>CM031614.1:61428298-61433298 GCA_018398815.1 Conus ventricosus
AATTTCTTTTGGTTTTCAAAATTATAAAAGAAATATTGTTTGAGACCATTTTTTTCTGGTTAATTCAATCTTTAACCTGGCCAGTCAAAATTATATCCAAAAGTCTTTCTCCTTTTTATGCATCTGGTGATGCGGTAGTCGGTGGGGATGGGGGAAAACCTGGTGATTCAGGGTTGGTACTTGCTTGGTCTCGCTCGTCTGCCCCTGTCACAATCACCGGTCTCTTAGTCTTGGGCCCACCGTCTGTTTGTGTGTGCATGGGGAACGAGTGTTTTATGTTTGCGAGCGTGCGTACGCATGATTAGTCGTTTGGATGCGTGGTTGGAGAATTGTTATTTTTGAAATGTTATTATAAAATGTGAGGATAATCGTGCCATTGAATTATTATTTGCAAATATGGTGGCAGTTATAAAGCAATGGTTGCCGTATTAGTTCAGTTCCTAAAGAAAGGAAAATGTTGAACGTGAGTGGGGGAAGGATGAAGATATAATTGCTGTTCGTTTGTTTAGCCTGTTAACGTAATCTCTTACCTGCTTCGTGTGAGGAGACCTTTAGCGAACATTTCTCATCTGGTTTGTTTACTGTGTTATGCTCAGGTCTGTGTTGAGCTGGTGGTACTAATGTAGTCAGCAAACACCTCCCCTCGCCCATCATGCGAGTAGCTGTTAGGATTAAGCAGCCAAGTTCAGACCGTACTGACTGCGGGGTTTCCAGTACCCTTTCTTCTTTCCTTCCAGTTCCTTTCCCGTGTTCTCTCCTCCCGGGGGCTTCACCCGAAGCTTGCGCTGTTGGTGCCACGCAGTGAGAGGAGCACGTGGACCTTGCTGGATGGTCCTAACCCTGTCCAGGACTTTCCGCAACAACGCCTCGTCCCACGGGAGGCGTTCTCCACTGTCCACGGACCTCCTACAGCGCATGCGACCGGGTTTGTGGTTAGCTCTGTGTCGTGCCATTTTGGGGGTGTGTGTGTGTGTCAAGGGTGTCGGCCTTGAAAGACTCTATTCAGGAACAGACCCGGTTTGGGGCACCTGAGTCGACCGATACTCTCAGAGGACTTGGGAGAGACAGAAGTGTGGAGGGAGTGTGTGTGTGTCAAGGGTGTCGGCCTTGAAAGATCTATTCAGGAACAGACGCGGTTTGGGGCACCTGAGCCGACCCGATACTCTCGGAGGACTTTGGAGGGACGGGGGTGTGGGGGAACCACATGAAGCACGGAATGGAATGTGTGTGTTGAAATGATTAATTGTGATTGTGCATGTTGTGTGTGTTGGAATGCTTGTTTGTGACTATGTGTATGGTGTGTGTGTTGAAATGCTTAATTGTGGTTGTGCATGTTATGTGTGTTGGAATGCTTATTTGTGATTATGTGGGTGTCGGTAGTGAATAAATGGTGTATTGTATTGTAATCTTTTTGTGTGGTCTCTTGCGAGGCGTGTGAGGTCAGTCACTCCTTCACTCCCATCTAGACCGATCCTGTCAGGGCAGACCTCCAGGGGTCGGTCGTGACATTTGTGGGGGCTCGTCCGGGATGTGAGGGTTCTGACTGTCTCTCCTCTCGTTTCGCGAAGTACCTGTCCAGTCCTGTCTGTTTTGTATACGTTTGGTTAGTTTGTCGTGTTTGTTTGTGGGTGGTTGGCTGGGTGACTCTAGTGTGTAGGGAGTTTTTTGGTTGGCCTGAAGAACATCTGGTGTGACTGGGGGGTTCGAGGTGAGACGAGGGGGAATCGACCGCGTCCAGACCCCTTTCCGCCGGGTGCCTCACGCAGATACGGCCGTAAGACTTTCCTTTCTGTTGCCACTCAGTCTTCCATTCCTGTTTTGTAGTTAACCAGTTCTTTTTTACCGGGTGGTTATTGAGTACAGGGGGGTGTATCGGACGTTAGTGTCACATTTTTTCTTTCTCCGGATTCCTTCTGTATATATATTTTTTTTTTTTTGTGGTGAGCCCCACCGCACTGTTGCTCGTGTTGTAGAGCGCGGTGTTGCCAGAGTGGGAGCAGCCTGGACATTTTTTTTTTCTTTTTTCTTTTGTCGGTGAGCCCCACCGCACTGTTGCTGTGCTGTGGAGCGCGTGTTGCCAGAGTGGGAGCAGCCTGGACATTGTACGTTGACATTTTGTTTTATTTGCTGTTTCTCAGTCAGTCACCAAGAGACGTGACATATCCGTGTGGTATTTGTTTCTTTCAAGTGGAATTGCCTTTCCCCTGTATTTGAGAAAACCCTAGGATATAGTTGTCATGGCAACGTCCGGTGCGAGTGGTATGGCGACGCGTGCGTCGAAGAAGAAAGGTCTTCAAAAGTAGTCCCTACTATTAGTACCAGTACTTCGACTACAGTGACTTCTACGTTTTTCCAGTGCTGTAGCCCATAGTCCAGCGAGTACTTTCACTACCTCTTCGCAAGGGGATCTTCCTGCTGAGACCCCGACTGGCACTTCCGCTCGGAAGCGTCAGAGTATAGCGAAGCAACTGTGGGCTTCTGTTGAGTCGCAGAAACCGAAACCCTCTCTTCTCCATGCTTCCCCTCGTAAGGAGCATGCCCCGGGAGACTTTCCTCATGGGAAGTCGAGACCCAAGGGACGGGCAAACGGGTCATCCTCCCGTGTCGGGAGTGGTGAATCCTGCTCAGGATATCGCCTCTGTCCTGATGTTCCTGGAGCAACAGCGACGAGAGGATGCTGCCAGACAGGAAGCCCTTCGTAGGGAAGAGGCAACGCTTCGTAGGGAAGAGGCACGCTTCGTAAGGAAGAGGCTTCCAGGCAGGAAGCTCTGCGGAGGGAAGAGCTGGATAGGATGGAAGCTCTGCGTAGGGAGGAGGAAACTCGGCGTAGGAGGAGGCTGCCAGACAGGAAGCTTTGCGTAGGGGAAAGGCTGCCAGACAGGAAGCCCTCCGTCGGGAAGAGTTGGATCAGCGTAGGGAGAGGCTGCCAGACAGGAAGCTCTGCGTAGGGAAGAGATGGAACAACTTCTTTTGTGGACTCCCGCATCTGTAAATCAGGGGTTAATCACCAGGCAAGTGATAGAGTTAGAGGCCCAAAATTAAAGCTTCCAGAGTTCAGACCCAGTGAGGACATTGATATGTTCTTAGAGCATTTTGACAAGGTAGCAAGTTCGTACCAATTGTCTGAGGAACAAAAGGCCATGCACCTTTTTTCTGGATTATCAGGTACTGCAAGGGAGTGTGTGCTCACTCTAAATGAAGGTGCATCTTATGCAGACATGCAGTTGGCTCTGCGTAAACGTTTCCACCTTACCCCGGAGACATACAGGAGGAAGTTTAGGTCCATGAAAAGAATAACGACGAGACCTTCGTGCAGTTTGGAGATAGGCTGCGCAAAACGCTAGGGTACTGGCGTCAGTTGGCTAAGCTGGAGCTTGAGGATCTGATTCTCATCGAACAGCTTACCAACACCGTGTCCCCAGAGTTGAGGATCCGTATAGGCGAGACAGCACCACAGGATTTCGCGGCTGCGATTCATACCGCTGAGGTGTTTGCTGAAGCCCGTAGAGCTTATGGGCATCGCCCAGATACGGACAGGAAGACCCCCACAGGATTTAGTGGCAATAAGGCGCCGACGACTGCTAGCGGGTCGAACAAGGCAGGCAGTTCATCAGGGACCTCAGCACCCCGACTGTGTTTTCTTTGTGGTCGTCCCGCCACATTAGGAAAGATTGCCCTAAAGCCGCCGGTAGTCATGGGGCTAGTCCTTTCCAGCGTCCTCGTGCCTCGGCTAACGTGGGGTCCATCCCAGCTTCTGGTGGTACAGAGTGTCCAGTGTTTCTTTCTGTTGTTGGTTCTTCCTTGGTCGACTCCATCAGGGATTCGGGAGCATCAACGCTCTTTGTGGATAAGGATTTGGTTTCCCCTGAGGCTCAGCGGGGCGCCAGTTACGATGTGTGCGGGTTGGAGGCTGGTTTTACCTCCACCCGTCCTTCTGTACTCGTTCCTATCTCCACCCCCTACTTCTGTGGCGAGGTATGGGCCATCGCGGTGGAGCGACCTCGTATTCCTTCTCATAGGGAATACCATCACCTTTGCAGACGGACGCAGTCAGTCTGTGTCTACGGATCTGCCCGTACAGGCATGTGTGGGAGTTACCACGCGCGCCAAAGCCAAGAAGCAGGAGCAGGAATTGCGTCCCGTTCTTCAGCCCATCTCTGACGAGGTTCTTGCAAGGGCTGATCCTGCTACTATGGTTCGTCTTCAGGCCAGGACTTGGATGTCCAACGCCTACGACAACTGGTGGATCGTCCGCTCAGTCGGCCCGAACGCCAAGGTGAGCTTTAAGCTCCACAAGGGAATCCTCTTTAGGGTCTTCACTCAGGCAGATAGGGTGGCCAAGCAGCTAGTCGTTCCCCAAAGCTTAAGAGAATCTGTTTCCGGCAGGCCCATGATTCACCCATGGCAGGCCATATGGGCTCAAAGCGGACTCTCGAGCGGGTAAGACAGGACTTCTTCTGGCCGGGGATGAATTCTCAGGTTAGGCAGTACTGCCGCAGTTGCGATGTCTGCCAACGGACAACGCCTAAGGGTCGCTTGAAGCGTGTTCCCCTAGGGTCAGTGCCACTGGTTGGGGGAGCCATTCAGCAAGGTTGGTGTCGACCTGGTGGGACCATTAATCCACCATCCGATCGCGGTCACCCCTACATCTTGGTAGTGGTGGACTACGCGACTCGATACCCAGAGGCTGTCCGCTTAGGACTATCGATGCCCCTACTGTTGCTGAAGCTCTCTGGCAGATATGGACGCGCACTGGCGTGCCCAAGAAGATCCTTTCGGACGGGGGACCCAGTTTCTGTCCGAAATCATGCAGGAAGTGAACACTCTGCTCAACGTTCACAAGGAGACAACGTCACCTATCATGCGCGGGCCAATGGCCTTGTCGAGCGCTTTAATGGGACGTTGAAACAGATGTTGCGTCGCCTGTGTGCAGAGCAACCTCGTGAGTGGGATCGTTTTATTCCTGCTGTACTGTTCGCCTACAGGGAGGTTCCACAGGA
>CM031614.1:61435798-61443298 GCA_018398815.1 Conus ventricosus
TACACCATTGTACTTCATGCATTACTTCTGTCACATCACACCATTGTACTTCATGCATTACATCTGTCACATCACACATTGTACTTCATGCATTACTTCTGTCACATCACTTCATGCATTACTTCTGTCACATCACACCATTGTACTTCATGCATTACTTCTGTACATCACACATTGTACTTCATGCATTACTTCTGTCACATCACACCATTGTACTTCATGCATTACATCTGTCACATCACACCATTAACTTCATGCATTACTTCTGTCACATCACACCATTTTACGTCATGCATTACATCTGTCACATCACACCATTGTACTTCATGCATTACTTCTGTCACATCACACCATTGTACTTCATGCATCACTTCTGTCACATCACACCATTGTACTTCATGCATTACTTCTGTCACATCACACCATTGTACTTCATGCATTCCTTCTGTCAAATCACACCATTGTACTTCATGCATTACTTCTGTCACATCACACCATTGTACTTCATGCATTACTTCTGTCACATCACACCATTGTACTTCATGCATTACTTCTGTCACATCACACCATTGTACTTCATGCATTATTTCTGTCACATCACACCATTGTACTTCATGCATTACGTCTGTCACATCACACCATTGTACTTCATGCATTACTTCTGTCACATCACACCATTGTACTTCATGCATTACCTCTGTCACATCACACCATTGTACGTCATGCATTACATCTGTCACATCACACCATTGTACGTCATGCATTACTTCTGTCACATCACACCATGTACTTCATGCATTACTTCTGTCACATCACACCTTTGTACTTCATGCATTACTTTTGTCACATGACACCATTGCACTGTGTGCATTATTTTTGTCACATCACACCTTTGTACTTCATGCATTACTTCTGTCACATCCCACCATTGTATTTCATGCATTACTTCTGTCACATCACACCATTGTACTTCATGCATTATTTCTGTCACATCACACCATTGTACTGAGTGCATTACTTCTGTCACATCACACCATTGTACTTCATGCATTACTTCTGTCACATCACACCATTGTACGTCATGCATTACTTCTGTCACATCACACCATTGTACTTCATGCTTACTTCTGTCACATCACACCATTGTACTGAGTGCATTACTTCTGTCACATCACACCATTGTACTTCATGCATTACTTCTGTCACATCACACCATTGTACTTCATGCATTACTTCTGTCACATCACACCATTGTACTTCATGTATTACTTCTGTCACATCACACCTTGTACTTCATGCATTACTTCTGTCACATGACACCAGTGCACTGTGTGCATTATTTTTGTCACATCACACCTTTGTACTTCATGCATTACTTCTGTCACATCACACCATTGTACTTCATGCATTACTTCTGTCACATCCCACCATTGTACTTCATGCATTACTTCTGTCACATCACACCATTGTACTTCATGCAGTACATCTGTCACATCACACCATTGTACTTCAATGCATTACTTCTGTCACATCACACCATTGTACTTCATGCATTACTTCTGTCACATCACAACCTTTGTACTTCATGCATTACTTCTGTCACATCACACCATTGTACTTCATGCATTACTTCTGTCACATCACACCTTTGTACTTCATGCATTACTTCTGTCAAATCACACCATTGTACTTCATGCATTACTTCTGTCACATCACACCTTTGTACTTCATGCATTATTTCTGTCACATCACACCATTGTACTTCATGCATTACTTCTGTCACATCACACCACTGTACTGTGTGCATTACTTCTGTCACATCACACCTTTGTACTTCATGCATTACTTCTGTCACATCACGTCAATGTACTTCATGCATTACATCTGTCACATTACACAATTGTACTGTGCATTACTTCTGTCACATCACACCATTGTACTTCATGCATTACTTCTGTCACATCACACCATTGTACTTCATGCATTACTTCTGTCACATCACACCATTGTTCTTCATGCATTACTTCTGTCACATCACACCATTGTACTTCATGCATTACTTCTGTCACATCACACCATTGTACTTCATGCATTACTTCTGTCACATCACATCTTTGTACTTCATGCATTACTTCTGTCAAATCACACCATTGTACTTCATGCATTACTTCTGTCACATCACACCATTGTACTTCATGGATTACTTCTGTCACATCGCACCATTGTACTTCATGCATTACTTCTGTCACATCACGTCAATGTACTTCATGCATTACATCTGTCACATCACACAATTGTACTGTGCATTACTTCTGTCACATCACACCATTGCACTTCATGCATTACTTCTGTCAAATCACACCATTGTACTTCATGCATTACTTCTGTCACATCACACCACTGTACTGTGTGCATTACTTCTGTCACATCACACCATTGTACTTCATGCATGACTTCTGTCTCATGACATCATCGCACTCTGTGCATTACTTCTGTCACATGAAATCATCTCGCTCTGTGCATTTTTTCTGTCACACTACATCATCGCACTCTGTACATTACTTCTGTCACACTACATCATCGCACTCTGTGCATTACTTCTGTCACATGACATCATGTCTCTCTGTGCATTACGTCTGTCACATGACATCATCGCACTCTGTGCATTAGCTGTGTCTCGGTATGTCATTCCACTCGATGCATTACCTTCGTCAAATCCCATTACACCCGACACATTACCTCTTTATCTCTATCACATCATTACACTCACTCTCTCCATTACCTATGCTACATCATATCATCACACTTTGTTCGCTACGTCTATCACATCACATCCTTACTGCGTGGTCTGCTGATTTCTTAAGCTCTGCTGACAGGGCATCAATATTTTGATGGAAAGCTACTTTCCTAAAACTCTTCAAGGCCTGTATAGCCAAGTCGCTGAGTGGCCTAAGCAGAACGAGAAAGGAACCGATGCCCCTGGTGAGGTCTCCCATCTCAGACAGGCTAAATGAGGACCTCAACAAAGTGCAACCCGCCTTTTCCCTATTCTGTCCTCTGCCTTTCTGAGTGGATGTTGCAAAACTATCTTCTGCCCTTCAAACCTTCTTTTCTACGTTCTTCTTTTCTCTATGGTCTTCTGAAGGCCTGCCCCGTTTGCCGCGGACATGGAGTGCGGCCTCTAAAATGAGGGAAATGAGATCTTGGTGACTGAGAGGGCAGGTGCTCTCAACACATCTCTTTGCCCTGGACCTGTCCTTCTAACAGTTCCGGCAGAGTCTGTCTTCTGTCAGACTGACGTCTTTTATTTTTCAAAAGCGCTACAAGGAAACAAAAGCTCCGGAAAAGACAAATCTGGCAATGAATCTGCCAATCGTCACGTGACACCTAGTGCCCTTGGTTGAGGCGCAAGATGCGCTGCTTCCCAATCTCTCCAGCAGTCCAGAAAATCTGCTGTGCAGGAGCTCAGAAACCAACCCTCCCAAATCCTCCCAGCCTCGCTCCACTGGGACAGATGGGAACAGAAAACCTTATGTTCCCCTCAAAGGCCTGATGTTCTTCAAACACTGACAGGCAAACAATGTGTAGAGGTGTTAAAAGTGAGTGGTGTTTCTCTGCTCCCAGAACCTCCACAGAAAAAAGTTTCAGGAGAAAAAAACAACAACAAAAACAACAGATGCGTCTTCACCTCCATGTTGTGTCCTCTACGGTCTTAAAATGAAGATGCACAGATGGAATGACATGTTGACAGCTCTCTTACAGAGGTTTTACTGTGTGACACTGGCGGCCGAAAAGAAGAAATAATTTTTGTGCCGTTTGCATGAAAGTCACTCGTGTCTTTTCAAAAGAACGGGAGCTCTTTAGTGCATTCCGTATGATGTACCTATTACAATAAATCACGTTCTTATAGTGTCGGGACTTCCATGATGCTAAACATGATCATTACTCAGCAGACTCCATGAAAACCTTGTTCAGAGATGTCCCATTTGGTGTGATTATGGAGTTTCTGAAATAGATCGACGTGTTTCATCTGATCTAGAATTTTATGGAGGAAAAATTTTAAAGCAGTTCTAGCATGTTTTTAGAAAATGTTCTCAATGAGTGTTGTGTGTATGTCGTTTTTTCTCTTCTATATTCAGAGTTCACTTCAACGAGGTGACACCCTGATATAGCCCTTTGCTGTCGGCGGGGCCCATAATCAATATGAATATTATTGAATCACATCAACTTATGACACCCTGTACAGTACCTTAATCATATCAAACCATTACATGTTATGCATTACCTCGCTACTTCGCATTATTACACTCTATGCATTATTTTTGCACCATCATAACATTACACTCTATGCTTTACCTCTGTCACATCTTTATACTCGATGCATCACTTCTGTCACATCATATCATTACACCTGATGCATTGCCTCTATCATATCGTTCTATTAAAATTATACATTACCTCGATCACATTACAGAATTACAGTCTATGCTTTATCTCTATCACATTACGTCCTTATACTTTATGCGAAAAGGTTTCTTACACATTACATCTTTACACTCTGTACATTACTTCTATCACATCACATCATTACACTCTGTATACTGTTTCTGTCACATCACATTACATCACATCATTACACTCCTATGCGTTGTTTTTGTCACATTATATCCTTACATTCTGAGCATTGCTTCTATTACATCACATCACTTTCATCTGTGCGTTGCTTCTGTCGTTTCACATCATTACACTCTGTACATCATTTCTGTCATATCACCTCATTACACTCTGTACATCATTTCTGTCATATCACATCATTACACTCTGTACATCATTTCTGTCACAGCACATCATTACACTCTGTACATCATTTCTGTCATATCACCTCATTACACTCTGTACATCATTTCTGTCACAGCACATCATTACACTCTGTACATCACTTCTGTCACAGCACATCATTACACTCTGTAAAATCATTTCTGTCACAGCACATCATTACACTCTGTACACCATTTCTGTCACAGCACATCATTACACTCTGTACATCATTTCTGTCACAGCACATCATTACACTCTGCAACATCGTTTCTGTCATATCACCTCATTACACTCTGTACATCATTTCTGTCATATCACCTCATTACACTCTGTACATCATTTCTGTCATATCACCTCATTACACTCTGTACATCATTTCTGTCACAGCACATCATTACACTCTGTACATCACTTCTGTCACAGCACATCATTACACTCTGTACATCATTTCTGTCACAGCACATCATTACACTCTGTACATCATTTCTGTCACAGCACATCATTGCACTCTGTACATCATTTCTGTCACAGCACATCATTACACTCTGTACATCATTTCTGTCACAGCACATCATTACACTCTGCAACATCGTTTCTGTCACAGCACATCATTACACTCTGTACACCATTTCTGTCACAGCACATCATTACACTCTGTACATCATTTCTGTCACAGCACATCATTACGCTCTGTACATCGTTTCTGTCACAGCACATCATTACACTCTGTACATCGTTTCTGTCACAGCACATCATTACACTCTGTACATCATTTCTGTCACAGCACATCATTTCACTCTGTACATTACTTCTGTCACAGCACATCATTACACTCTGTACATCATTTCTGTCACAGCACATCATTACACTCTGTACATCATTTCTGTCACAGCACATCATTACACTCTGTGCATTGCTTTTGTCACATCACATCATTACACTCTGTACATCGTTTCTGTTACGTCACATCATTACACTCTCTACATTACTTCTGTCACAGCACATCATTACACTCTGTACATCATTTCTGTCACAGCACATCATTACACTCTGTACATCGTTTCTGTCACGTCACATCATTACACTCTATATATTACTTCTGTCACAGCACATCATTACACTCTGTACATCGTTTCTGTCACAGCACATCACTACACTCTGTACATTACTTCTGTCACATCACATCATTACACACTGTACATTACTTCTGTCACATCACATCATTACACTCTGTACATTACTTCTGTCACAGCACATCATTACACTCTGTACATTACTTCTGTCACAGCACATCATTACACTCTGTACATTACTTCTGTCACAGCACATCATTACACTCTGTACATTACTTCTGTCACAGCACATCATTACACTCTGTACATTACTTCTGTCACATCACATCATTACACTCTGTACATTACTTCTGTCACATCACATCATTACACTCTGTACATCGTTTCTGTCACAGCACATCATTACACTCTGTACATCGTTTCTGTCACAGCACATCATTACACTCTGTACATTACTTCTGTCACAGCACATCATTACACTCTGTACATTACTTCTGTCACAGCACATCATTACACTCTGTACATTACTTCTGTCACAGCACATCATTACACTCTGTACATTACTTCTGTCACATCACATCATTACACTCTGTACATTACTTCTGTCACATCACATCATTACACTCTGTACATCGTTTCTGTCACAGCACATCATTACACTCTGTACATCGTTTCTGTCACAGCACATCATTACACACTGTACCTCGTTTCTGTCACAGCACATCATTACACTCTGTGCATAATTTATGTCATGCACATCATTACACTGTGCATTGCTTTTGTCGCGTCACATCATTGCACCATCTGCATTACTTCTGTCACATCACATCCTTAGACACTGTGCATTACAGTCACGACATTACATCATAACACTCTATGCATCACCGTATAACATCATATTATAACACTCTATGCACCATAGCAATGACATAAATTTACTACACTGTATGCATTACCACCATGATATCACGTCAGTGCTTTTAATGCATTACCACTATGATATCACGTCAGTGATTTTAATGCATTACCACTATAATATCACGTCATCACTCTTGATGCATTACCACTATGATTACCACGTCAGTGCTTTTAATACATTACCACTATGATATCACGTCAGTGCTTTTAGTGCATTACCACTATGATATCACGTCATCACTCTTGATGCATTACCACTATGATATCACGTCATCACTCTTGATGCATTACCACTATGATATCACGTCATCACTCTTGGTGCATTACCACTATGATAATCACGTCATCACTCTTGATGCATTACCACTATGATATCACGTCATCACTCTTAATTCATTACCACTATGATATCACGTCATCACTCTTGATGCATTACCACTATGATATCACGTCAGTGCTTTTAATCCATTACCACTATGATATCACGTCAGTGCTTTTAATGCATTACCACTATGATATCACGTCATCACTCCTGACGCATTCCACTATGATATCACGTCAGTGCTTTTAATACATTACCACTATGATATCACGGCATTGCTTTTAATGCATTACCACTATGATATCACGTCATCACTCTTGATGCATTACCACTATGATATCACGTCAGTGCTTTTAATGCATTACCACT
>CM031614.1:61445798-61463298 GCA_018398815.1 Conus ventricosus
CACATACATGACAAACAAACTACATAACAATTGATTAAAAAACAACAACAGCAACAACAAAACGAAAAAACAACAACCAAACAAACAATAAAACACACACACAACAAAAAAGGTAATCGAATAATCATACATCCTTGAACACAGCACGAAAGGGGGACCAGAGGCTGGGGGGGGGGGGGGGGGGGGAGGGGGGGGTAGTTGGGGGCAAGGGTAAGGGATGGGGGGGGGGGGGTCCATTAGCATTCTCATGTCAAATAGAAATCAAACTTGATTATATACAAATATTCAACCATTTTCAAAAACACGCAATTGAAGTATATCTTGATGAATGTGGTACTGGTAGTTTACAGATGAAATACATACGTTCTATTTTGAATTCTAACATTCAAACTAATCGAGAATCGACTTGTACAAAAGCCAAGTTTGTTCAAATTCTGCACAAATTCCATTTATAATTGCCAAGTAATGTTCTAAGTAATATATATCTTTCAACAATGTAACAAAGGTTTGCACATGTGCTTGTGCATTAAGCAATTTACATTTATATATGTAAAATTTCGCAAATAAAATGATGAAATCAAAAACAGTGTCTGTCCGTATATTCTGCTTTACACCAAACAATACAAGTTCTTTGTCTATCTCTAAATTATGACAATGCGAACATTTCTGAGTCAGCAAGTGCTGTAAATTCATCCAAAATTGGTGTTTAATATGACAGTCAAACAGCATATGAGAAATTGACTGCTCTTCTTGTTCACAAAGATTACATATAGAAGAGTTTACTAAACGACGCAGGAACAAAGATCTCTGGGTAGGAAGTAATTTATATAACAGACTAATTTGAAACGATCTCAATTGCACATCACTAGATATTCTATAACAATGTGAGAAAATGAAATGTCTTTCCAATTTAGATCCTCAAACCAATTATTCCAACTGGAAACAGCAGTTGGGGTGATTCCGTTTTCATTCGACATACTACGTATGAAATTACCACCTTTCTTGATACAGGACCGAGTTTTATTCTCTAAGGTTTTATAGCTATTAGTCAAAACTATGTTTAACTTCTGACAATACGCTCGCAGTGCATTCACAACGCCTTCGTATGTTAAAAAGTTTGTTCTAACATTGGGAAAACTAATCAAAAATTCATCTTAGGTCACGCAGGTAACATTCGTATTGATCAACTGTTTCACACACACAAAAAATATATTATGATTACACCATTCTTGTAAATACACTACCTTTCGGTCTCTTAATATATGAACATTATATTTAATACACTCTGCCATGAATTCATTAACTGTTATTGGGCAGGATTTCAGATATTTTTTTTGTAATGCTTCATTACATCCTTCCAGAACAAATTATCAACTTTCCTTAAAACCACATGTGCATACTCAGCACCAAATTGTCTTAACCTTGCTAACTCTGGGAACATATGAATTGTAAAATCCTTCCTCAGATTCATCCAAAAGTCTTCTCAGCCAACCTGTTTTCATGAAGGTAAAAAATGATCCAATATTTGTCATTCTCAAACCTCCTTCACTGTATTGTTTAACACCACAGTTTTCTTAATCCTGCTCTGCTTCCCACTCCACAAAATGTTATCAACTCATTTTCTAATGCAGCAATGAAATCGTCTGGGGGTCAGGCAAATTAATCAACAGATGCACAATTTTTGACAGAACCAAGGTCTTGATTACTGTTATTTTCCCAAAATGGTGTCAATTGTCGCTTACTCCAATAATTAATTTTTTTATTGCAAAAAGCTTATCCTCGAAGTTAATCTTTGTAATACTCGTGGCATCGGTGAAAAACACCGCTCCTAAAATTTTGAAAGTACCAGGGTCCCAAATGAAATTTTTGTCCCGCATGTATCGAATATTTGAATTTTTCCTACTCCCTATCCAAACAACCTGACTTTTGTCGAAGTTCATCTTTAGCCTAGAAATTTCAGCAAATGTAGTTAAAATGTGCAGTGATTCATGAAAAGATTTCTCACTTCCATCTAAGCATAATGACGTATCATCTGCAAACTGAGACAATAAAATTTCCTTCATCTTCACACTGATTCCTTCTATATTCAAGTTTTCACGGGGCATCATTGAAAGAATCTCAGCCCAAATTAGATAGAAATAGGGTGAGGAGGGGTCCCCCTATCTCACTCCTCTCTGTATTGGAAACCAGGAAGAATACTGCCCATTCACCGACACACATGTCAAAATACCAAAGTAGTAGGTCTTTACCCAGTTTATCATGTCTGGTCCAAAATAAAAAAGAACGAAGCATTTCTGTAGGAATGATCAAGAAACACTATGAAAAGCCTTTTCAAAATCAACCAGAAAAAAAATACCAGGAACATTTTCTTTTTCAGCATATATCAAAGTATCGTAAAGTAACCTAATGTTATTACCAATGAATCTTCCTTTGAAAAAACTCTTCTGACTTTCATGTATCATGGAAGGTAAAACTATTTCTAAACGATTTGCAATACATGCAGAGGCGATTTTGTACGCCACATCAGTCAGGGATATAGGGCACCAGTTCTTAAAAAATCTTTTTGGTTTTGGATTGACATTTTAGCAATTAATATAACATGATTTATTTTTGAACGGGAATATCTACTCATCTGGTCTGACTGAACACCAAATAGAACGTGAATCGAAGACAGTTTTATCAACATTCCAACTTCATATGAAATAAGCCTTTCTGCACTTTTCGAAAGCTTTTTTATAGCAGGGCAATAAAAAAAAGAAGTGTTCAATAAAATCAATTTTGTTCGGACAGTTGTCGCATTTACTTGTTTCTGTTACCTTCATTTTGTGTAGAAGTATACTTGTAGGATATGTATTATGGATGATTTTCCATCGAAGTTCTCGTAGGCTAACTTCCTTTGAAGCTAACCTTGGTGAAAGCCAAATACTTTCGTCTATTTCAAAGTTCAATTTTCTGTGCCAAAAGTCCTTGCACCGTAGTGTTACATTTGTTTGCTTCCTTTTGTCAAGTATTTGTTTTATGTTTTGGGGTTTGGCATTAAATAAGACCGCATCACATTCAACAGAACCAGTGTCATTCCCAGAATTTCTGTTGCTCTCTCTCCATTGCAACCAGGATGCTGGCAAAGTATTTTCTAACGCATCGTATTCGAAGATTGTTTCACCACCTTTTAATGGTAAACAGCTAATGAGTTGTCTTTTAGGTTGCAATGCTATTCAACCAATATCAGATTAAGTAACTGACTGCTTTTCGTGTTCGTTGCAGTATCAAACATTTAATATGTTCCATTGCATGTTGCAATGTTTGATGTTATGTCACCAAGTTCTTTCTCATTGCATGTGCACGAACAGAGCCCATCGTTACAGAGTTACTGTCGACCTTTGCTTATTTCCTGACGAAATTAATTGACCTGGAACTATAAGGATGAAAAAAAAGCATTTTCATGTTTTACAATATAAAATTGTGAGCATCACTATAGAGACAAAAAGACAGCACACACATGTATATTGGCAACAGAGTCAAAACATCAACACAGAAAATATTACATTAGAGCTGTGATTTCCATTGGGTTTGACGTTGACGGGATTTCTGAAGAAATAAAATAATGTTGGACTGTTGAATCTAATGAATGTCAGCCTCTTCCGAAATCTGTTCTTGTGATTGAAATCAAAAAGTGATGAAGACAAAACTGGAATGTGGCAAAGGAATATTGTAAAAGATGTCAAATGAGTGATGGCTCTGTTTTGAATCCGTTTCTCCACAAGGAAGCACAGTGTGCTGTCCAGGACGGGGGAAATCGTGATGGTATTGCTTAAGTGCACTAAGTTGATGTATTATTAGTCAGGCTTAACACACCAAGGGTATCGTTGCACTCATACACGCATATGCACACTCATGCGCACACCAAACATTCACCTCTCTCTGGGAATGGGATGTCACGCATTCGTTTCTCTCCTAACACGACTGAGAACAAGAAATACAATTTCTATGCTACTTATAATTATTATTATTACTTATAATTAATCAATCAAATCACACACAATGAAATATCAAAACATAAAAGATCAATGCATCCTAATCCCGGGTTATAATAAAATGACTTCTTACCTGGCCAGGTTTTCACACACACAACCACGCTTTCACACCACACCACAGTTCTTGAACAAGTCTCTTCACGTCTTCTTCAGCACTACTTGATGGTGATGCCCTTGGTTGACTGGCTCCAGGTTTCAGGACTGGGTCTTCGTGGTCGTCTCTGGGATCTCGACGTCGAACTCTTCTTCTTCGTCTTCTTCACCCACCTCTGGGTTCAAATTCAGTTTGTCTGTCTTCACCCACCTCTGGGCTTCAAACTTAGTTTCCTTCTCTTCCAGCTTGTCTTTAACTCTAAGACCTTGCTGTCTCTTCTATCTCCCAGACCACGTTTCTCTCGACCCTTTCTCTGTCCTGCTCACTCCTCTCCTCTCTCTCTCCTCTGCCTTCTCTCTCTCTCTCCTGGTGTTGTTCCCCTCACGTTGTTCTCCCTCAGTTTATATAGGGAGGGAAACAAAGGATTCCCCTTCGGGCCATGCCTTTGTCCACGCTGCTTCTCAAACCCCTAGTTCACAAGTACCCTGAATTCTCCATTCGCTACATTCTCCCACACATCAGCATTTACACACACCTCCTACCTAATTGATTAGCAAACAACCATTTAGCACCAGATGGACATCGAAATTCCCGCCGACTTTGGTGGTTACTTAACACAGTAATTATCTTAAAGAGGGCTACTACAACCTCCACACGCATTCAGCCAGCCTGACAATAGAACCAACACAGTGACCCACGGCAATACCATCCGAATGAATCCAAGACTCCTGCTCTTCACTTGACTGTTTACACAAGAACATCAGCTGACTGAGCATTTAGCGCTCACTTGGATCGCCGAGGTCGTAGTGGTTACATCCCTCCCCCCTTTCGCCACCGGGCAGGTCCGAACTCTCTCCTAGGTGTCATCTGTCATCTGGCCATTTCGGCCTCCTTCACACAGTTCGGCCGTGTGCGTTGGGTAAGGTACCTTGGTTAATTGGCCTATTACCTATAATTGGTCTATTACCTATTTGTATACTACGTACAACGTCCATTTGCCTCCAAGAGTCTAACGCCTTTTGTGAGAGGTTTTCCGCTCCTTGACATGTGCACATCCACTAAGTCTCTGCCATCTACGCAAGCGTGAGATGTAAGGTTTGTAGACAATGGTTGCCAGCTGCAGATATATAAAACTAACGTGATGAAGACAGCTTGTGTTTTACTTCTTAGCGTTTGTGATGGTTTCCTACATATCAGCAGCAACATGTGTTGCGTATAGTAGAAGACCACCGACCTACCTTTCAAACCTGCCTTACAAACGGCATGAACCTTTGTTATCACATATTGATAGATAATGGCACAACTCTTAACCTCTGTAAGCACACGGGAGAGATACATTGGAAGGTGAAACAGCTTGGAAGAATGTTTTCAGAAAGATATACGAAGTTTATGAAAAAAATTAAAATGGTTTCAAATGGGATTGTCTATCGATCTTGGATACAAATACCGTATTGAACGACTTTGGTGTGGTTGATAACCACACTTGCACCTTCCGCATCACAGAAAGAGAATCTATATGACACTTATTTTGGAGTATAATGTTATCAAATGATTCTGAATCGAACTCATTACATAAATTATTTTTTAATGCATGACGACATGAAATTTGACACAGGATATTGAAATCTTATACTGATAAACAGATTAAAATGACCAGGATTGGAAAGAAATTCTTCTTGCGAAATTATTTATTCTTCAATAATAAGCAAAACAAATGCGCTCCAATGTGCAATATATTAATGAAACGACTGTTACGGAACTATAAATCTGGCGTATACATTGCAAAAATCAACAATCGTCTAAAACAGTTTGAGGAAACATGGGAGTTGTATATACCTTGTATTATTATAATAGAAAGGAAAAGCGTCACACTCTGCTTCGTACCAATGTCAGTATTTGTATATTCACCTTCACCAAGGCTGTCTGTGCTGCTTCACTGCATGTATCTCTGGAACGTTATCACCGGAATGATTATGTGACTTAGGTTGGTGTGTGTGTGTGTGTGTGTGTGTGTGTGTGTGTGTGTGTGTGTGTGTGTGTGTGTGTGTGTGTGTGTGTGTGTGTGTGTGTGCCATTCCTTTCTTGTAGTATTGATGGTATGTTAATGCAATACTGTATTATGTAGATAAAAATGTGTACTTTTGTGATTTATTTTGTGAAAATGGAAACAAGGGTATCTTAAAGAAATGCTGCTATATGACGATGTCTTTGCGCACAGTTTTCTTTTTGTGCGCCTGTCAGTTATCCAATTATTTGCTTAAAAATTTATCTTTTTCAAAACCACGATATTTCTTCATCAGGTAAAACGGAATGTATGTGTTGCTGTGTCATTTACTGATATGCTATTCCTGTGTGAAGGTCCATTTTAGCCCCCCTGTAGAGAAGGAATGTACATATCCAAAACAAAAGGTATATATATATATATATATATATATATATATATATATATATATATATATATATTATATATATATTATATATATATATATATATATATATATATATATATATATATATGTGTGTGTGTGTGTGTGTGTGTGTGTGTGTGTGTGTGTGTGTGTGTGTGTGTGTGTGTGTGTATGTGTGTGTGTGTGTGTGTGTGTGTGTGTGTGTGTGTGTGTGTGTGTGTGTGTGTGTGTGTGTGTGTGTGACTATTCGTTTTTTCCCTTTCCGCTAAGAGCAGAAATATTTGAAAAATGCTATGTTTTTTATTCTTAATGCTACTGCTCTTGAAATCCTTCTTTTCTTTTTTCTTTCTTCTTTGCATTACGTTATGTCGGATATCATATCAAGCTGGCTGTCTCCCTTTCCCCATTTATGTTTCAAATGAAAATGGCAATTGGTCTTCTTTCCCTCTCGTTTCTGTGTTGTTGTTGTAATTCTGTTGCCCTTGTTGTGGTTGCTGTCTTTGGTTGCTTGGTTGATTTTACCTTTGAGCACAACGTCGGGAATAAAATTATATTAGAAGCAATCCTTCGGAAGTTGTAGCGAGTATTGTAAAGCAGAAATCTCTCTTCTTACTGAATGTGTATTTCATTCAAATTTTCACCCAAATCAAGTCTTGATCGACGAAAAGCAAAATGTAGCATTTGATTTCTACTGATAAGTTTGGTAACATTACGGATTATTCATTATTCATGGCATAAGATATTACTCTGTCAATTTCAGCAATAACACAGGCTTTGTTTTACAGCATTGATAATGACAAGGACATGATTTGTATTTTGTTTACTCAAGTTGCACAACAAATTCTTTTTGCTTTAAGCAAACAAATCTTTATCAGTTCTTATCTTATCAAGCTGCAAACTGTTTTGGAATTCGATTTGATCCTATTTCATTACTTATCAAGACAATTACTGATCTATGTTGAATAGGCGATTCCGTTTAGTTGCCATTGTTCATATGGTTCTGGCTGGTGGCTTTTGGTGTTCAGCAGGTACCATTATTGAATCACGAGCCAAAAGCTGGTATGCAAAACCGATCACTTTCAGGGTTGAAGAACAAGATTGGTACATATCCAGTTCTTACAATATCTGGTGGAAACGAGCAATGCAATGCCACTTCAAATTACTCGAGAACTGATTCAAATTTATAACTATCATTTTTGAAGAAAACAAAACAGATAAGTCCTCAATCTGTACCTTTTGGTGATAAAGTCCTGTACTCATGAAACTGATTTTGTTGTTAACACACAAAGTTTTTAGAATCAAAGTCGACTATCGGCAAACAAATGTTACTTTAAATGCTAAATGTTCATTCTTCCATTCGTAACGAAATATTGTTGAAGAAAGCTGACTTACCAAATAAGACAGTGAAGAATTCTGAAGCTCGATTCGCCGTTCAGGGATCATACAGACGATCTGATACACGTGTCTCTGTCGCCCCCGGCTTTATAGGATAACAGCCGTTATGTTGTCCGTGTTTGCAACCTAAGAGGAAACAGGTGTTCGCCAGCATTCACACGCAAAAAAGTCACACACACACACACACACACACACACACACACACACACACACACACACACACACACACACACACACACACACACACACACACACACATGCTCAATGCACGCACGCATGCACATACACACGCACGCAAGCACGCACGCAAGCACACACACGAGCGCGCCCCCGTGCATGCACGCGCGCACACACACACACACACACACACACACACACACACACACACACACACGCACACACGAGCGCACGCGTGCACACACACACACACACACACACACACACACACACACACACACACACACACACACACACGCACACACACTTGCTTTCAGCTCTGAATGGGAAATAGTGTATGTTGGAAATGCAGTCCCAGAGGACAATGCTTGATGCACCAAGTGAGGTTTCTGCTAGGATTGTGAACAGCGCCTGGTGTGGCTGTGCAACCCAATTCTGGAGTGACAGTCTCTGTTGCAGTTGGTGCAGATGAAGCAGGACGACTGGGAAGAAGCAGAGGCTGCTCGCTATTTGCGGCATGCTCGTTTCTCTGCTGCCAGCTGGGTTCTCTCCTCCTCCGCCTGTCTGATTCCTCTCTGCACCATTTGACGCCAGCAGTCGCGGTCGTCGGCTGCTGTTTCCCAGGCATCAGGGTCAATGTTGCACACTTTCATGTCACGTTTGCACACATCCTTCAACCTGAGAGTGGGGCGTCCTGTGCATCTGGTACCAGTTGCAAGTTGGCCGTAGAGTAGGTCCTTGGGAATACGCCCATCGTCCGTGCGCCTTACGTGCCCAAGCCAGCGTAGACGTCTCTGCTCAGCATGGCGAACATACTTGGGATTCCAGCCCTGGCCAGGATGTCGCTGTGCGGTACTCGGTCCTGCCAGGTGATGCCCAGAATGCGTTTGAGGCAGCACATGTGGAAGGTGTTCAGACGGCGTTCCTGCCTCGCGTAGGTGGTCCATGTCTCGCTGCCATACAGGAGAGTGCTGAGGACGCAGGCCTGATAGACACGCATCTTGGTATTCTCTGTGAGCTTCTTCTGTCCCACACCCTTTTGGACAGCTTGGCCAAGATTGCTGCGGCTTTTCCTATCTCCCGTTGATCTCTATGTCAAGTGACAGGCTGGTAGAAATGGTCGACCCAAGGTACGTGAAGTCCTCAGTCACTTCCAGGGTGTAGTCGTTGATGCTGATAGAGGGTGCATGGCTTGCATCCTGTGCGCTGACGTTGGTCTTCTTCACACTGATCGTGAGTCCAAATTCTTTGCATGCATCAGCGAACCTGTCCATGAGTCTCTGCAGAGCCTCTTCAGTGTGTGAGGCAAGCGCTGCATCGTCAGCAAAGAGCATCTCTCTGATGAGGATCTCGGACACCTTGGTTTTGGCTCTCAAGTGGGCGATGTTGAACAGTTTTCCATCAGAGCGTGTGTGCAGGTAGATTCCATCTTGCAAGGAGCTGAAGGCGTACTTCAGAAGCATGGAGAAAAAGATGCCGAAAAGTGTCGGCGCGAGCACACAGCCCTGTTTTACTCCGCTTGTGATGGAGAAGGGTTCTGAGCAAGACCCGTTTTTACATAACTGTGCTCTTCATGTCCTCATGGAAGGAAATCACCATGCTGCACAGCTGAGGAGAACAGCTGATCTTCTCCAGGAGACGGAAGAGGCCTTTTCTGCTGACAGGGTCGAAATCCTTCGTTAGATCGATGAATGCCAGATACAGTGGCATGCCCTGCTCTCTGCACTTCTCCTGAAGCTGGCGCACTGCGACAATCATGTCAGTTGTTGAACAGCCTGCCCTGAAGCCGCACTGGGACTCTGGGTACACTCGAGCAGCCAGTGTCTGGACCCTGGTTAGGAGAAGCAGGCAAAATCCTTCCAACTAGCTCAGGAGGGATATCCCCTGTAGTTGTTGAGTCGCTTTTGGTGCTTTGTCTTATAGAGAGTCCAATGGGCATCACGAATTCTTGGGGGACTGCACCCTCTCCAGCACAGACAAAGCAGGTCGACAGGGCTGCGCAGCGCGGACTCCCACCTTGTTTCCCTTCAGGGGAATGCCGCCCACTTCCTGTGCTTTTCACTGGAAGATGTCAATGGCTTTGCGATCCTCAAGCGGGGCACCGGGGGTCCAGTTCTTCCATCACAGGCAAGTCATCGAGGGCCCGTCCAAGGCACTTTCAGTGACTACTGTTTCCTGGAGTAGAGTTTCGATACCGTTGGACATCGCTTCACTGTTGATCACGGTCAGTGATTTGCCGTTGAAGACTTCAGGGAAACAGTTTTCTTCATTTTGGGTCCAAGGCCTTCTTGAGCCCATCCAAATCCCCGACATTTCGCAGTCGGCTGAAGCTGGAGGGCCCCTCGCACAGTTGAGCAAAGTATGGCACATCGTCTTAGACCCTCTGTGCGTTGTTTCGTGCAGTTTTTAATGCTGCAAGGTCTTCTCATGGGGGTTTTTGTAAGCAGAAGAGCGGTTATGCTTGGCTTCAATGACCGGTTCCATTTCGAGGGGTTTTGGCATCAAACCGTTCTGGTTCTCCTTCTCTCTTGACAAAGGCGAGATGGGCGTCACATAGAAACTCTCTGATGGTGTTCCACTTTGCTGTGGCATTGTTCTGGAAGTCTGGAGGTCCTTCGACGGCATTCCCAAATTCTGTCTGCGATAAAGGGTCTCTGTTCTTGCAAACGTTGATGCGGTGGCGGGGGGACCTTTTGCTTTGGAGCGGTCAACTTCGTGGCTGCATCCCACATTGTGCCACGAGGCGTGATCAGTGTCGCAGTCGGCCTGTGGTAGTTCTCGTTGCAGGACAGTGTTCACAGTTGAGGTGTCGTGAACCCAAGGTCCAGTTGGTGCAGCGAGGGGACCATGGGGCTTCCAAACACTTTGTGTTGGGGCTGGACTGGAAGAAGGTGTTGGGACGCAAAGGCTGTGCATGAGCACAGCTCCAGCAACTTGTCCATTGTCGTCAACTTTCCGACCGTGGTGACCGATGCAAGGTGGCACGACTGGTGATCAATCCAAACCCGGGTTAAACGCCCAAGAAGGAACAGCAGCCAATTTCGTGCCCTGCCAATGAGTGTAAGCTATTGTAGAAAGGTCCTTGTGTCTTCTAAACTACAAGAGTAGGAGCATAAATGTGAAGATGTTGAAACAATCTGATCGTGCCAAGCGGATTGACAGGAACCTCTGTGCACCTGTTATGGGCACCACTGAAGCCAGAAGGCTGTTCTTTATTGCAAAGCCAACTCCATGTATTCGTGGTTCATTGGGTTCTTTCCCTTTCCAGAAAAGGTTTTAGTTTTCTTCCTGAGAGAGCCCCTAGAGGGTAGCGGTTTTTTTGTTTCCGTCTGCTTGTCATGCCGAAACATTTGAGCTCCAAACACCCATTGTAGCAGGCAGATGTTGGCGAGTCAGCACCTTACTGGCTGGGGACTGCCCAGCTTGAGGCGGGGGGTAGCTGACCAGTGGGACACGATGATCCTTCCAGCGTCGGAGACAACCGTTTGGGGTCCTACTCTACGCCAAACGAGTGTGGACTTATCACCCCTAACTGCTGTCTCCCGTATTGGTTCTTCGCTGAAGCAGTAATGCTGGGGTGACCTCTCCAGGGGGCAAGCCCGGGCAAAAATAGGAGATGCATCAGTATCCCCCTCTCGGCCCGCCCGTGGGCTCCCAAAAGGAGTGCGGGACACAACGTTTGGCACTGGTCGGCTGCGGAGCTGCCGGAAAGAAATCAGAAATTGACGTCCAAAACCCCCTTAGGGGCTCCACTCTCTGGGTTTACTCCCATAGCCTTTCTTCTCCCAAGGGTGTCCACAAGGAAGTGGAGCCATATCCAATGGCCGGGACACGGATGCGGATGTGGGGGGGTCCCTGGACCCAGGGTCTTCGCGCTCCACTCTGTCCAGCTTCCTAGGCACTCGTGGATTTAGCATCAGACTTGTTCCCTTTTCCCAGATGGGGTGGCCTGCCCAAAGGGTGCCGGGTCCATCCACCTGGGTTTTGGAATAAGAGATTTCCTTCTCCCAGGCAGATTGCAAACCAGGGTTGCAGGCTCAGCCCGCCCGCCCTGGCAGTATGGGACATAGTAAAAGAGAGTTTAGGTCAGTGATCATTTACCAGTACCTAAAGATTCTACCAAAGACAGAATTTCAAAATATTGTTATCAAAATGCTGAACAGGAAACATTTAGATGTATTCTGTCAACATATAATACAGAAAAGCTTTTAAAGGGAACTATTTATGAGATTTACGACAAATTTATTGAGGCAGTTTTACATTCAGATGATGCTTCTATTCCTCCTCAATGCAGCGCAGTAACATGAAATAAGTATACAGGGAACATTTGGTGGATTGAATCCTGCCAAAAAGTGAAAGAAAACAAAACCAACCGGTTCAAAATGTATCTCAAAGACAAAAGGCATATCAATATTATGATGGAGGTGAAAAAGACTGAAAATCATAGTAACAGAGTCATGGATCAAGGTAAGCGTCAGTGCTGGTCTACATTCTGTGTAAAAGAAGTATCTGATTAAAAAACCGACACAAACTTTGGAGAAAAGTAAAAGAAACTCAATAATCAGCTATTCCACATCATGTTCTACATTTCCTAGGTGGGAACTAAGCAGTGTTTCTTTTAACATTAATTATTCTTATATAAAGGAAATTGATTGTTCAAATTTATCAGCCGTTCTAAAATCTCACATTCAAGAAAGCACAACCACCGTTTGAAACTTTTCAAAGTGGATCTGTTCTCGTTAATTGACAAACCGGATCATCCTTTATCATCCACAAACTAAAAATGTGAAAATCTTATAACATTGGAAAATGTTATACCCTATTTACGACCATGTTTGATGTTATTTTGATGCCTTTGGATTATTTATCAAGTATTCCCGTTGGTAAATTCCAAGCACTGTTTTGCATAGACACAAAGATTGTGATACAAGCGGTCCAATCTTTTGATACAAAGGTTAGGGGTGAACTTGTGATAGAGATCAGACACATTATCCATGCCCTACTAACAGGGACTCACATTATTATTTCGTTTGGAGCCATCGTACACTGAGCTGTTCGGAAATGAGTGGACACACACACACACACACACACACACACACACACACACACACACACACACACACACACATACACCACCGTTCTCTCTGCCTTGGAGCATTACTCCTATCTCCCCTCCCCCCCCCCCCCCCCCCTCGCCCATCCCCTTCAGTCCCGAAACATAACCTTTTCCCTCCTTTCCCGAAGCTGTTGTTGACGACTCAAGGCACGTGGCCACAACAAACGACAAGGAGGATTAGCTTGTGTAACTCCCACAGCTGCTGCACAGGACCAAAGCGATGATTCATGTTGCAGCAAGCCACGTAGCAAACAAGAGGGAAAGCATATCTGCTCGTCTGACAGAGAAATATGAATGTGAAGAAGCTTAACTGTCTACCAGTCTGTCTGTCCGTCTGTCTGTCTGTATGCATGTATGCCTCTCTCTCTCTCTCTGTCTCTCTCTGTCTCTCTCTCTCTCTCTCTCTCTCTCTCTCTCTCTCTCTCTCTCTCTCTCTCTCTCTCTCTTTCTCCTCCCGCCCCTCTCTTTCTCTCCCTCATCCCCTCCTCTCTGTCTATCTGTCTGTCTGTCTGTCTGTCTGTCTTTCTCTCTCTCTCTTCTCTTCTCTCTCTCTCTCTCTCTCTCTCTCTCTCTCTCTCTCTCCTCTCTCTCCTCTCTTCTCTCTCTCTCTCTCTTCTGCGGATTTGCCTGCCTTCTAAATCATATACCAATGTCTGCCTCGCTTCTTCTCTCATTCTGTTCATGTGTTTGTCTCCCTGTCTCAGTCTATCTGCCGCTGTCAGGCTGTTTATCTATCTATCTGTCTGTCTGTCTACCCCCTCCTTCTCTCTCTGTGTCTGTAGCTGTATGTCGGTGAGTCTGTCTATTTTTTCCGTCTTCATGTACCTGCAAATCTGTTTCTGTCTGCTTGTTTCTCTGTCCCTCGCTCCGTCGTTCACTGTCTGTCTGTCTGTTTATTTGACTGTCTGTGGGTCTGTTTTTGTTTTGTTTTGTTTTTGTTTTTGTTTTGGTCTTTCTGTCAGTCTCTGTCTGCCTGTTTGCCTGTCTGTCTCTGTCTCTATTTGTCTCTCTGTCTCTCCCTCTCTCTTTCTGTTTTTCTGTCGCTGTCTCTGTCTATCTGTCTGTCTGTCTGTCTGTCTGTCTGTCTGTCTCTGCCTTCTAGTTTCCCTTATTATGTCTGTCTTTGTATCTTTGTCGCCGTCTCTCTCTGTTTCTTTTCTTATGCTTGACACGCTGCTTCTTGCCCTCTCTCCCTCTCGCGCGCACGTATATGTTGCATTTGATGGTCGTGTTCTTGTTCTCCTTCCTAAGTCATATTCTGTACATTCACGCACACAGTCATTACACACACACACACACACACACACACACACACACACACACACACACACACACACACACACACACACACACGCACGCACGCACGCACGCACACACACACACACACACACAAACACACACACACACACACACACACACACACACACGCACACACACACACACACACACACACACACAAGCGCACACGCGCATGTACACATAAACACACATACACAGGCACACACGCGCGCGCGCGCCCGCGCACGCACACGCACGCACGCACGCACGCACACACACACACACACACATAAAGGTGCGCGCGTATGTGCGCTCGCTTCTTTGCACACACATATGCACTTGTGTGCATGTGCACATCCACACCCACACGTGTGCGCAGAAAGACGCATACACATAAACGAACAAATGCATGCATACACGCACATGCGTACACGCCCACATAAAAAGACACACACATGTACACACATAGATGTACACATACATAGGCATATACGTGTGTCTCATCACAGAAACTCACAAATTACACATACACGCATGCCCATGTACTTCTGCACACGCACACAAACGCGCACATACATGCAGACACACATGTTCACACACATATACACATACATACACCCACACACGCGCGCGCTCGCGCGCGCACGCATGCGCACACACGTGCGCACACACGTGCGCACACACACACGTGCGCACACACAAGCACTCACAAGTGCGTACACACGCATGCTTTCTATTTGCAATTGCGAGGAGATGATGGTTGATGATGTTGATACAAGCTACATGAAATTTGTTGATACTGTTTTGCGTGCAGCTGAGCTTTCAATCCCTAAATGTAATCCTGATAAAACAAGAAAATATACAGGAAATGTTTGGTGGAATGTTTCCTGTGAAGAAGCAAGAGAACAAAAAATGGAGGCTTATAAAATGTATCTAAAAAATAAAACAGATCCAGAAAAGATTGCTGAAAAAAACAAAGCAAAAAATCACAGTAATAGAGTGAATGAAAAAGCAAAGGAAGAATATTGGTCAAATTTCTGTGAAAATGAGGTTCAAAATCATAAAGATCTCCAGAAAACTTGGAAAAAAATAAAAGAAATGAAAATGGAATAAGTCCTCCTGGGTACCCCTTAAAATTGGAAAATAACGAATTTCCTTCCAATTTTGAAAAGGCTGAAGCGTTTGCAGATGCATTTGCAAAAAATAGTAACTTCGAAGGCCTCTCAGAAGAACAAAAAAAGCTTAGAGAAAAAATGGACGAAAAAGAAGACAATGAAAAAAGTCCCAATAACAATCACTATACAAATGCTCCTATTACTTTTCAGGAAACAAAAGATGCAATTTCAAACCTTGGATCAAAGAAAAAATCTGTGGGACCAGATGCAATTTCCAATGAAATGATAAAACATTTATCAGTTAATATAACACTTTTCTAAGTTCATTTTTTCAAAAATGTTGGTTTGAAGGGATTCAGCCATTCTTATGGAAACAATCTACTGTTACCCCTATTCCCAAGGAGGGAAAGTCAAAATCAGATGAAAATAATTACAGACCTGTCGCTCTTACATCACATGTGGGAAAACTTATGGAAAGAATAATTCTAAAAAGGCTTGAACATTTCTGTGAAAAAAATGGTATAATACCAATACAACAGGCGGGTTTTAGAAAAGGTAAATCATCAGTTGATCATTTAGTAAAAATTACCACACAGATTAAACATCAGTTTTCACGTAGGAAAAACGTACTTGCCACTTTTTTTGACATTAGAAAGGCATATGACCAAGTTTGGCATTCAAAACTTCTAAACAAACTAAGATCCATAGGTATTTCAGGTTGTATGTATAACTATATAAAGGCATTTTTAAGTGAAAGAACAATACAGACTAAGGTTGGTAATGCCTACTCTAATCAAAGACGTACACAGATGGGAATCCCACAAGGAGGTGTAATAGCCCCAATTCTTTTAACATTTTGATGCATGATCTTCCAAAAGTGGTCTCAAACAATGTCGAACTAGCACAATATGCGGATGATATTTGCATATGGATGAAAGTTACTCTAAAAAAGCTTACACCGATTAGATCAATTAACTATATTAAAAAGGTATATCAAAATGAACTAGACAAAATCAGCAAATACATGATTGAAAACGGACTAACCCTTTCACATGAAAAATCGCATATGGTTCTCTTCAACTCTGGGTATGATCCTAAACTTCTACCCTCTTTTCAAATAAGTGGAAGGCCGCTTGAATATAAGAAAGTTGTTAAATTTCTAGGAGTAAGCCTGACTTCTAAATTGAATTGGAACTACCATTTGGAAAATATTCTGACAAAAGCCAGAAAAGGATTAAACTTATTAAAAATGATAAGTCGACAGTCGTGGGGAAAAGATAGTAAGGTACTTATTCATTTAGCAACTGCGCTTGTGAGATCAAAATTATCTTATGCTCAGGAAATATTCTTTTCAGCTCCAAAATATTTGATAACAAAGATGCAAAGCATTGATAGCAAAGCTTATAAAATAGCTCTCGGTGTCCCTGTCCATGCCTCAACACTAAAAACCTACACAGAAATAGGAATTTAGCCTTTTGCCGACAATATGAAATTTGCTTCAGCAAAATATATATTAAGGAGTCATTCAATGCAAAATTCATGTGTCAAGGAAACTGGTTTAAAATCAGAAATACACTTTCCAAAGCGAGCACAGAGTTTTGATTCTGTAAAAACTATAGGCTCCTATACGTCCCAATTATTTACAAATGCTGGCGTTGAACCCCAAACAGTAGCTCTTCAAACGAGTTACAGTAATATTCCTCAATGGGAGCTTAGTAAGGCTAATTTCGATATTAATTATACAGATTTAAAGAAAAGTGATGGGACCATACTGCCAACATATGTCAAGGCACATATAAACGAAAATATATAAACCATCTTAAAATATATACAGACGGTTCTCTACTTGAAAATCATTATCAGGTGCTGCATTCATTATTCCA
>CM031614.1:61470798-61480798 GCA_018398815.1 Conus ventricosus
TCAAATACACACATCAACCTCAAAATAGACATTGCGACGAGATAGGCCTAGACATGAAACGGTCATTGATACATGTAGGTTTACACACGAGTATGCTGGGGGTGGAGGGGGGTTAGTAATGGTTTTCTTCTCTCTCTCTCTCTCTCTCTCTCTCTCTCTCTCTCTCTCTCTCTCTCTCTCTCTCACACACACACACACACACACACACACACACACACACACACACACTGACTGAAACCAATTTATTGTCAGATTAACTCAAGGTTGTACACACACAAGCCATGCAACTGCACGCAGAGAGAGAGAGAGAGAGAGACAGAGAAGAGAGAGAGACAGAGAGAGAGACAGAGAGAGATTCGGTGATGAAACACGTGTGTCGGCACTGTCATTATCAACATAACATCACTGGCCATGTGAGGGCACGGTATGCGTGGTCTGGTTTTCCCCGCTGCCTAGTTGTTTAGCTAACGGGACTGTAAATAAGCCAGTAGGCTTAATGATTTCTAGAAGAAACAAGGTATGCGCATTGCTCTTTCTTACATATATATATAAAAACTGTTAAAAATCTGCCCATGTGGCTTCATAGTCATACTATAAACTTGATCTAGACTAGACTCAAGTTGCACCAGATGCATAGTCCCACACCGTATACGGTATTGCTTACGTGGTTTACTCTGCCAATAATTAATAAAATGCAATAAAGTTTGTACATGCCTTTCTTCATCCTTTGGAAAAACGAAAAAATGCCAGCCCTTCACAATCGATTTTGTTGCGAGCGTTTGAACAACCGATAGCGCTGCAGGCTTCGCCTCCTTGCTTCTTGCGCGTCGCTATGTTGGAGCTGAGTTTACACGTGCTGACTAAGGGCCGTAACCTAGTCCGCGGTCTTACGGAAAACCCCCAAGTGTCGTATCTCGGTAATGTAGTATGCTCTGAGTGAACTAGCCGAGCAGATGCGGAAACGCTGACGTCCCTCCCCTACAGGCCGACTGCAGGAATGAAGGTACCGACCGTATCTTCGGCGATGTGGTAGAGAACCAGAACCGGAGCGGGCGCTCCCAGGGACATCTTCCGCTCGAGTGAATAGAAAACCTGCCTCACCGATGGCAGCCAACATGTGACGTCACAGAGTGAGAATACCTCAAGCTAAGGGGAATGCTGCACGTGCGGCAGGTAAAAAGACAGGTGAGAGGCCGATAGAGACAGCCAGTTCAAGAGAAAGGTACCAGCCACCCGAGAACCTGCAGGATGAATTGCACGGACAGTGAAATTAGAGAGAGAGAGAGAGAGAGAGAGAGAGAGACAAGACAAGACAAGACAAAATTCTTTATTTTCGAGGATAATAGATAAGCACTAACGTGCTTTTTTACATCCAGTCCTCGCCCTGAGTAGGGACTACAACATGCAGTGAAATCAATTAATGTAAGAAATCAAAGAAGCAAGCAAAGCGGTCATGTAATCATAGAGGAACATCAAATGAAAATAGAAGATAAATGAAAACAAACAAAAAATAAGAATAACAATAAACAAAACAACAACTAAAAAATGATAATAACAAAAAAATAAAATGAAATAAAAAAGAGAATAATAATAATGAAGAGGAAGGTGAGAGCGGGTGTAGGGAGTGAGGTGGGCTGGGGAAACATAGGTAAGTGTACTACAACGTACACGATTGGCATGTATGAAAACAGACAGTGAAGTGAATTTGACAAGGTGCGTACATATTTTGAACACACAAATACACGCACGTTTGCACGCATAGAGAGAGAGAGAGAGAGAGAGAGAGAGAGAGAGAGAGAGAGAGAGAGAGAGAGAGAGAGAGAGAGAGAGAAGGAGAGGAGGGAGAGGGAGAGAGAGAGAGGAGAGAGAGAGAGAGAGAGAGAGAGAGAGAGAGAGAGAGAGAGAGAGAGAAGAGAGGCTAGGCACCACATGCATTCATTTTTCGCAAGGCATGAAAATACGTCGAACGTATTAAGCAAAGTGAGATGACATTGGGGGGGGGGGGGGGGGGGGGAGGAGAAAAAAAAGAGAGAGAGAGAGAGAGAGAGAGAGAGAGGAGAAGAGAGAGAGAGAGGAGAGAGAGAGAGAGAGAGAGGATGGAAGGAGAGGGGGAACAGCATGAGATGTAATGATTTGAAATGGAACTGTACTAAAACGCACAATAATTAGCCTGTATAAAATCAGACAGTAAAATGAACATGACAAAATATATACGAAATTCGGAGCATACACACGCACACATGCACAGAGATGAGAGAGAGAGATGAGAGAGGAGAGAGAGAGAGAGAGAGAGAGAGAGAGAGAGAGAAATGAGAGAGGCAGAGAGAGAGAGAGAGAGAGAGAGCGGCAGAGGGAGAGAGAGAGAGAGAGAGAGAGAGAGAGAGAGAGAGAGAGAAGAGAGAGAGAGAGAGGAGAGAGAGAGGAGAGAGAGTAAACCTAACATGAGCTGAACAACATTAAGGTGCAAACACACCACAGCCACATTAAGGGACTGATACACGACAACAACAACAACAATAAATAAATGAATAATTCTACCACCCAAGATGGACCAACGTCATAGGCCTCGTGACAATCACCCTGAATGCGTTCGTACAGTCTGATCATCGTGACGCTGACAAAATCGATTGAACAACGTGAATTTGCTTTGGCTAAAGCACACACTGTTAATCTCCATCAGAACAAACTCTATGCATTGTGTGCGTATAGCGATACCTGAGTGTGTCTGGACCGAAGAGAAGTTTTTCCTTCATTCAGATTATATTTCTTACCGAAACGTGTCTTATGATATCTTTGTTTCAGTTGTCCCTGGTCGTGCTTGTTGTTGTTGTTATTTTTGTTCTATATTAACGCGGCAAGATCACCAAAACACACACACACACACACACACACACACACCACACACACACACACACACACACACACACACACTCATACACACACGTACATATGCAAGCACACTCAGACGTACAAAGACATAATCAAACATGACCACACACACACACACACACACACACACACACACACACACACACACACACACACACACGCACGCGTGCATGCGGAGGCACACACACACACACACACACACACACACACACACACACACACACACACACACACACTCACACACACACACACAAACACACACAACACACACACACACACACACAACACACACACACACCACACACCACGTCACACTATTGTACTTGTCATGTAGAAACAAGCTACCAATTCAGATGCAGCCACACATGAGACTCACTTATTAGCAGTATACATGACATCGGCTCATCAGCAACACACAGCATACGCGCTCATTAGCCAGCGTAAATCACATTCATTGGCGCCATATATCATACTGCCCATCAGCAACATACATCATACCCAATCGTCAGACAACACACAACGCACCCATTTATCAACCAACACACAACATACTCACTCATCAGCCAAAACACAAAATGCCCGCTCATCAGCCAACACACAACATACCCACTTATCAACCAACACACAAAATGCCCGCTCATCAGCCAACACACAAGCACTACGCACCTACCCACAAGCCAACACACATACATTTCACTCATTAACCAACACACAACATACTCACTCATCAACCAACGCACAACATATTAACTTATCAACCAACGCACAACATATTAACTTATCAACCAACGCACTACATATTAACTTATCAACAAACGCACAACATGCTAACATATCAACCAACGCACTACATATTAACTTATCAACCAACACACAACATACTCACTCATCAACCAACGCACAACATATTAACTTATCAACAAACGCACAACATATTAACTTATCAACCAACGCACTACATATTAACTTATCAACCAACACACAACATATTAACTTATCAACCAATGCACTACACATTAACTTATCAACAAACGCACAACATGCTAACATATCAACCAACGCACTACATATTAACTTATCAACAAACGCACAACATGCTAACTTATCAACCAACGCACTACATATTAACTTATCAACCAACACACAACATATTAACTTATCAACAAACGCACAAACATATTAACTTATCAACCAACGCACTACATATTAACTTATCAACCAACACACAACATATTAACTTATCAACCAACACACAACATATTAACTTATCAATCAACGCACTACATATTAACTTATCAACCAACGCACTACATATTAACTTATCAACCAACGCACTACATATTAACTTATCAACCAACACACAACATATTAACTTATCAACCAACGCACTACACATTAACTTATCAACAAACGCACACATGCTAACATATCAACCAACGCACTACATATTAACTTATCAACAAACGCACAACATGCTAACTTATCAACCAACGCACTACATATTAACTTATCAACCAACACACAACATATTAACTTATCAACAAACGCACAACATATTAACTTATCAACCAACGCACTACATATTAACTTATCAACCAACACACAACATATTAACTTATCAACCAACACACAACATATTAACTTATCAATCAACGCACAACATGCTAACATATCAACCAACGCACTACATATTAACTTATCAACCAACGCACAACATGCTAACTATCAACCAACGCACTACATATTAACTTATCAACCAACGCACTACATATTAACTTATGAACCAACGCACAACATGCTAACATATCAACCAACGCACAACATATTAACTTATCAACAAACACACAACATGCTAACATATCAACCAACGCACTACATATTAACTTATCAACAAACGCACAACATGCTAACATATCAACCAACGCACTACATATTAACTTATCAACCAACACACAACATATTAACTTATCAACCAACGCACTACTATTAACTTATCAACAAACGCACAACATGCTAACATATCAACCAACGCACAACATATTAACTTATCAACAAACGCACAACATGCTAACTTATCAACCAACGCACAACATATTAACTTATCAACCAACGCACAACATGCTAACATATCAACCAACTCACTACATATTAACTTATCAACAAACGCACAACATGCTAACATATCAACCAACGCACTACATATTAACTTATCAACCAACACACACATATTAACTTATCAACCAACGCACTACATATTAACTTATCAACAAACGCACAACATGCTAAACATATCAACCAACGCACTACATATTAACTTATCAACAAACGCACAACATATTAACATATCAACCAACGCACAACATATTAACTTATCAACCAACGCACTACATATTAACTTATCAACCAACACACAACATATTAACTTATCAACAAACGCACAACATATTAAATTATCAACAAACGCACAACATATTACTTATCAACCAACACACAACGTACTAATTTATGAAACGACATACAAGACTCTCACTCATCAAACAACATACTCACTCACAAGCCAACACACAACATACTAACTTATCAACCAACACACAACATACTAACTTATCAACCAACACACAACATACTAACTTATCAACCAACTCACAACATACTAACTTATCAACCAACACACAACATACTAACTTATCAACCAACTCACAACATACTCGCTTATCAACTAACGTACAACACACTCACTCATCGACCAAGACACATATTCATTCATCAAGCAACACACAACATGCTAACTTATCAACCAACACACAAAATACTAGCTTATCAACCAACACACAAAATACTAGCTTATCAACCAACACACAACACACTTATCAACCAACACACAACATAGTCACTTACCAACCAACATACAACACACACTCACCCATCAACTAAGACACAACATACTCGCTTATTAATCAAGATACAACATACTCACATCATCAACCAAAACACAAAATTCTACGTTGTCAACCACCACACAACACAGTCACTCATCAAACAACTTTCTCACTCATCAACCAACACGCAACATACTCATTTCCCAACCAACACACCACATACTACATTGTCAACCAACACACCACATACTACATTGTCAACCAACACACCACATATTACATTGTCAACCAACACGCAACATACTAACTTATCAACCAACACTTATTATACCAACTTATCAAACCAACTCACAACATACTCACTTATCAGCTAACATACAACACACTCACTCATCATCCGAACACACAACATATTCATTCATTAATCAACACAAAACCATACCCACACATCAACCAACACACAACATACTAACTTGTCAACCAACACACAACACAGTCACTCATCAAACAACATGCTCATTCACAAGCCAACACACAGCATCAACAAACACACAGCATACCCACTTGCCAATCAGCACACCACATACCAAATTATCAACTAATACACAACATACAAACTTAATAACCAACATAAAACATACTCACTTATCAGTCAACTTACAACATACTCACCTATCAACAAGGACACAACGTACTCATTTGTCAATTATCATACAACACACCCACACATCAACCAACACATAACATACTCACTTGCCAACCTACACAGCATACTAACTCATCAACCAACATTCCCACTTGTCAACTAGCACACAACATACTCACTCATCAACTAGTACACAACATACCCACTTATCAACTAACACACAACATACTCACTCATCAACTAGTACACAACATACCCATTTGCCAACCATCACAAAACATACTCGCTCATCAGCCAACATACCCACTTATCAGCCAACACTCAACATACTTATCAGCCAACATACTCTCTTATCAACCAACACAAGACATACACACTTGTCAACCAACACACAACATATCCACTTGTCCGCCAACGCACAACGCATCCACGCACCCACTCATAAACTAACATACATCATGCCTACTTATCAGTGAGCATATACCACGCCCACTCATCAACAAACCCCATTATAACCAGCCGCCGTGGCGAAGTGGATAGCGTCGCGGACTCCCGGCTGGGAGGTCGTGGGTTCGAATCCCATCAGAGTCATGTGGGTTTTTCTGCCCCGACCGGCTCCTACCCAGAGTTGAGTTTGCTGCGGACTCAGTTGGGAAGACTGGGACCACACAGTCGAGTTTCATCCACTTAATGGATGCGTTTCTGAGAGTGTTGCTCAAATTTCATGACCAACACTGCAGGTGCCTGTATCTCTCGGGCCTGGTTGACGCCGGGATACATTATGAAAGGAAGCATAGAGTACAGCCCTGTCATGTAGTCTCAGACCGAAATGGAAATCCGTAGCATCATCTTAATCATCCTCATTCTCATCGATCAGCATTAAAAAAAAATGTCTCAAATTCTGTGGCCCTTCATGCCCTGCTCTCATGGTGACCTCAATTTCGATGTCCTCTCTACATCTGTGGCCTTGGTTTGGTTCCGTCGGGGTCACCGGTATCGGCGAGTCCATGGGGGCTGTCGTTGGACGGACGTGGTGGCGTCCTCTGGAGGAGAGCTCACTCACGCCGGCTCCGCGACTAAGCAATTATTGTCGTCAGTAGGGGCTTAGTAGGTGGTGTCCTGCGTATGTTAGATCAGAACAGGCGCCACTGAACACCACCGAAGTCACTCGGCAGCAGTGCAGTGTCTCCTACGGTGGGTTGCCTCTCGACGACTTGACATTGACTGCTCCCTGTGGATTGCCGGTGCCAGGGCTGCGGCGGGGCCGACCGGGCTGTGGCTGTGGACAGGGTTTCGGAATGAGCGGCGTGGGTGCACTGCCTCTGAGGTGGCGCAGAGGTTGGGACAGCAAAAAAACAACAACAAAAAACAAAACAAAAAAAAAACCATTATATTCACAACATATAACAATAACTGTTAACGTACAACGTACACACTCATCAGTTAACATTCAACATACCCAATCTTCAGCTAAAATACACCACATAAATACATAATCTAACACACATCATTCCTAATCAGCAACATGCATCACTTGACTCATGAGGACCATACATCATACCCACTCATTAGCTACCATGCGTCATAGCCACTTATAGGCCAAAATTTATCGTGCCCATTAATCAGCCAGCATGCATCATACTCACTCATCAGTCAACATAAAACATATTCCTCAACCACCATAAATCATATCCCCTCATCATCCAGAGCATTCATCATGACAAATATTTAGCCAGCATACATCGTACCTTCTCATCCATCGACACAAATGATACCCACTGATCAGCCAAAACATGCGTTATTCCTACATGTCAACCATCACACAACATATTCATCCATTAACCAACATAAATCATGCCCAGTCATATGCCAGCACAAATAATACTCAGTTATTAGCCAAAATAAGTCACACCCACTCAGTTGCCAGTGTACGGCATCCCACATAAGGATCAGTATGTATGACGGCATCTCATCATCCTGCATATATCATTTCATCTCATCAATCAACCCTGATCATATACCCACTTATACGCCAGTGCGAATGGTATTCCTTCATCAACCAGTATACTTCACACCCACTCAACAGCCAGCATATATCAGATCCAGACACCAGGAGCAGAGCTGTGGTGCAGAATGGCATAGTGCAGAAAAAAAGTAAACGTAAACACAATTGCTTGGACCACGGACCGGGCAGACTCGATAACAAGTGACAGTGTAAACAGTCTCATAGTTCACCGAGTCTAGTATGCTCCAGTGGTGCCTGCATAATTCGTGTTTTCTTCTAAATTGTCATCTGATCTTCGTGTTTCATGTGTTAATAATGACGCTGTTTCCAGCTAGGATCTTTCATTTTGTGGCTCAGGTAATTTCATCTCCACTCTGACAATCCGCAGAAGGCACGAGCCCTGGTAACCCAGGCGATGACCTGACCAGCAATAGTTGATATTTGGTTGTCATCATTGATAAAGTGACGTGTCTAGAGCAAATGAGGCATGACTGTACCCACTTCACTCAATACCTGACCACAGCTGGTGTCTTTCAACCAGGTGGCCTGTCTTTGTAATGAACATGTGGCCCGTCTGGTTTGTGTGGGAACTTTTTCAGCCTGGCCAATAACCTGCAGTCATGGGGTTCTTCGTTTTGTTATGCTGCATCAACATCAGCACCTCACGTGGTTTGACCTGCCAGCCATAGCAGGCTACTGGGGTGTGGCGCTTGAAACCAGCATGTGTGAGATTAAACATAGGAGCTGGATGAGGACAGTGGCATCTGTCTATTCTACCAGGTAGTGCTCCACGCTCATCTCCATGACTAATTAGCCAGTGATGCAGGCCCGCTTATCTTTAACGCAAGTGCCCATGCTCTATCATGCGATTGCACTCAGTGTAACAGATTATGGATTAGGGCTTACAACACTGCCCAACAGCAACCTTCTCAAATTAGAAAGAATTCAAAATGAAGCAATGAGACTGATCCTGGGAACCACAAAGGACAAAACCAGTTCAAGCTGTGTGAACACGGCTGTTCAGAGCGAGTTCTTTAGTGTTCAGCGAGAAAGGGGGGATTTTACACCTCTCCCGCGCTGCACTTGCCAAGGTCAGGGAAGGGAGTGTTTACTGCAGGCTGCTCCCTACCCGCAGCTAACTGCGCTGTACACAGCGCTGCCTGTCGGGCCGTGCGCACAACAAGTCCAGCAGCTATGTTTTCGGCATTGCTTGCGCGGGCCGTTAAAAAAGGGGTTGTCAGTTTGACAATTCGTTGTTGTCGTGGATATAATAAATATGCGCTCCCGAGACGACTGTATTGGCGAATTGCAGACAATTCTTTTAATACCAAACTGACTAGGTTTTTTTTTCCTGCGAGAACAAGAAACAGCATGACCTTTTTGTAAAGTAATTCGGTCAGGCAACATTACAACAATGACAATACACACAAATCGACAACAACTAACTTCAATTTAGCGCTTAATGGCAAGATGATTTTTCCCACATTGATTAGTACACGTTTGATACATGCCTCTGCTCAGACTACAAACTAAAAAGTCAGATTAGATGCGTTTAAAGCTTGTTTGATCCAAAATGCGCAA
>CM031614.1:61485798-61488572 GCA_018398815.1 Conus ventricosus
CACACATAGTCACAGACACAGACAGAAACACACACACACACACACACACACACACACACACACACACACACACACACACACACACACACACACCATGCTAATACTCACATTTGGGATTCCTTCATGTTGTCCAAAGCCATGCACATCTAAATCACACTGCCTATGTCACAATTGTCCACTGATCACGCGTTAATTTGGCACACAATTGTCCACTGATCACACGTTAATTTGGCACAAGTTTTGTGCACTTGTCTCTTTTTACAAGGTCCACACCTGCGCCGTTTGCTGCTTGTGTTGCCTAATATGTTAGAAGTGTATATATGTGCTTCTGTCACTCCAGATCAACTGTTCATGATCAGTTGACAATAAGATATTGAATAACTTTGTGATATGCACCCTCAAAATCTTTAGCAGATGTGAATTCATATTTTGTACACACAAACATAGTAATTTTATAAACATGTAAAAACACTGGGAGCCGGTGGGACGGGCGAGCGCGGGTACACACACACACACACACACACACACACACACACACACACATGTATACACACTGTCTGAGTGCATGTACTGTGAACAGGAGCATTAAAGGCCCCCCCCCCCCCCTACTCTTGGTTGTGGGGGACAACCACCTTTGGTTTGTGATTTAAAGTGACTGCATGTTTTGCACTGACTGATTGACAGCTCTGGATCGAAAGTTGTCCAGATTTCTGACATTTTCTGAATATCGAGTGCAACACGGTTGATCGTAGTTTTGCAGTCGGACAGGTTGCTAGCGCGTTTCACCCCCATGAGTTTTTGGTAACATTTCATACAGATGGCTGTAGACTGCTTCCCTTCTTCATCATTCAAAATGTCTAAATTGTAACAATGTGAGAGTTCTGTGGCATAGTTTTTACATAATCTTATTACACCAAACCGTCTATCTTTCTCCTTTCGTAACACGCGTTCTCCACAACTCGACACATAGAATTCAGTTGAGCACAGTGCAGACTGTAATGGTGGTGCTCACTTACCGACTGCTGAGACGCCATTGTAAGAGAAACACTGATGAGTCACTTACGTCAAACTATACACACAAAATCACACTTTAAAGTACCTAATCTCGTTATAAAACACACACAGACACAAGCTGACTTCACATAATCCTTAGGCAACTCAAAATGAAACAAAACATCTGGGATTTAGTTGTATCCGAAGTTTGGAAAACAAACAACATCAGTCACAAGCACAGCGCTCTGCTACACATCTCACAATAGAAAGCGTGCCAAAGCGAGTGAGGCTGGCGTCGCTAGCATCGCTGAACTCGGTCAGGGTCAGCGGGTCACGCCAGTGGGACTAAATGTTCTAGTCAGGCAGGAAAGGAACAGCCGTGTGATACCTGCTCGACCTTTCTTCAAAGCAGACACGACACCAGCTGGAACAGGTGAAGGCATATTTCAAAGCCCTTGGAAAACCCCAAGACCCACTTCATGCGGCAGTCAAGGAAACAAAAGGCACTCGGCTAGGACGTGGGAAATTATGGATGGGACAGGCAGAAGACAGTATACAGCTTGTGTGCCCATTAGCAGAAGTCAAAGAAACCAAGGAATGGGAGAAATATCCAGACCACCTGAAGCACCTCTACCAAATTGCCATCGCTCCAGAACTTGGAAGACATTGTCGAGAATGGCCAGAAGGAAAAACCAACGCAGAAATTCAGATGCTGGTAGAAGACCTTTGCACAAAAAATGATGTTTTAATATACACTGACGGTTCTGTCACCAAAGGTAAGTCAGGCTGGGGATACACAGTGAAGCAAAATGGCCGAACTATTCAGGAAGACAATGGTGCGCATAGTTTAACAACTTCAAGTCTAACAATGGAGGTAGAAGCAGTGACTCAAGCAATCCACTGGCTTACATCCATAAGCCAGTTTCAAACTCAATAAGCCATGATACTGACTGACTCCATGAACCTACTTCAGAAAGTGAAAAGTGGAATGAGAAGCCCTGCTTGGAATGAACTAATGCGCACCCTTCCACTGGAGAAACTCATATGGATGTACTGCCTTGGACATGCTGGAGTTAACGGAAACGAGAGAGCAGACACATTGGCTGGCAAAGCAACAATAAGAACTGGATTACTGCTTGGCCGATCTGATGTGGTAAGAAATCTGAAGAATCACTTAAGCAAACAAGAGCAAAGCCACAACACCATAGACCATCTTTCAGATCTGAACATCAAGAAAGGAAGTGGCCGCACATCCAGACTTAAGGGAAGAGCAAGAAACATCACCAACCAAACAAATATTAGAATAATTTCAAGGCCAACATTGCGAAGACTTCTAGAGATTGGGGCAAATTCATACTGGTCCTTTCCAGTAACAGACACAAAAGATGAAATACATGTCAACTGAGATAAGACTTTGAATCTCTCAGGGTCCCCAGCGTATACTGAGACGTGTGTGCGCTGGTGTGTGTCCATCAGTGGGGTGATGCCAGCATGTTAATTAGAGTGTCCATGGACATCATGAGTGTGCAAGCGTTGGTGTGTGTGTGTGTGTGTGTGTGTGTCACGGCAGTTCTTACTGCTGCATTGAGTCACTTGAGTCAGTCTTCAAAAGCGTGAGATGGGAAAGCAGAAGAAACAAATTGTGCGCAGCCAACAAGCCGGGGTCTGTGAGCAGTCTTGTATCTGTAAGCGTGGAGAATAGCGAACCACACAATGCTTTGCTGTCTGTATCGCGCCTACAGCCTGCACACAATTCTTACGACTAACGAACTTGCACAACA
>CM031614.1:61493704-61506204 GCA_018398815.1 Conus ventricosus
AATAAAATCTTATTACAAGTTTCAAGTAGTCATCTTTATCTGTTTAGTGGCACTTGCAATGGTCAAATGTTTATCTCAATTCTCTACAACACCTTTTCTGCATTTTTTCATGTTGTGATGGTTGCTTTAAGAAATACCAATCATATTAGTCTTTCCCAAAACTGCAAGCATATGACGTGTTTGGGGCAAAGGTTAAAAACTTCAATGCTATAATTAGTCTGTGCTTTTCATGTTTATCAGTGATGAGTCGCTGTTATCTTGGGGTGGGAGGTGGTGGAGGAGGAGTGTGGGGGTGTGTGTGGGGGGGGGGGGGGGGGGGGGAGGGGCAGGGGGAAGTGTAAAAGGGTTTAAGGGATGTTTGATATACATTGTGCTCTTTTTTTCTTTGTCTGGATAATCACAAAAAACAGTCCAATTAAAAGTGTATACTTTATTTACCAACAAAACTGTCTTACACCTTTACAGGCTATGTGTCCATGTTGCTTCACCCCCCCCTCTTTCAAAAGTATGGAGAGAGCCCAGCTGCACTGAGGAGCTCCCTTCCAAAAAAGTTCAGAGAAAAACCAGACACCCTGACAGCACAACATGCCCATCCAAGCAAACGCGAGGCACTGGCTACTTACATGGCAAGATACTGTGATTAAAATATACCGAAGGAACCTATGAGACCTGGCTCAAGATTTGGTTTCTGGTTTTAAACATTTACTTGATCCTCAATTACTCTTACAGTCTGACAAATTTGTGCTACTGCTGCTAAAATGATCATGTTTTTCACTGCATCTGACCCTGGCGTGATAAATAAAAATTTGTTCATAAATCATTACCTTGATGCGGTTATTTTGTTAGAACACAATATATCAAAGGCATCAGACCAAATTACTTTGTGGGTTTCCAAATTGTTTTTATGTCTTCTATGATATTAATGATAGTTATGTCTTGCTCGATATCAAAACAGAAGAAAAAAAATGCCCCCAAACAATACCTCCAAGATTGCTGTCAGAAGGAAAACGAAAGTGTTGTCATCAAAACAAACAAAAGGGTGATAACTCCGACATTTGAATTCACTCCCCCATCCCCTTTTCCCACTGCCCCTTTGTCTCTCTCTCTCTCCCTCTCCCCTCTCTCTCTTTTCTTCTCTCTCCTCTTTCTCTCTGTCTGTCTTCTCTCTCATATTGTGTATTGCTTTAAATTTTTTAAAGTTTATTTTCATTTTTGGCATCAGTTATTGTGCAAAATTTTGAAGTGTTTATATCTTAAAGTAAGCAGGTATGATAAAGAGCAGAGTAAAGGTTCCAGAGTTTTTCACTGCCGACATGAAAAGAGAACTTAATTTTCTTTAATGAAAACAAAACAAAACTAAACAAAACAAGAACCCGTAGAGAAAAGACACGGGGAAAGAAAAGTTATATCAATTACACACTTTGTCATCATATTGGGATCTTCCTGATTGTTATTTTGGTCAGACTAATGTATCAGACTTGGTTCGGGTTTTGCACCAGCTACTCCATTTGTTTCCTCTGGGTCAAATGTTTCAAGGGGGGTATTGGGGCATGCCTCCCGACCACTACATTAAGGCTTCCCGACCACTACAGTTAAGGCCTCCCGACCACTACAGTTAAGCGTTTTACATCCCTCAGCTTGGGCTTCATCTTGTCAGGCATTTCCCCTGAATTTTCACACATATTTTGGAAAAAGAAAAAAAAAATGTTGTGTGATGTTATTTGTCCTTCCCACTGTGTGGTGAAAAGATCTACTTTCTGCATTTTCTCAGTCCTCGGGTGAGAATCACATGTGCGGAGCATGCCATCGTTGAATTTTGTTTGCTGACATGTCATGGCACTGCCATGGTCACTTTTACTAATTGTCTTTTTACTTTTGGGAATAAGCAGAAATTTGCGAGGATAAGTAATTTTATGGATCTCCTTGCCCCTCTGGGACAAAACAAAAATCTGGGAATTTCTAGCACTGACGTGTATGTTTTTATTTCTGTCTAATACCCGGACGTTGTTGACATCCACATCGTCAGACTAAGGAGCAAGATGGATCCGCCCAGGGTCAGGGGACAAAATGGCTTTCCTCATTCCCATAAGAAAAGACCAGAAACCTTTCAAGTGTGGCCTGTGCTCCTTCGCCTTTGACATCAACCTCCAGCTGGACCTCACATCAGTGACCACTCTCGAACCAAGCCTTTCCAGTGTGGCTTCTGCCTGGTCACTATGAACAAAAGCTCTGAACTCACTCAGCATGTGGACCCCATCAGCTCTTCATGTGTGTGGCCAAAGGGCCCTCCAGTGACAATCCCAGTCCCGTGAAGACCCTGAATACTAAAAACAGGTGGTTTCAGAGCCCAAAACTGTGCAGAGAACACAAGGGGGCCGTAACGAGCGGTTTTTGTGCAGTTCGGGCAGGATGTCCGGAAACAAAAACACGGGTGGCAACACCAAAGAGCAGCCAAAAACAAACAAATACAATAGGCAGGGGACACTTCTCATGTGATAGCTGTAAAGGAGCTACCACAGCCAGACAGACTTAAGAAACACTCCATATTGGTTCATAGAGACGATAGACCCTTTCCACTGGCTCAGTGTCCTTCACGTTTAAAACAAACATACATTTGACAGATCATGTGTCCAGTGTGCATGGGTCTCAGAAGAGATTTGAATGTCAGTTTTGCGGGGAGCGGTTTAAGATCAGGAATTACCTACGGAACCACATAGCTAAAAAACATCCAGACGTTAGATCGAAGAGCCGACGCAAAGAGGGCACTGGAGACGAAACCGATGACAGCGGTTTGGTCCGAAAGAGGAAGAACTTGATTCTGACTCGCGCTATCTGGGAAAAGGTAGAGATGGGCCCCCCCAAACCGGGAAGAAATGGAGGTCTGCGGTGAAGACCAGACAGCAGCGAACAGTGTGGATGACAGTGACAGTCCAGAGGGGGACAGTGACGGGGATGATGGGAAAACCGGAGGAAGATGAAACCCTGCCCATTCCCTTTCTGACCACGTCCCTCAGGGCAACCAACCAATCAGCAGGGGCTGCGGTGCCTCGGGCCTCCCCCGTTGTGGAGCGTCACTCCAGACCAGAAAAAGAGAAAGTTGAGATGGACTGTGATCCCACAGCACTGCTGGGCAAAGGTGCCACCAGCGTGTGAGTTTTCCCCAGACTTCTGGCGTGGTGTTAGAATGCTGGCTGCAGGTGCTGCTCATCCAGCCAGAAAGAAAAAGAATGTTTTTTGTGTGTGTGTGTGTGTGCAGAGTGAGGTACAGTTGACAGAGATAACTTGTACGCACAGTTGAGTTCATAGAGATGATAACCCTTCCGCAAAGCAAACTGCATGCATGCATGCATTCATGAGTTTGAAATACATTATCATCCTGTTAAACTGTTAGTGAGGATTGAAGATGCCATGTTGTTTGCATCAATTTTGTGTGTGTGCCGGTTATATGTGTGACTTGAAATCCATTTGTTTAGTTTACAAACAGGGTTTTTATTCATATTTGGAATGAAATATGCTGCAGCAACGACTGAAAAAGAGGCAAAATACAAAAAACAAAAAGTCAAAGCGCAAAGAAAACTTATTTTTGGGGTAAATACAACAGACAAGTGAATTTTGACAAGTAAGTCTTATTAAATTTAAGTTCCCTTTCAAACAAAAAACATATGGTGTGTGTGAAGAGGGGTGGGGGGTGCAGAAGAAGAGGAGAGATGAGATGAAAGGGTTTTTAAAAATAAGAGAGCTATATATATCTTGTCAACCGCTTGTTTTGTTTGCATTAAAATTTCAAAATGATGGAAGTGTTCATTTGTGCAATCTGAATTTTTTTTAAAAGTGTGTGTGGTGTGTGTGTGTTGTGTGTTGTTTGTTGTGTGTGTGTGTTTTGTGTTTAAAAGCTGATACTTTTACTCTTTTCTTTGTACTAGTATTGTTAAAGGTTTTGTTTTTTGTTTGTGTGTGTGTGTATGTTTTAACTATATGATTATTTCAGTACTTAAGACAATAAGGCCATTGGAAGCCATGATAAACTATTCAAGAAATGTTTACCAAATACCATTTAAAGAGATTATTAAGTTTTATCAAAAGCACACTCTGTGTATACACAAACACGTATTGTGTACACACACACACACACACACACACACACACACACACATACACACACACACACACACACACACACACACACACACACACACACACACACACACACAGAGAAACCTACAGACATGCTCTGAGTTGTGTTGAGAGTGCTGCAATTCTCTCAGCATTTTAGGTTAAAGTTAACGCCTTTCACTTTCTCCTAGTAGCCTGCAGGAAGAAGAAATTGTGCTTTAATGAAGGTAAGATGAGGATCATTCCTGCCCAAGTGTTATGTAACAAGTCTTCCAAAGAATCAGAGAGGCTTCAACTTACATAGTTTGTGTGAGTACGTGAGTACCAGGTTGTCATTGAGTATTGTGTTGTCATTTGTTGCATGAGTATCATTCAGTCATTGATAACTGATTGCATTAGTTCATGTGATGTTCAAGGCAATCGCTTCATATTTTGCCATTGGAACAGTTGTGCAATATAATCATGAGTTTGTGCACACACGCACACACTCACACACACACAGATACACACACACACACACACACACACACACACACACACACACACACACCACACCACACACACACACACACTAATCATACTTTTTTTTTCAAAGAATATATGAAAAGCCTTTGCTGTGTTCACCCTTGGAAATCTTTGCTTTAAGTATTTCCCTACATTGAACTTTTGAAGGATTCCAGCAGGGTGATTACCAATATTCCCACAATTTTCTTTGTATTTTTAAGAAATCTCGATAATTATAATTTGCTTACACTTAACCTCGTGTTTGCATAGTTTATAAATGGTATATCAATTGAATGTACAGTGGTAGTCCTTTTAGGTTATTACTGCATAGGAATGAGATATCCTTGGTCCTCCCAGCTGCCTCCCACCTGATCTTATCCCATTTTAAATGGCCAAATTGCATTTTCAAGGAATGTCTGTAATTGGTCCTTTTAAAGGGAAATGAGGAGTGTTTGTGATATCCTCCAGAAGTTATTTTCATAATTGTAAAGGATACATTTTCTTGTGTTTGCATTTTAATTTGATACACTTGAATTCAAGAATATGACTGCTCTAAATTGATAACTTACGCTTCCAGCTGGATCTGGTTGAGCAGGAATGAAAGTGAATGTCAAAAGGCTTCGATTTCCAAAAGTAGAAATGTTATTCCATAGCGATGTGGGTAAAGCAACTGTCAAAAAAGGCAATGCCTTGAATGGTTGAAACATGCTCATCGATTCAGAAGGTGCCGCAAGCCACACCAGGGAAAAATATCTGATGTGTCAAAAGGACATCTAGGAGTTACGACCTGTATGCAGCCTAAGTCTTCATGAGTATAAGGCTTCAGGGCCAGAACACTTGCCTAAGTCTCCATGAATATAAGGCTTCAGGGCCAGAACACTTGCCTAAGCCTCCATGAGTATAAGGCTTCAGGGCCAGAACACTTGCCTAAGCCTCCATGAGTATAAGGCTTCAGGGCCAGAACACTTGCCTAAGGGGGTGGGGTCTTGTCTGAAGACCTTCTGTTGTCAAGCCCTTCAAAGAGTTTCTGTCAATCTAGCGGTATCCCACTGTAAGTCAATGTTTTTGTTTTAAAAAGATATCGGAAACGTGTTTAGCAATACATGTTGCCCCAGAAGTCATCTTTGCATTTTAAGAGATGTCAATAAGATATTCTGTGGTGCTACCTATGGTGTTCTCTATGAGATATCAAGTGCCATTTCATCAAAGCTTACTTTGCAGCCGTAAAGGATACAAACTGTTGTACTGACGTTAATCAGTACATGTACATTGTGTGTTTGATACATGTGTCCAGGGAAGTCTGATTATGTTGTTTAGTTGGTCCTGGGTTGTAGCGTGTAGATTGCCTTGATATTTTGTAGAGCTGCAGGCAGTTGGGTCTTAAGTAGCATCTAAACAAGAACATAATGTTTTTTAAATCTGACATATAGTTATAGGTTTTGACAGAGGGTTCTCAGTTATTTTTAAGAAGTGCAGTTTGTACACATCTTGCTTTTTTATCATTGTAGAAATGTGTTTTTTTTCTTTAAAGTTATAGTTTCAGCATCTTGTTTTTAATATTAATTAAGTTTTTCTTTACACATGGGTATCAGCATGTTATTTTTTTATTAAAAAGAACACACAGTGTGTACACACACACACACATGGAGCAGGTTTAATGTTCAGACCAACAAGGTAGATGCAGCAAACTCAGACAATTTGCAAGTAAGATGGGGAGCAAAATTTTCTGCAGAATCTGCAGAAAAAACGTACAGGCCTCACTCCTGTCAGAACTTCTACAGAGTCTGTGTTAATATCTTATAAGCCCAAGCACCTTCAAAATTTTCCTGCAGGGCCTCTGACCAGTAATAAAGTCTCAGCACATTCAGAAAGTGTCCAGCAGGCTCTGTAATAACTTACTAGTGTCACCACTTTCAAAAGTTAGAACTCCAACTCTAGTAACAGGTTCTGGGTGGTTAGTTCATGACTTGCAAGAATTATCATACGGGTCTGTGGTAAAAATGTGTATGCACATCTGATTACTTTTAGTTATTTTACAAATTTTGTTTCAGGTTCTGTGATAATTTAGCTTTAAGCCTGACCATGTTCCAGAATTCTCTTAAAGGGGTGTGTGGTAATAATTTGATAAGGTTGACCACATTAAAAAATTCTCCAATAGGTTGAATAAACATAACTTGTCTGACCGCATTCAAACATTCTCATAAAAGGACTGTGGTAATCTTTAAGTGTCATCTCTTTCACAAATTCTCCTTCAGGGTCTGTTGTGATAACTTAATAGTCTCACTGTTTAGAAAATGAAACAAAAACACAAACAAAAGAAAGAAGAAAAACAGTCTTCTTAGGGGTTTGTAGTAATAACTTGATTGTCTCACCACTTTCAACAATTCCCACCCCCCTCCCCTCTGCAGGGTGTATGGTCATAACTTTTTTTTTTGTTTTTAATTCTCCAAGAGAGCATTTCGTAATGAGTTATAAGGTGTCTGCTTAAGAAAAAGTCTCCAGCAGATCTGTGGGTTTGGTTCTTGAAATGAATACTGGCAATCCTGATCCTGTGAAAATACGTTTGAAGGTGTTTGCATGAAAAAAGGTTGTACTAAAGTGATTCTTTTTTTCAGCTGAAGAAATCTCTAGCTGGCTAGTAATTTTTAGAATACATTTGACAAAAGCCAGTTATATGGAACTTTCTGTATGTTTTTATTTTTTCCTGGCCAAACTTGAATAGAAACAGGTAGCACTGTGTTTATGAAATCATAATTGTTTGTTTGTGTACAGGTCTGGGTTGTTTTTTTTTTGTTTTTTTTTTTTGCTAACTATATACACCCAGTGATGCGGAAGGGATTTATGGGTAAACTTGTATGCTTGCTTATTTGATTTTGATAGCTGTATATTTTTTTAAAAGAGTGATTTCACAGCTTTTTGGAATATATTCATGACCAAAAATCAGTTCTACTCTACAAATTTCATCTGCCATGTCATAATCTATGATAATCTATGATAATTGATGTTGCTGCCATTTTTTTTTTATTAATTTCTTTTTTCTTGGGTAGAGGGGTGAGGCAGGGATCCCTTTTTTCTGCTTTTCCAGTTTTTTCTTTTTTTCTCTGTCATTTTCTTTGCCTCTTCTATTGAGTGTGAATGTTGTCTTTGTTGCTGGTGTCTTCCATGTTGGGACCTTTAGTGTCTAGCTTGATGACAGCTGTGTTTTGGGCTATGATCGTAAAATAGAACTCTTTTCTTTTGATAGGAATATATGGTTGTGGAGGTCGACCCTGTTTGTGGAAAATTCTGTTTCATAACTAAACATTTGTAATAAACAGCAAGGGGTAACAGAGGGAAAAATAAAGAATAAAAAAGAAAGTGGCTGGCCATATGTTTTAGTACTGTGACTTCTCTTGACGGGAAAAGCCTAGATTTTACATTAAGAGCTGATGATGATAAAACTGGTGTGATTCTTTTGTTTTTTGTATGTGTTTTTGTGTGAATTATATATTTACTTAGTCAGCTCCTTTGAGCCGATGTGATGAATTTGTATAACACACACATCCATATACACACAAGAATGCTTCTATGTGCACACACATATGCATGCACGCGCGTGCACACACACACACACACACACACACACACACACACACACACACACACAGATATAAACACACGCACACACACACATGTACACCGACATGCACGGGGAGTTATAATAATAATAATAATGAATATTTCTATAGCGCAAATCCTAAATTAGCTCTAAGCGCTTTACAATACAAGGACTAACGAAAACACGCACGCACGCACGCGCACACCCCACACACACACACACACGCACACACACACGCACACACACAGCACCACACACACACACACACACACACACACACACACACACACACACACACACACACACACGCACACAAACCGCATACTCAGGCACGGGGAAGCAGATACGCACAGCACACACGGGAAAGCAGACACGCACAACCACTCGCGCACACCTCGCACACACACACCCACACAAACTGACATCTGTGTATGACCGGGACTTTTGAATTATCAGCCGAAATAGACTGTAAAAAGATGAGTTTTTAGTTTCGTTTTAAAGACTGGAAAAGAGTCACAGTGCCTGATGTCGTGTGGAAGAGAATTCCAAGTTTTAGGAGCCAGGAAGGAGAAGGAACGATCCCCCCTTCTTTTGCATTTGAATCTGGGAGGAACCAGGAGCAACGAGTCAGAAGACGAGCGAAGGGTTCTAGCTGGGCAGTATAAGTTTAGAAGGTCAGACAGATAGGCTGGAGTTCCAGATTTAACAGCATTGAAACAGAGGCATGCGATTTTATATGTCACCCTGGCTTTGACCGGCAACCAGTGAAGTCTGCATAATAATAGTTGAGGGTGTTCTTTGAAGGGAGCTTTGAGGATTAGTCTAGCAGCACAGTTTTGAACGTGCTGAAGTTTTTTGGTGAGGTAGTCGGGAAGGCCTGCTAGTAGAGAATTACAGTAATCGAGACGCGAAAGCACGAGATAAACATGATAATTAACTCCAGAGTGGACTTTTAATGTTTTTTAGTGTGTGTTTTTTGTAAGTGTGTATCACAGTATATGTTTGCATAATATGAAATGGAAAGTTATTATATGGCTGGAAATAAAAGTGCCTTCCAAACCGTCAGACTGGAAATGTAGAAGGCATTCATTTATATGTTTTAACTTTCTGTCGACATTTTTTGTTTTTAAGCAATTACGTTCTTCAGTGGACTGTGACAGTGCATGTGATTTGGGCTTGCCTCATTGAAAATCTTTGAACTGACTGTAAAGATATTTCTAATACTGTCAGAAAAATGGCTAGAACAGAAATGATTTGATAAAATCAAAGGTAGCATTATCGACTGCAAAGAGTGTCACGACTGCTGTCAGAAAAGTGGATACAACTGGAATGATTTTTATAGAAATGAATGGTGGCTTTATGTATTATTGCAGCAGAGATTTGTGTACATGTTTTTAGTCCATATGAAGATTAATATTCATCATTAACCATAAAACATCAATAAACTGTCTTGGTGTTTGTGTATTTTTCTTCAGTCTCAGAGAGAAAGAGAGTGTGTGTGCATATGCATACCTTAGGGGGATAACGACTTCCTTACAGGGTCCAGTTTAACATCCATTCACAGGTGATTTTGCACATGGGGACAACCATTAAAGGAGGTGGGGAAAGGGGGAGGGGGGAAGGAATAGTCTAACATGTCTGTGATGCCACCATAATGACTGCATTTGTGGACAGTCAATGATAATAGCTATTCTTACGTTCCACGGTCAGGATTCAAGTGCCCAAATATCGGATAAATTTGTGGTGAAGCGCTGTGAACCCGTAAAGGGGAAACAATTCCACCCCATCAAGTATATCGTTGACGGAGGAGTTATTTCCCTTTGACGTTTGGCTCTATTCTTTATCGGTTCGACATCCCCCCCCCCCCCCCCCCCCCCCCCCCTCTCTCTCTCTCTCTCTCTCTCCACTCACAACGACATTATATCCTATACTCACTGCCTTGGAAACCAGTCTTGTTTTCTGAACAACATTACTGCACTTTCATGTATTCCCTCAATAACACTATCTTGAAATCAGTATCCTCAAACCCATACCTAGGAATCCAATTCTCTGATAACCTCAAATGGAGCAACCACATCAGCGGCATCACCAAAAAAGCGCATAGCACCCTTGGATTCCTCCGGAGAAACCTCCACCACTGCCCATCAACCTGCAAACGTAACGCCTACCTGGCCCTAGTCCGTCCCCTCCTTGAGCACGGGGCGTTGGTCTGGGACCCCGTATCAGAGACAGGATATCGATAAGATTGAACGCATTCAGCGCACTGCAGTACGCTTCATCGCAAGCAACTATCGCTCTACCACCCCTGGCTTTGTTACGGGCCTCCTGACACGACACAACCTCCCGACTCTCCAGGAACGACGTGAACAACTCCGCCTGACCTTCTACAAGGTGGTTGAGGGGCTGGTGCCGGCAATACCTCCTCATCAGTTCTTGACACCTCAAAGAGCTGGCCGCATGATCAGACCCAGACGTAACGCAGCAGACTATGTAATCAACAACCCTGTTGAAAACTACATTAGGAACAACGATCGGTGTTTCTTTGTACCACGTTGCCAGTCAGATCAGTATAGGCAGTCCTTCCCACGCACCATAATAGCGTGGAACCACTTGGACAATTCGGTGGTCCACTCGCCATCCACTGATTCATTCAAGAGGGCGCTGACCACCAAGCGCCATTAACAACCTTCGCTGCGCACCCCCACCCGTCGCGCCAAAGCCAGATCACTGGATGTCAAGCGACGCACAGATACAGATACAGAGAATCACTGTTCATTCCACCAGGCACTCTGCTGAGTACACTAGTTTAGTGATTACGCTTCCTATAATCTTTCTGCGTGGGAAAATATTATGTACTGCGTACTTTGGGATTTGGGGACGGATACTTTTAGTGTTTTATATTTGTTTTCTTTAATGCTGATAAGAACATCGCGGTTCTTGTAATTATTCCATATTGTGTAATAGTGTTCTATGTTTAGTATCCTGTCCCTGAAGGTACAAGAGCCAGATGAAATCGAGCGGTCTCCTCGCTTATCTGTTACTCTTGGTAATAAAGATTATCAATCAATCAATCATTTCTCTCTGTCTCTCTCTCTTTTTCTTTTCCTCTCTCTCTCTCTCTCTCTCTCTCCCCTTTTCTCTCTCTCCTCTCTCTTTCTCTCCTCTCTCTCCCCTCTCTCTCTCTCCCTCTCTCTCTCCTCTCTCTCTCTCTCTCTCTCTCTCTCTGTGTTTCCTGTGCGGGGTTTGCTTGCTCTGAAAAGTTATATGGTCGGTTTACGATTATTATGTACACACTACACTACACACACACACGCGCGCCACACACACACACAACACACACACACACACACACAAAACACACACACACACACACACACTACACACACACCCCACACACACACAAATATATATAAAATTTAAAACATTAGCAAGAACCTTCCGCTTTCACAAAACCAACAACAATAAAAAACCCTCATTGTTAAAAGTTGTGATGTTGTAACAATAACCTAAGCAGAAGGGGCAAAAACTTGTCCTTTGCTCCAAAATTAATGATAAACAGAGTACGTAGATGACAACACAGTGCATCTCACAAATGGGCCAACATAAGCGAAAAAGAATCACAAGGTTCGATGAGTGTGGGTGGAGAGGAAATGTGGGCTTACTGGGTGGGGACATTTGCTTAGAAGTACATTTTTGCATGTCAAATTTTGCTGCTTATAAATAGTTGTCTTTGTGTCTTTCGAAATTCATGTCTAATGTGCTTTCCATAGTTGGCTCAATCTGTATTATTGCTGCGCAGACTTAAAATATTAGCGCGTAAGCGTGGAGCGCGTACGTGTGCCGGGGTGTTTGCGTACGCGCGCGCCGCGCGTATCCCTGTGCTCATGAAATGTGTGCATGTGCGTGCCGCGCTCAAGAAAGTTTTTGCTACGTAATTTACTGCACCCTATGTCTCTATATTTTTCGTCATGGGGCCCCTGTTGATTTTCCCCGTGTGTGTGATTGGGGGGGGGGGGGGGGGGGGGGGGGGGGGGGGGGGGGGGGGGGGCCGGTTGGGATGGGGGGCCCGGGGTTGGGGGGGGGGGGGGTTTGGGGGGGGGGTTTGGGGGCCCCGGTGGGGTGTCGTGGGTGTTCCGCTGGTTTTGTCCCCACATCTGTTTGATCGTTTTAAACCGGGGGCGGGGCCTCTTTGTCGGCTCTTGTGCTTCGGGTGCCCGGCCTTTTCCCATCCTTGCTCTTTTCGGTTTTCTCTCTCTCTTCTCTCTCTCTCTCTCTCTCTCTCTCT
>CM031614.1:61513704-61516204 GCA_018398815.1 Conus ventricosus
TATCCAGGTAGGCAGTCCGTTGTGTAAATGAGTGTGGATTGTAAAGCGCTTAGAGCTTGGTCTGTAGCTGAGAACAGGCGCTGTGTAAGTATTCACTATAACAATACTCACCAAATATGGTGTCTTCTGAAGGCCTCATGGTCTGAAAGGGACTGGAAGCGAAAACGAAGTGTCACGAAGTGCTGTTATACACTTTACAGTCCCGGAGAGGGCACTTCGAGAATTTATGGGGGGAAGGGAAGGGGGGTCACGGAAAAATGCAACTTTGGATACTATGTCATCTTTGTCCTCTGCATTGGCGACATGACGTCACTTTATGCAATGTTCACTTTTATGTCTTCATGGGGTATGCGAATGGAGACAGTGTGTCGCATCATTGCCTCACTAGATAAGCCAAACAAAAAGGCGTGCGAAGTGTGTGTGTGTGTGTGTGTGTGTGTGTGTGTGTGTGTGTGTGTGTGTGTGTGTGTGTGTGTGTGTGTGTGTGTGCGTGCGCACGCGGTGTGCGTGCGTGTGTGCGTGCGTGCGCGCGCGTGCGTGTGCGTGTGTGTGTGTGTGTGTGTGTGTGTGTGTGTTGTGTGTGTGTGTGTGTGTGTGTGTGTGTGCGTGCGTGCGCGGTGTGTGTGTGTGTGTGTGTGTGTGTGTGTGTGTGTGTGTGTGTGTGTGTGTGTGTGGAGAGAGAGAGAGAGAGAGAGAAGAGAGAGAGAGAGAGAGAGAGAGAGAGAGAGAGGAGAGAGAGAGAGAGAGAGAGAGAGGGCATAGATTAAAAATTAAAAAACACACACACACAACGAAGTGCCCAAGGAGCACTTTTATATCATGCAGTAGGTAAGACACTAGATAACATCCTACAACCGGGATCCCTATGAACTGATATAAAATATGCTCAAAAACAATATTCCCCGTCTTTAACAGCCCCACCATCTTACCTTTCCCTATCCTCCATACTTCCTCTTCCGCTCCCTGTCTTCCATGTTGACAACATTCTTTGGAGTTTTGTAGAGAAGCGTGACTTGAAGACCAGAAGCTATTCGTCTTGCATTAACATAAAAGTCAACAGTGGGAGATGTATGGGGGAGCAGTTCATCTGTATGGGAGTTTACCGTCTCCAAAAGCCGAGTTTTCCTTCCCAAATCATTCACTTTCTTCCCGAAAACAAATTTTCAAAGTTTATGCTATAGATCCGCCAAACATGAACAAACGAATCACAAGACAATACACAACACGTTTCGACCTCTTAGTCTTCTTCAGGGAAGATAGAAATACTCAGGACAACGAAAATGAAGAACGGGCATCCACTTATCTTGTCAAATTCGGCGTTGAATCAAGGGGTTGCTCGTTTTGCATGTTCGTTGTTCTAATGTTGTTTGTCTTGCTTGAAGAAGACCTAAGAGGTCAAAACGCGTCGTGTTTTATTTTGTGATTGGTTTTCATGTTTGGCGAATTTTCTATATGAACATTTTAAAGATTTTTTCCAGAATTCCGCCTGCAGTCACCTCACTTTGCAATACACCTTCCCGAAAACAGTCAAATTACCGTTTTTATATTTCAGAAAAAAAGACTGAGTGATGTGACTCGTTTTCCTCCCTTTTTAGACTGATTTGGTGATGACACGTTAGTACAATGTAAAAAACAAAACAGAGAAAGAGGATAATTATGACGCATGAAAACATATAATCGATTACGAGAAGGCTTTTGACAGTGTCGACAGAACATCCATTTGGAAGCTGATGAGACATTATGGCGTACCACAGAAGTTCATCAACATCATCCGAAATTCTTATGAGGGGATGACCTACAGAGTTGTACATGGAGGTCAACTTACAGATGCTTTTGAAGTGAAAACAGGGGTAAGACAAGGGTGCTTTCTCTCACCGTTCCTGTTCCTTCTCGCTATAGACTGGGTCATGAAGACGTCAACCGCAGACAAGCGCAATGGCATCCAGTGGACTCTTTGGAAGCAGCTGGATGACCTAGGCTTTGCCGATGATTTGGCCCTTCTTTCACACACCGAGCCACAGATGCAAAACAAGGCCACAACAGTGGCAGAAACTTCATCCAGCATTGGACTGAACATCTACAAAGGAAAGAGCAAAGTCATGAAAGTCAATGCCACAAACCAAGACCCCATCATGCTGGAAGGCAACGCGTTGGAGGAGGTGGACAACTTCACTTACCTTGGCAGCGTCGTCGACATACAAGGAGGTACAGATGCTGATGTCAGAGCCAGAATCGGGAAAGCAAGAGCAGCCTTTCTCCAGCTGAAGAATACCTGGAACTCGAATGTCATCTCCAAGAAAACCAAGATAAGGATATTCAATAGCAACGTCAAATCAGTACTTCTTTATGGAGCTGAGACGTGGCGAACCACAGTTACCATCACCAACAAGATCCAGACTTTCATCAATTCCTGTCTGAGGCTCATACTGAAGATCCACGGGCCAGACAGGATCAGCAACGAGGACCTGTGGCAACAGACGAATCAGAAGCCAGCCGATGC
>CM031614.1:61518704-61526204 GCA_018398815.1 Conus ventricosus
CACACACACACACACACACACACACACACACACACACACACACTTTCTGAGAGCTTGTCGATGAGCGGCATAGAGCAACAGAAGGTTGGCTAAATACATATGGTGGGAGGGAGGGCGAGCGAGGGATGGAGGGGAAGGGGGGTGGAGACTGAGGATGGGGGAGGAAGAGTCTAAGGGTCAAAGGGGGAGAAGGGGGAAAGGTAAAGGGGGTACTCTAAAAACTAGCAGACCAATAGGTCAACTGAGGCATATGACGTAGGCCGTCGTTGAGCAGGAAGCAATGTACGTCTTAAAAGAAATCGTCCACGCATGAAAAAGACACACAGAGACATCATTGTGTGTGAATAAAACGAATGCACAGACTTAGCCTTGTGTCAAGACAATTAAACACACTTACTATAAACAACTCAGAACATGAAACAGACTGCAGTGTGCATACTGCTATCAGGGGAGCTACGAGGATGTAGGCAAGCGCGACGTGAGGACAGGCAGCCTCGACCCAGTAGATCTGGAGACAGCAGCTTCAGACCTGGTGAGCTGATGGTCCACCATCAAGGCCGGCATCAAGCACGCAGAGCAGAGGAGAGAGGCCCAGTGGGAAGAACGCAGGAACCGCAGGCGGCAAAGAATTGCGTCGGCACCCACAGACACTGATGACGGAGATTTCACCTGCAGCAACTGCAACAGAGTCTGCTGGTCAAGGATCGGGCTCTTCAGCCACAGCAGGCGCTGCAACTCCACAACTGACTGATCCACGGCGCAACACCATTGTCTCTCCAGACAGACGGATGCCACCATCAGGGGAGCACTGTTTTGTGCATTTAGGTCTGCTGTTTATAACGTCTCAAGAAGACATGTTTGCGGGAAAACCTACTTGTCTGTTTTGTAATGCATATAAACTCTGCGTTACTTTAAACCTTTAATTGGCTGTTTATTTGTATTTCACCTTAAAAAGTGCATGAATAAAGAAAAATATTCGGATTCATGGTCGTGTATAGATAAAACAGACACATGCGCTAATGATACTGTGTTGATAAAAGAAATTACAAATACACAGGCCTGTATCATAACATACGTAACTGTAATAGGATGTATGGAATAAACATGTGTATAACAAAAGGATACACAAGCTTAGAACTGTCTGTGGGTAAAGCAACACACACTTCACACGGCATGTAAACTGAAACGACAGTGTGTGTGGGTAGAGTGAATACGCAAACAGAATAGGAAATGAAATGAGGTAGGGAACAGTCAACAATAAACAGTAAACAAGTGGGGTAAGTTTTGCTCCCATAAGAAAACCTAACACAGAGTAACTTTTATTCAAGACTGGCACAGCCTTTTAAACTTGAATAAAGTCAGACAAATACATAGACGAACAATCTAATGGTGGGGGAAAAAAGCCTGCGCTTGTGTTTTTTCCCCCCACTATTAGATTGTTCGTCTATGTATTTGTCTGACTTTATTCAAGTTTAAAAGGCTGTCCCAGTCTTAAATAAAAGTTACTCTGTGTTAGGTTTTCTTATGGGAGCAAACGTTACCCCACTTGTTTACTGCAAACAGAATATTGTGGACGAAGTATACTCAGACGAAGGATGATCAAACATGAAAGAATACCACAGATTAATTAAGAACTAGGCATGGATGACAGATTGCCCAGATTAAAAGTAGTGTATGGACAAAACATTACACACACTAAAGACAGTGAACTGTTGGGTGGGGGGGAAAGAAGGTAAGAGAGAGAGAGAGAGAGAGAGAGAGAGAGAGAGAGAGAGAGAGAGAGAGAGAGAGAGAGAGAGAGAGAGAGAGAGAGAGAGAGAGAGAGAGAAGGAAGGAAGGCCAAGACCGAGACAGACATACAGAAAGACAGACCAGACAGACACAGAGATAGAGAGAAATGGAAACGGAGTTTTATTGGATAAAGGCCATAGCCCCTAACTGAAGGGAGATGAATTGACAAATGCTATACATTAATGAACAAAGGAAAGTAAGCAAAGTCAAAACAAATAGCAAATACCGACATGCTGGCATTTCCATAGATCACTTTTAAGTAGGGAGAGAGAGAGAGAGAGAGAGAGGAGGAGAGGAGAGAGAGAGAGAGAGAGAGAGAGAGAGAGACACACACACACACACACACCACACACACACACACACACACACACACACACACACACACACACACACACACACACACACACAGGCAGGCAGGCAGACAGACAGACAGACATATTCCAGTGATGCCCCTCATAGGGAGGATTTAGAAAATGGGAGAATCACTAGAGACAGACAGACAGACGTACAGACAGACAGAGTCATATTCTTTTTTTTTTTTTTTTTTTTTTTTTTTTGCTGTCCGAACATCTGCGCCACCTCAGAGGCAGTGCACCCACGCCGCTCATTCCGACACCCCGTCCACAGCCACAGCCCCGGCACCGGCAATCCACAGGGAGCAGTCAACGTCACGTCGTCAAGAGGCAACCCACCGGAGGAGACACTGCACTGCTGCCGAGTCACTTCGGTGGTGTTCAGTGGCGCCTGTTCTGATCTAACATACGCAGGACACCACCTACTAAGCCCCTACTGACGACAATAATTGCTTAGTCGCGGAGCCGGCGTGAGTGAGCTCTCCCTCCGGAGGGCGCCACCACGTCCGTCCAACGACAGCCTCCATGGACTCGCCAATACCGGTAACCCCGACGGAACCAAACCAAGGCCACAGACGTGGAGAGGACATCGAAATTGAGGTCACCATGAGAGAAGGGCATGAAGGGCCACAGAACTTGAGACATTTTTTTATGCTGATCGATGAGAATGAGAATGATTAATATGATGCTACGGATTTTCATTTCGGTCTGAGACTACATGACAGGGCTGTACTCTACGCTTCCTTTCATAATATATCCCGGCGTCAACCAAGCCCGAGAGATACAGGCACCTGCAGTGTTGGTCAGGAAATTTGAGCAACGCTCTCAGAAACGCATCCATTCAGTGGATGGAACTCGACTGTGTGGTCCCAGTCTCCCCAACTGAGTCCGCAGCAAACTCAACGACAGAGTCATATTGTGATGATGCCCCTTATAGGGGGTGGGGTGGGGGTGGGGTAGGAAATGTGAAAATCGGTTACTCACATTATTACAAATCATGCTGTCATAAATACGTCTCTTAAACACCTTGCACAGGTGTAATGCACGTTGCTTTATAGTATCTTCAGTTGTTCACAAGTTAAGCAATTCTGAACGGATACACGAGAAAAGGCAGATCGCTGCCACGTTCGAAAAGTCCTCTGAAGAAAGGTACACGTTCACGTCATCATGAAACGTCGTCATAACGGAAGTAGCGAACATTGAAGTTTAGCAGATGAGCATGTGACGTCAGCTTGCTTATGACATCACCAAGACTCTGCTGTGCTTTGATTCACCCTGACAGCATACTGTACATGTGACGTATTCAAGCCGAGTATGACAGTCAGGACATCTGGTATGACACAGGACAAATTACGACCCAGGACCTCCCCTTTGATGCGAATCCTCAGCATCGATCCGCGGTGAAATCTAACGGGTTCTTCTTCGCTTCCGTCTTCGTTTTCGTCTTCGTCTCCGTCTCCATCTTCGACTTCGTCTTCTTGTTCATGTTCTTGCTCTTGCTCTTGCTCTTCTTCTTCTTCTTCTTCTTCTTCTTCTTCTTCTTCTTCTTCTTCTTCTTCTTCTTCCTCTTCTTCTTCTTCTTCTTCCTCTTCTTCTTCTCTCTTCTTCTTCTTCTTCTTCTTCTTCTTCTTCTTCTTCTTCTTCTTCTTCTTCCTCTTCTTCTTCTTCTTCTTCTTCTTCTTCGTCTTCTGCGTTCCCAGCCGTGCTACGTGGGCAGTCTGGTGTTGTGGGCGAAATCCCTGTCAGTCTCAGCGACGTTGCCGATCCCCACAGCGTCTCCTCCCGGTCCACTGCACGACCCGCCCCCTGTCACAGGGTGTCCAAAGTGGGGACAGGACTGGACGGAGACTGGGGGCTGAAGTCTACAGACCGCTGCCTCCACATGGGCGCTCCTCTGTGTCAGCGAGTCTACAGACCGGTGCCTCCACATGGGCACGCCTCTGTGTCAGCGAGTCTACAGACCGCTGCCTCCACATGGGCACGCCTCTGTGTCAGCGAGTCTACAGACCGCTGCCTCCACATGGGCGCTCCTCTGTGTCAGCGAGTCTACAGACCGCTGCCTCCACATGGGTGCTCCTCTGTGTCAGCGAGTCTACAGACCGCTGCCTCCACATGGGCACTCCTCTGTGTCAGCGAGTCTACAGACCGGTGCCACCACATGGGCGCTCCTCTGTGTCAGCGAGTCTACAGACCGCTGCCTCCACATGGGCGCTCCTCTGTGTCAGCGAGTCTACAGACCGCTGCCTCCACATGGGCGCTCCTCTGTGTCAGCGAGTCTACAGACCGCTGCCTCCACATGGGCGCTCCTCTGTGTCAGCGAGTCTACAGACCGGTGCCTCCACATGGGCACTCCTCTGTGTCAGCGAGTCTACAGACCGCTGCCTCCACATGGGCACTCGTCTGAGTCAGCGAGTCTACAGACCGCTGCCTCCACATGGGCGCTCCTCTGTGTCAGCGAGTCTACAGACCGCTGCCTCCACATGGGCGCTCCTCTGTGTCAGCGAGTCTACAGACCGCTGCCTCCACATGGGCACTTGTCTGTGTCAGCGAGTCTACAGACCGCTGCCTCCACATGGGCACTCCTCTGTGTCAGCGAGTCTACAGACCGCTGCTTCCACATGGGCACTCGTCTGTGTCAGCGAGTCTACAGACCGCTGCCTCCACATGGGCGCTCCTCTGTGTCAGCGAGTCTACAGACCGGTGCCTCCACATGGGCACGCCTCTGTGTCAGCGAGTCTACAGACCGCTGCCTCCACATGGGCGCTCCTCTGTGTCAGCGAGTCTACAGACCGCTGCCTCCACATGGGTGCTCCTCTGTGTCAGCGAGTCTACAGACCGCTGCCTCCACATGGGCACTCCTCTGTGTCAGCGAGTCTACAGACCGGTGCCACACATGGGCGCTCCTCTGTGTCAGCGAGTCTACAGAACGCTGCCTCCACATGGGCGCTCCTCTGTGTCAGCGAGTCTACAGACCGCTGCCTCCACATGGGCGCTCCTCTGTGTCAGCGAGTCTACAGACCGCTGCCTCCACATGGGCGCTCCTCTGTGTCAGCGAGTCTACAGACCGGTGCCTCCACATGGGCACTTCTCTGTGTCAGCGAGTCTACAGACCGCTGCCTCCACATGGGCACTCGTCTGAGTCAGCGAGTCTACAGACCGCTGCCTCCACATGGGCGCTCCTCTGTGTCAGCGAGTCTACAGACCGCTGCCTCCACATGGGCGCTCCTCTGTGTCAGCGAGTCTACAGACCGCTGCCTCCACATGGGCACTTGTCTGTGTCAGCGAGTCTACAGACCGCTGCCTCCACATGGGCACTCCTCTGTGTCAGCGAGTCTACAGACCGCTGCTTCCACATGGGCACTCGTCTGTGTCAGCGAGTCTACAGACCGCTGCCTCCACATGGGCACTCCTCTGTGTCAGCGAGTCTACAGACCGCTGCCTCCACATGGGCGCTCCTCTGTGTCAGCGAGTCTACAGACCGCTGCCTCCACATGGGCACTCGTCTGTGTCAGCAAGTCTACAGACCGATGCCTCCACATGGGCGCTCCTCTGTGTCAGCGAGTCTACAGACCGCTGCCTCCACATGGGCGCCCCTCTGTGTCAGCGAGTCTACAGACTGCTGCCTCCACATGGGCACTCCTCTGTGTCAGCGAGTCTACAGACCGCTGCCTCCACATGGGCACTCGTCTGTGTCAGCGAGTCTACAGACCGCTGCCTCCACATGGGCACTCGTCTGTGTCAGCGAGTCTACAGACCGCTGCCTCCACATGGGCGCTCCTCTGTGTCAGTGAGTCTACAGACTGCTGCCTCCACATGGGCGCTCCTCTGTGTCAGCGAGTCTACAGACCGCTGCCTCCACATGGGCGCTTCTCTGTGTCAGCGAGTCTACAGACCGCTGCCTCCACATGGGCGCTCCTCTGTGTCAGCGAGTCTACAGACCGCTGCCTCCACATGGGCGCTCCTCTGTGTCAGCGAGTCTACAGACCGCTGCCTCCACATGGGCGCTCCTCTGTGTCAGCGAGTCTACAGACCGCTGCCTCCACATGGGCGCTCCTCTGTGTCAGCGAGTCTACAGACCGCTGCCTCCACATGGGCACTCCTCTGTGTCAGCGAGTCTACAGACCGCTGCCTCCACATGGGCACTCGTCTGTGTCAGCGAGTCTACAGACCGCTGCCTCCACATGGGCACTCGTCTGTGTCAGCGAGTCTACAGACCGCTGCCTCCACATGGGCGCTCCTCTGTGTCAGCGAGTCTACAGACCGCTGCCTCCACATGGGCGCTCCTCTGTGTCAGCGAGTCTACAGACCGCTGCCTCCACATGGGCGCTCCTCTGTGTCAGTGAGTCTACAGACCGCTGCCTCCACATGGGCGCTCCTCTGTGTCAGCGAGTCTACAGACCGCTGCCTCCACATGGGCACTCCTCTGTGTCAGCGAGTCTACAGACCGCTGCCTCCACATGGGCGCTCCTCTGTGTCAGCGAGTCTACAGACCGCTGCCTCCACATGGGCGCTCCTCTGTGTCAGCGAGTCTACAGACCGCTGCCTCCATATGGGCGCTCCTCTGTGTCAGCGAGTCTACAGACCGCTGCCTCCACATGGGCGCTCCGCTGTGTCAGCGAGTCTACAGACCGCTGCCTCCACATGGGCGCTCCGCTGTGTCAGACACCTTCAGCCTGTAGAGATGCGAGAGGAGCTGACAGTGTCCTGTTCTCAGCCTGAAGATGGCGGTGACCTGTCGCGCCTTTTCCAGCTGTTAGATACCGTCTTTTCCATGTCCTCTCTGTTTCCCAACATGGTTTTTGAAGAAGCTTTTGAGGATGGTCTTGACTTCTTCACAGGATATGTGGCTCTCTCTGCAGACGTTGTTTCCCAACATGGGTTTTGAAGAGGCTTTTGAGGAGGGTCTTGACTTCATATGATCTGTGGCTCTCTCTGCAGACACTGTTTCCCTACATTGTTTTTGAAGAGGCTTTTAAGGAGGGTCTTGACTTCTCCATATGATACGTTGTGAGCGGATTGCCCTGTTTGATGCCTAACTGGGAAAGTGTGTCAGCTTCCTCTTTGCCCATCACTCCACAGTGGGAGAGAATCCACTGCAACACTGTTTTGGAAGCCCTGTGTTTGAAGCTTCCTTCTGGTGTCCTGGAAGTTCTGGTCTGTCTGTCTGTCTGGATGCACTGAAGACTCTGGGGAAGGGCTGGGCTGTCAGGGAGGAAAGAGCTGTGTGAGATGGCAGACCGTTTCTGGCGTTTTGGCTCAGGGCAGCATGACGCAATCCACACGTTTCCGCTCTGAGGTTAATGGCTTCAGCTCTAGGCCACATTCCATCTTTGGACAAAGTTTGGTCACAATAGGT
>CM031614.1:61538704-61551204 GCA_018398815.1 Conus ventricosus
AATCCACAAGAAATTAAAAAAAGAAAACTTTCAGAAATGCTTAATTCAAAACACCGTAATCCGCTTAAACCTGAAGGCCTCAAAGAGTTGATGCAATATGTGCACGATTAGAAAGACCAGTTACACCTGGACTTCATGCCTTCTGTCTCCTCAGGGGGATAAAACTCATGCAAACCTTGAAGTCCTGTCAATGCTCTGTGTGCTTTACAGCCCATCCAAAGTGGGTGTCAGCATAAGCAGCCAGCCACAGGTGTTTCGCTCTGTGAAGAGCTCGTTAGGCCTGATACTGAGTCCTGATCATTTGCTGATGAGAAGCACTTCAACAGGAATAGAGCAGAAACCACCTGAAACTGGACAGATCGTCTTGCCTATAAGACAAGGAGACAGAGAGAGGAAGAGAGAGAGAGAGAGAGAGAGAGAGAGAGAGAGAGAAGAGAGAGAGAGAGAGAGAGAGAGAGAGAGAGGGGAGAATGAATGCATGGATGAATGAATGAGTTAACTATACTTATTCATTAAGGCCATGGCCACTCATGAAGGGGGTACAAAATACAAAATGTACAGAAGGTAGTGACGTCATTACAGAAGGCAACTGAAATACTTGGCATCGATAAATGTTTCACAGTTCTGTTTTTTTTCTAGAAGCTAAAAGGATACTTATGCGAAACTGGTTAGGATCATTGCAATTTTTTTTTTATCGCATTCCTAAATTATTTGATGCGGGGTAACACAGAACGAAATGCAATTCATCTTCATTTCCCTTTTTGCTAAGAGGGCAACACAAATCTATTTCAGTACGTTCCTTGTAACGATAGTGATGTACAACAATTTCTTAAATATCACATCTAAACTTTGTCATGACAACGTTTTGAGAGACAGACAGACAGAGACAGACATACAGACAAAGAAACACACAGAGAAAAAGGCAGTCAGCCAGACAACCAGACAACCGAATAGAGAGAGAGAGACGCACACACACGCGCGCGCGCCCCGCGCCTCACGCACGCATGCACACACACACACACACACACACACACACACACACACACACACACACACACACACACACACAAACACACACACGCACGCACGCACGCACGCACGCACGCACGCACGCACGCACGCACGCACACACACACAAAACCCCACACACACACACACACACATAAGACAGAGAAAGAGAGAGGGGGGTTTAGTAGGCAGACAGCTAGACAGCCAGAAGCCAAACAGGACAGAATCGTTTATTGACAATGACAAAATACAGTCTTCCTGTCAAGGGGGCTATCATTAATGCAGCGTCAAGAATTCATGAAACGAAAAATGTGTAATACATTACAAACATAATTCCCGGTATGATATATCTAGGAATAATAAAGTAAAAGAAAAACCAAAAGATCACCAAACGTGGGCCTAAATGGCCAGCTATGATAAGCACGGTCTCACAGGGAAACAGCAACAGACATTTTTTCCTCTCTAATATCATAACATTCGGAAATTTATATTTAGCAAACAGACGGACAATATTTCCATCATCAGAAGATAAAAAGTTCAATCAAAGTATATGGTCTTTCTGGCATCAAATTAAACAGTTTTGATGTTTTCCTTTTATCTTCATATGCTTTACATTGAAATAAAAAGTGCTCTTCATCTTCCTTACTGTTATCTAGACACAACACACAAGCATCATCAACAGAAACTTCATTGCAAAACCATTTCTTATTTGCTTTAAAACCAAGGGTCCGACTTCTAAATCTGGCCAATATGCTTCTATGCCATTTATTAGTAACAGATTTCCAAAAATATTTCCGGCTGAAGAATACTTTTGAAGGAATAAAACCATGAATACTTGTCATTTTCTTCCATTTTTGAATGCCAATTCTGTTTGTAACAGGCTATCAAGCGATCCTTAAATTCAGACATAAAATGCCCTTTCGTTCCCTACCTCTTTGCTAAGCCACACAATACCAAACCCATTATAGTTCACAATGTTTTACTTTACTTACCCAGTTACAGTGTCCGTTTTCCATTTGTATGTATAGCATATTATTTTGCGTGTCTACATAACCTTGATGTTGGAAGTTGAGTCAATTTTAACCAATACTTAATAGATTTTGAAAACGTTTGAATAAATAAAGGATATCTTCCAGAATCACCATAAGCCATTGTGTTTGATGAATGCAGTGGAATGTTCATGAATCTTTAATAGCCATAGTAATACCTTCTCCATTTCTAAATTTTCTTCTAATCCCAAACTTCTGCAGCATAAGTTAGCATAGGCGCTATTTGTGAGTCAAATAGCTTCCAGAACAAAGAAGGGTCAATGCTATTAAGTCTTTTCATGCATCTTAGAATTTCTACAACCCCCTTCTTACCCTTTCTGGCCGATTTCACGCCACCCTGCATTTAAACTTAACGAGTTGTAAATAACATCCCCAAATATTTGTAACTATTGGTTACTTTTACTTATACATCTCCATACCACCACTTTCATATTGGGATAAATAACCACCATACGAAAGACAATAATGTTTGTTTTCTCTAGATTAACACTTAAATTGAAGTCTATCTGCTTCATTTTTTAAAACAGTTATTTGGGTTTGCAACCCAACAAAAAGTACTAGAGAACAAATTACATCATCTGCAGATAAAAGCATAAACAGTTCAACAGCACCCGCAATCAACTGTAAAACCATGTTTGCCTTTATGTGACATTTCTAAAGCTATCTCATTTATAAAAAAATGCAAGCATTTGAGGGCTCAATAGACAACCTTGCTTCACTCCTCTAGGGGAATTGAATAAGTCACTGTACAATCCTTTCTCACGAACACATGCTAACACTGAATTATATACACACGAAGAGCATAGTACAATTTTCCTTTAACCCCTGTTTTTCTAAGAACTTGCCACAACACCCTTTCTATTAACAGAATCAAAGGCCTTTTTAAAATCAACAAAAGCTAACATACAGTTTAGTATTTTTCTTTAGGAACTTTTGGACTAAGCATAAAAATGTGAAATATGACAACTGTACTGTACCCTGACCGAACCCCGCTGCTCTTCCCCAATTTTCCTCTCCTTTTCAGCCCACTGTGTCAATCTTTTATTCAAAACATGAGTATATACTTTACTAATTATACTTGTGAGAGCTACACCTCTATAGTTGTCTGGGTTATTTGGGTCTGCTTTTTTATGGATGGGTACAATAATGGACGTTGACCACGACAGGGGAAACAATCCATGATAAAACAAATGGTTAAATAAAGAAACACAGAAATCAAATCACTAGTCATTGCATGTTTTATCATTTCACTTATTATTCTATCTGGTCCCGGCTTTTACCAGTTTTTAAATTTCTGATGCTTGCTCTTACTTCATCTGTAGTTATAGGGTCATCAAACAAGCGCTCATCATTTTCCTCATCTTCTATTTCTTCTACTGCTGGATCACTTTGACCATTACACAGAGAGTTGAATACACTATGGAATGGTCAAACCATTGCTGTGATGTTATTTCATTGTAAAAGGTGGATTTCCTGTTAACTGATCGTATTGTACTCCAAAAACAATTTGGGATCATTTACTGATTGTTTAAGCTTTAGTATTCTGTTTTCATTAAATTTTCTTTTCTTAAATCAATATAATTCTTTTCTTTCTTTTGTATATAAATCACCCTTTTCTTCTTGTGTCTCATTTAATTTAGCCCTTCTAAATATTTGTAGTAATCTCTTTACTTCCCTCTTCTTTTTCTCACATTCATCGTCAAAACCAATCTTCATGTGTTTTTTTCTTCCCTCCTACTTTCCTTACCATACATTTCTGCAGCTCCATATTAAAGCATTAACAAAACCATCCACACACTTATTTACATCAACTATCATGTTGTTCATAGCTGTAACTAAACATTGTTTAAAATCATCAGAATTCAATTCATTCTTAAACGTTTGTACATTTTCCTCTGTCCACACCACTCGCTCCTCACTCACCCTGTCAACTAACGGTACATCTTTTTAACAGGACAATAATTCCATGTAAACTGAACTGGCAAGTGCCAAGAAAAGAGAGTATCCCCCACCTTTAAAGCACAAAAAAAACATATTTCACAAAATACAAGAAAAAAAACAATTACACTACAACCCTGAGGGCAACAAAAGAAAATTCCTCCATCAGCATCAGTGTCACACGAAAAAAAAATTCAAAAATACACAAATCAAACAAAAACAAAGGTCCAAAAAGGGAAACCAACCCAAATTTTGTTTACAATTTTATTTTTTGAACATCTTTTCAAAAAACAATTTCATCATTATCGCGTTATAAACATTTTGTATATTCAACACAAGTTATAAATTTTTTTCCTCATTTGTCGGCTCCCCAACCCTTCTGGCTTTCAAAATCGCCAAAACATAATAAAAATACACATTCCTATCAGAAAGAGACTGCGGGCAGACTATCTTCAAGCTTAAGTAAAACCCATCTGTGGATTATTTTGTCGTATAGGGGCCCTCCTTAAAGGGACAACATAGAAACCCCCACAAACCAACACTTTATCAAAACCCAAAACCCACACATTTATCAATTTGAATCACGACAACATTCTCAAATCAATTTCAATTTTTTGTATAAATTTTTGCCAATTCTTTTCTAACAAGAACAACAACTCCTTCCCCGAAACGCGTCCAAATGCACATTTTTTTCGCACGAGCGCTAAAAAGCAACATGATTTTTTTAAATGGAAACGAAATTTAATAGCCCCTTCTCGATGAACGTTCTGTTAAACAAATTTCATCATAAATTTGGGAACAAAAAACCCAAAGGGAAAAAAATGTCAGCGAGTTTATTTTCAAATTTTCAAAAATTTTAAAAATTTGGGAAAAAAATTTTTAACGTTTGATGATCGGGCCTATGTTAATTTTTTTATTGCTGGTAAATCAAGCGTTTACGTACGTCCCCCCCCTTTGTGAGGGTAGCTTTGTTCAAGTTACTGTTTTGCCCCTTTAAGGAAAATTTCCCAATTCCCGTCTGCCGTGCTTTTTCACCCCCAAGGGGGCCAGCGTATGAACGCGGCCCCGTGAATGCCTACGATTTCGCGAGTTTCCCGTGTTGCCTGCCAGCTGCGTACCAGTGACCTGACTTGGTGCGCCTGAACCAGACCTGTTCGCCGTACTGCGTGTCGCCCTCCTGTCACCCCCTTCTGTTGTGGAGGGAGAGAGAGGCTGGTAATGCACGCTCTCCACCATCCTCCCTCTGGTCACCTGTCTGCGGGGTTTCCAACGTGCTTCATCAGCAACCTGTGTACGGAGTGGGAGGGAGGGGCGTGATGGAGAGTGGGTTGATTTTCATGGTGGACGAGGAAAGGGTAGGTTTGGGTTAGGTTAGTGGTGGGCTTAGGTACAGCACATCACGAACAACATCACTTCTTTCCACAAACTGTCTGTCATTCTCTGGTTTACGTGTTTGAACCGTCAGCTTGCCTTTAACAAACACTGCTATTTTCCCTTGCTGTTTTGCCGTTTGTACAATGTCTGTTTGCCTGCGAGTTAAATCTGTTGCTAGTCTGACCCCCATTCTTTCCAGCTGCCCTCTTACTTCTTTATTCCAGAGCAGCTCCATTTTATTCTTCCACTGACTAAATTTTACAATCATTGTCCGTGGCTCCCCCGCCTAGTCCGCCCCACTCTGTGTGCTCTTACAATGTCATCTTCTGTCCACATTCTTACCCCCTCCACCCCATTCAATGCCTCACACACCGCATGAGCACACGCATCATTCCCCTCCCTCCCATCACCATGCACAGGAGGACCCCAAACATACGCAGATTATCCCGCCGCGAAAAGTCCTCCAATCTGTCAATCTCATCAGTCAGTCTATTACTTCTTCTTCAGTTCTTCCACTCTTTCAGACACACACGCACACTTGTCTCTCTCTTCTTACAGGCGATCTGTGCAGATCTGCAACTCAGCAGTCATAGAGTCCATTCTGTTGCATAGCAAACTGTTCTCTTCTTCTAGTCTGCTACGTCGTTTGTCTATTGATCACACGTTTCCGCTACTGTAGTTAGGTCTTGCTTTATCTCGCCCAGTTCGTCCCTGACGATTCTGTTCTGGGGTGGAATGTTCAACCGTGTACAATTATTGTCACTGACTATCCGCTTACAATCAGTTGTCAGCTGACTTTAAAGTCAGCTTTGAAAAGTTGCCATGTTCAAGCGGTCCGAGTTTACAACGAAGTCAGCAGACAATGATTGCCCTAATTTTCAAACGTTGCCGGACTATTTTTACCCAGGGTTTTCCCGCGAAAGTTAACTTTCTGTTTCAACCTGAGCATGCGCAGTGACTTTGTTTACGCTGCATCCATCATGGCAGACGAAACCGGGCAAAAGCAAAACGGCAGAAGAAACCTAATTTCTCTCCTGAAATGGAAGTGCTCCTTCATGAGATAAGAATTAATCGCAGCTTGGCAGATGCGCTTGCTTTGGCAACTGCTGGTTTGATGTCCTTTACTGTTCTTGCATTACTCTGATGCACTTTACATTCGTAGGACTTCCCTAGTCTGTTTGTGTTGACTTTCTTTATGACAGGGTCATTCACAAATAAAATGTTGGGAAGGGCGTTTAAAATTGGATTTGGTTTGTCTCTGGACTTGGCCTTTAATTCGTTGTCGTTTGATTTGTCTCCGCACTTGATCTTTAAGTCATTGACGTTTTGTTTGTGTCTGGACTCGGCATTTTTCTCGCACTGCTCCTTAGCTAGCGTTTATAGAGGCGGCGGGTTTCGGGAAATCGCACGCGCGAGTCGACCCGAGCGAACTCGCGCGAGGAATGTTGCTATTTTCGGTTTGCAAGTGTTCATAGAGGACGCGGGTCTCTCGAGGCGGCAAATCTGCCAACCGGCGCGGGAAATTACCAGAAAGAGTTGCCATTTCTTGTACGCGGGGACGCGCCGTAAAATGTGGCTGGTCAGGGCAAAGAATTGACGTCATAAATATCTTACGCAATTTCTGACATCATAATGTGTGATGTCATCAACAAGGGAGCAAAAAAAAAAGGGGGGTGGGGGGAGGAAGGGGTGCAAGTTGTGTGTGTGTCTGTGTGTAGTTATACAGTAACCAATGTACTCCAAAAACATAACAACACGCTTCATAAATCACAATGAAACTGCGACCATAGTCCTGTCTGTGACTGTGCATGGCATACAAGAACTGTCACCTGAAAAATATATATAAATTTCCTGCAATTCATCAATGTTGTTTACAGGTAAATCTGGATAGGGTTGTTACAAATTTGTCTTAACATTACATCCATTTGGCACCCTTGTATCCAATGTCCTTATCCATTTTTCTTCAGCAATAAGTCTGAAGCTTTTGCTTTCACTGTAAGCTTTTGCCAACACTACAACAGCAAGGTCTCCCACTGAATGCTGAAGGAAATGTCGCATTATTGGCTTTTCTCTTTGGAACTTGATGTCACGTTGGCTGTCCATTTGTTGATACACGACAGCTCAAGATGGATGTTGACCAACTGATCACTGCAGTTTTCAACAGACCGTTAATATGGGACAAAAGAATTAAAGAATATGCCAACAGGAATCTTGTGGACAAAGCATGGAAGGAAATCAGCATGGAGATGAACATTGAAGGCAAGTTTATTTTTGTACTAAAAGTGCGTGTGTGTGTGTGTGTGTGTGTGTGTTTGCGTGTGCATGCATGTGTGTGTGTGTGTGTGTGTGTGTGTGTGTGTGTGTGTGTGTGTGTGTACACTGACCTATAGTGTATGAATGTGTTTTAAATGGTGCACGATTTGTCGTTTGTAAGATAGGGAAAGGGGGCAAATATGGAACAGTTTTTTCAAAGTCCAGCCACACAAAAACGCAAACGATTTTCTAAAATTTTAAACTTGATTTTAATCGGTAATGTGCCCCTGCATGTTCAGATAAAATATAAACCTTCTCCATTTTTGGTTATTGAGTAAATCATTGTTTTTAAAAAAATGAAAACGTTTTAAATTAGCCTCAGTGGTGGCAAATATGAAACAGGGAAGTGTTTAAAATGAAACATTTGTGCGTCCTGTGACAGAAAAAATTATTACAATTTATAACTTTTAGCAACTGAATTTACTAACAACACCATTTATCTATCCTTTTCATTAACAAAAGAACAAAATAGATCTAGTTGCAAAGCGAGACGACTGCAGGCGGAAATCTAAAAAGAAAATCTGACATCAATGCTCGTCTCGTCTGGCTTTTTCCCGCTTTTGCTATAAACACCCACCGCGCGAGTGATTAGGCGCGGGTTTTCTAGCGCGAGTAACCAGCTCGCGGCAACCCGCTACCCGCCGTCTCTATAAACGTACACTTAGACTTCGGCTTATGACGCAGAGAAGATTTGACGTCATTTTTGTTCGTGTTATCAGTTTCTTCTATTTTTGTTTTTGTGTTTGTCACTTTCCTGTACATTTCTGTTCTTCTTTTCTGAGTTGCTTGCTTTAATAGGCAGAGCATCCTGAGAAATTCGATCGTGATGAAATTCTGGATCTAGCCACTTCTGCGTAAGAGAGGTAAGGAAAGGGTTCTGTCTGCGTTGCTGTGCTAGCCGAGTCCTTTCGAACATTTTTAGCATGCAGCGATCTCACTTGATCTTCCAGACTCGCTGCTTTATCACACAAAGAGGAGATTGTGCCTTCGATTTTAGCGAAGCTGTGTGTGCTACTCACGGAGGTGATGTCTGTAGTAGGAGCATTGTTGTTTTTAGGCCTCATGTTCCGCATGTACGCGAGGGCAGCCATTTTGTTTCGTTGTCATTCGATTGTCCACCGAAATCGAGGGTGTAAATTTCTAGCTTTAGTCACTGGTTTTCACCCCACTGACAACGGTTGTCAGCGGTTGTGCATCGCGGACTTTTATTGTCAGTGAAATTGTCAGTGGATTGTCAGCCTATTGTCATTGTCTGCCGATTGTAAGCTGGGGTGGAATGTTCAACCGTGTACAATCAGCTTACAATCGGCAGACAATGACAATAGGCTGACAATCCACTGACAATTTCACTGACAATAAAAGTCTGCGATGCACAACTGCTGACAACCGTTGTCAGTGGGTGAAAACCAGTGACTAAAGCTAGAAATTTACACCCTCGATTTCGGTGGACAATCGAATGACAACGAAACAAAATGGCTGCCCTCGCGTACATGCGGAACATGAGGCCTAAAAACAACAATGCTCCTACTACAGACATCACCTCCATGAGTACCACACACAGCTTCGCTAAAATCGAAGGCACAATCTCCTCTTTGTGTGATAAAGCAGCGAGTCTGGAAGATCAAGTGAGATCGCTGCATGCTAAAATTGTTCGAAAGGACTCGGCTAGCACAGCAACGCAGACTGAACCCTTTCCTTACCTATCTTACGCAGAAGTGGCTCGATCCAGAATTTCATCACGATCGAAAACAATTTCTCAGGATGCTCTGCCTATTAAAGAAGCAACTCAGAAAAGAAGAACAGAAATGTACAGGAAAGTGACAAAAACAAAAAAAAAAAAGAAGAAACTGATAACACGAACAAAAATGACGTCAAATCTTCTCTGCGTCATAAGCCGAAGTCTAAGGAGCAGTGCGAGAAAAATGCCGAGTCCAGACACAAACAAAACGTCAATGACATAAAGGCCAAGTCCAGAGACAAACCAAATCCAATTTTAAACGCCCTTCCCAACATTTTATTTGTGAATGACCCTGTCATAAAGAAAGTCAACACAAACAGACTGGGGAAGTCCTACGAATGTAAAGTGCATCAGAGTAATGCAAGAACAGTAAAAGACATCAAACCAGCAGTTGCCAAAGCAAGCGCATCTGCCAAGACACCTGCGATTAATTCTTATCTCATGAAGGAGCACTTCCATTTCAGAAGGAGAGAAATTAGGTTTCTTCTGCCGTATTGCTTTTGCCCCGGTTTCGTCTGCCATGATGGATGCAGCGTAAACAAAGTCACTGCGCATGCTCAGGTTGAAACAGAAAGTTAACTTTCGCGGGAAAACCCTGGGTAAAAATAGTCCGGTAACGTTTGAAAATTAGGGCAATCATTGTCTGCTGACTTCGTTGTAAACTCAGTTGTCACCGCTTGAACATGGCAACTTTTCAAAGCTGACTTTAAAGTCAGCTGACAACTCATTGTAAGCGGATAGTCAGTGACAATAATTGTACACGGTTGAACATTCCACCCCTGATTGTACACGGTTGAACATTGTGAAAACGACCAACTCGAGCTCGCCACACAGACAGTGAGAAAGAAAGACAGACACAGAGATAGAGAAAGACAGAGAGAGGTAGGAGAAAAGAGAGACACAGACAGAGGTACACAGAGCGAGCGAGCGAGCGAGAGAAAGAGAGACAGACACAAGCAGACACAGCCAGACAAATAGATAGACCGACGGACAGATAGAAAGAAAAGGCAAAAAGACAGAGACAGAAAAAAAGTGAGGAAGCCACAGACAGAGACAAAGAGAGAGACAGAAAGAAAGAGAAGAGAGAGAGAGAGAGAGAGAGAAGAGAGACTCAAGACTCAAAGATTCAAAGAATTTATTGTGTTTTAAGCTTCAAGCCCATTCACAATTGAAAAAGACAAGGATGGGGGTGGGGAGGAGGGAAGGGGCAAGGAGGGAGAAGGAAGGGAGAGGGGGGGGGGGGGGGGTCGTAAATCGACGAAATCGAATATACATGTGATTGTCTGGATACAAAGGATTCTACGTGACATGGAATCACACATTGCGGTTTTATTTGGCGCACAGTGTGAAATATCTGTGTATCCTTAAGATACAATGAGTACAACTGCAATCGAGCAGAAGATCATTTCAAGAAGTGTCTATACAAGGATTCCCTTCCTCCCCATCACCGACACACACACACACACACACACACACACACACACACACACACACACACACACACACACACACACACACTGCCATTTTCCTTCCTGAATTCGCCCAGACCAGACCAGGATTCCAGCACCAACACACACACTGCCATTTTCCTTCCTGAATTCGCCCACACCAGATTCTAGCACCAACACACACACTGCCATTTTCCTTCCTGAATTCGCCCACACCAGGATTCCAGCACCAACACACACACTGCCATTTTCCTTCCTGAATTCGCCCACACCAGGATTCCAGCACCAACACACACACTGCCATTTACCTTCCTGAATTCGCCCACACCAGGATTCCAGCACCAACACTTAACTTAGTCCTCTGAATTCCCTGGGGAACATAGGGCCGCAACCACACTTTTCCAGCGGACACGGTTTTGGGAGATCCTCTTCAGCTCGGCCCACGTCATTCCGGCGGCCTTCACTTCCGTGTCGGTACTCCTTCGCCATGTCTGTCTTGGTCTTCCCACTCTTCTTTTGCCCTGAGGGTTCCATTCAAGGGCTTGTCTTGTGATGTTGGATGGAGACTTTCTGAGGGTGTGGCCAATCCATCCCCACTTCCGTTTTCTGATTTCTAATTCTATTGGAACTTGCTTGGTCTTGTTCCACAGTATTGTGTTGGCAATAACATCTGGCCATCTGATGTTCACAATGTTTCGCAGACACCTGTTGATAAATGTTTGGAGTTTGTGGTGTTTGTCTTTGTTGTTCGCCACGTTTCAGAACCATACAGAAGGACAGATTTCACATTTGAGTTGAAGATTCTGATCTTGTTGTGGAGTGAGAGGGCAGAGGAATTCCAGATAGGCCGTAGCGTAGTAAAGGTGTGCCTGGCTTTATTGATGCGGCTCTGGATATCCTCATCTGTACCTCCATCTTTGCTGACCACACTGCCGAGGTAGACAAACTTGTCAACTTCAACGATGTCTTCCTGTTGTAGTCGTAGTGGGTCTCGTTGCTGGTTGTTGACTCTCATGGCTTCTGTTTTCTTTATGTTGAAGCACCACACACACACACTGCCATTTCCCTTCCTGAATTCGCCCAGACCAGGATACCCTTCCTGCCCAGCACTAACACACACACACACACACACACACACACACACACACACACACACACACACACACACACACACACACACACACACACACTGCCATTTCCCTTCCTGAATTCGCCCAGACCAGGATACCCTTCCTGCCCAGCACTAACACACACACACACACACACACACACACACACACACACACACACACACACACACACACACACACACACACACTGCCATTTCCCTTCCTGAATTCGCCCAGACCAGGATACCCTTCCTGCCCAGCACTAACACACACACACACACACACACACACACACACACACACACACACACACACACACACACACACACACATGGTGTTCTCATTTTGTTGTTTCAACGATGGATCGTCCGTTGAATTTTTCTACACTGATCCCGGCGTCAGCACGAGGTGTCTTGTCTTCCGCCTCATGTGTCAGTGTGTCGCCTGTGTGTGTGTGTGTATGTGTGTGTGTGTGTGTGTGTGTGTGTGTGTGTGTGTGTGTGTGTGTGTGTGTGTGTGTTTT
>CM031614.1:61578704-61586204 GCA_018398815.1 Conus ventricosus
ACAGTGAACGACATTGTGCAAATATGGACAGTAAAGGACATGGTATACACATTGACCGTAGAGGACATAGTGCACATATTGACCGTAAAGGATATACTGCACGTATTGATCGTAAAGGACACGGTGCACATATTGACCATGAAGGATATAGTGCACATATTGACCGTAAAGGACATGGTACACTTATTGACCGTAAAGGACATAGTGCACATACTGGCAATAAAGGACATAGTGCACATATTGATCATAAAGGACAAAGTGCACATGTTGACCGCATACTACATAGTATGCATATTGACCGTATACAACATAGTATATACACTGACCGTATACGACATAATACACACTTTGACCGTATACAACATAGTACACACACTGACCGTATACAACATAGCGCACACATTGACCGTATACGACACAGGACACATATCGACCGTAAAGACATAGTGCAGACTTTGACCGTATACGACATAGTACACGTAGTGACCTATACAACACAGTACACATGTGTTATCACTAGTAAACACATTGACCGTATATGACATCGAACACACATTGACCGTATACGACATAGTACACATATGACCGTATACAACATAGTACACCATTGACCGTACACGACATTGACCATAACAACACAGTATACACATGGCCATACACGACATAGTGCAACACACATTGACCGTATCACGACACAGTACACACATTGACCATAACAACACAGTATACAATTGACCGTACACGACATAGTACACACATTGACCATAGACAACTCATATACACACTGACCGATACGCACAGTACACACCTTGATCTTCCTCCCACCTCAACCGCTCCATTGTAACACTCTTCAAATACACACAGAGTATCCAAACGTGGACTTTCAGGGGAAAAATAATATAAAATATATATATATAATATAATAATATAATAATATATCATATATATATATATATATAATATATATATATATATATATATACCATTTAAAACAGTTTTAAAATGGAAAAAGTAAAACGACAAATGATTTCGAGGGGATGCTTACTTTTCATTTTAAAACCTTGTTTTAAACTGTATGTCGTCCTGCTTGGTTGAGACTTTTGGAATTTATGGCGTTTGGCTCTAACTTTATATATATATATATATATATATATATATATATATATATATATATATATATATATATATATATATATATATATATATATATAAAGACCCCGAACATTCGCTCTGTTCGAATCTTAAATCCACGCATTAGAGACTATCTCAGACACGTGCTATTCAACGTTGACACATCCAATCTGAACATCAGAGAATTCGCGCTTTTCAGATACAACTGTCTAAAACAGAATCGTGCGGTTCAACAGAGCTGGGCTGGCTAGTTGGTAAGTTGGTTGGTTGGTTGGCTGGTGTTGCAGCGAGCTCTAACCCTCTGGGCCACACGGAGTGTGTGAACGACACGCTGGACTGCTACGAAGACTTCAATGCCGCTTTCTTCCCCGCTTCCAACCAGTACCAGCTGGAGAAGATGTGCAGGTGAGTGAGGCGGAAGAGAGGAGGAGGAGAAGGAGTAGGAGGAGCAGGAGGAGAAGGAGCAGGAGGAGAAGGAGGAGGAGAAGGAGCAGGAGAAGGAGGAGGAGGAGCAGGAGAAGAAGGAGGAGCAGGAGAAGAAGAAGGAGGAGGAGGAGAAGGAGGAGGAGGAGGAGAAGGAGGAGCAGGAGAAGAAGGAGGAGGAGCAGGAGAAGGAGCAGGAGAAGAAGGAGGAGGAGCAGGAGAAGGAGTAGGAGAAGAAGGAGGAGCAGGAGAAGGAGGAGGAGGAGGAGAAGGAGGAGGAGGAGCAGGAGGAGAAGGAGGAGGAGGAGAAGGAGCAGGAGAAGAAGGAGGAGCAGGAGAAGGAGGAGGAGGAGCAGGAGGAGAAGGAGCAGGAGGAGGAGGAGGAGAAGGGGAGGAGAAGGAGCAGGAGGGGAAGGAGGAGAAGGAGGAGAAGAAGAAGGAGGAGAAGGCGCAGGAGAAGGAGGAGGAGGCGCAGGATAAGGAGGAGGAGCAGCAGGAGAAGAAGGAGCAGGAGGAAAAGGAGCAGGAGGAGAAGAAAGAGGAGGAGAAGGAGCAGGATAGAGAGAAGGCAGGGGTGGGGAAGAAGGAGATGGATGTGACGAAAAAGAGGGGATCGGGGAGGACGAGGAGGTAGAGGAACAGGGAGATGGTGAGATAGGGGGTGGGAAGAGGGGAAGGAGAAGGGGGAGGGGGAAGAGAAAGAGGAGGAAGAGGAGAGGGAGGAGGAAGAAGAGAAGGAGGAGGAGGAGGAAGAGAAGGAGGAGGAGGAGGCAGGGGTGGAGGAAGAGGAGGAGGAGGAGGAGAAAGACAACGACGATGACAACGACGAAAAAAAAGAAGATGAGAGCAAGTGAGAAGTAGGAAGAGGAAGCCAGCTTTTTCATGTCTTCTGATTAGAGAGGTCAGTCTACTGTCTGCACGTGACTTTGGACTGCGCGCGACCCACCCCGTGTGTGCTTCAAACTTGATAGTTTTAACAATAGCCACGGCAAAGTGTGACACACAGACAGCCAACCAAGGAACAGGAAGCAGACCTGGACAGGAAGCAGACAGGAACAGGAAGCAGACAGGCAGCCAATCAGATCGACAGGAAGGTGGTGAACGCCTCTGGTACGCGCTCTGGGACTATAACTTTGGAAAATACTTATATCCTCTCATCTCTTGTTCTACAACTATCAGCAAGGCTGCTTCATCGGTTGCTGTTGGTTGGCTGCTTCATCGGCTGCTGCTGGTTGGCTGGTTCATCGGCTGCTGTTGGTTGGCTGGTTCATCAGCTGCTGTTGGTTGGCTGCTTCATCGGTTGGCTGGTTCATCGGCTGCTGTTGGTTGGCTGCTTCATCGGCTGCTGCTGGTTGGCTGGTTCATCGGCTGCTGTTGGTTGGCTGCTTCATTGGCTGCTGTTGGTTGGCTGGTTCATCGGTTGCTATTGGTTGGCTGGTTCATCGGTTGCTGCTGGTTGGCTGGTTCATCGGCTGCTGTTGGTTGGCTGCTTCATCGGTTACTGTTGGTTGGCTGCTTCATCGGTTGCTGTTGGTTGCTTACTGGATCTTAAGTTGCACTGTTAGTTGGTATGGTGAATGGTTGGTTGGTTGGATAGTGTGTGGTTGGATAGCTGACTGGTCAAGTAACTGGCTGTTTGACAATACAGTCAAGTGGTTTGTTGTTGTTTTTTGTGTGATAGACTAGTATGTTAGTATTTCTTTCATTGCTAGTGGGCTGGTCAGTTAGGTGCCAAGTTGACCAAAATGATTGATGGACTGGCTGCTTGGCTGGCTAACTGGTTGGCTAGCTAGTTGGTCGTATGACTGGTTGGTTGGCTTGTAATAGTTTGTGAAATGTCTGGCTGCTTGTCTGATTGATTTGGTTGTGTGATGGGTTGTGAGTTGTGTGGTTGTTTGTTTAGTCGATCCTTTATTTGATTAACTAGTTGGTTGACTTGTTAACTAAATGAATGGTTACCTGGTAAACCTACTAACAGACTTAGTTATTAGTTTATTTAGTGAGTGAGTGAGTGAGTGAGTGAGTGAGTGACCGAGTGAGTGAGTGTATGTGAGGGAGTGGGCGAGCAAGGATGAGTGAGTGACTTAGTGAATGATTGGGCTCACCAACTGGTTCATTAACTGTTTGACTGACTGACTCTAACGATCGGTTGATGGATTGATCGATCGATTGGTTAATTTTTTTTATCGTGCCATGGACCTCTACAGGCTGATCAGCTCGCGCATTGATGATTAATTGACTGATTGATTCTACAGATCGGTTGACGGGTTGATCGATTGACTGATCGATTAATTGATTTGGACTGATCGATTCATTGATTTGTGGCAGTGCGTTGGACGTCTATAGGGTATGCCTGAACCGAATCCATACCCGCGCGGAGTGCCACCTGTATACCAGCCACGCTTTGACCAGTCTCCAGAAATTCAAAACACAGTACGCCATCTACTGCGGCACAGGTAGCTGCTCCGAGTTTGAGTGTGTGTGTGTTTGTGTGTGTGTGTGTGTGTGTGTGTGTGTGTGTGTGTGTGTGTGTGTGTGTGTGTGTGTGTGTGTGTGTGTGTGTGTGTGGAGAGAGAGAGAGAGAGAGAGAGAGAGAGAGAGAGAGAGAGAAAGAGTCTGTGTGTGTGTGTGTGTGTGTGTGTGTGTGTGTGTGTGTGTGTGTGTGTGTGTGTGTGTGTGTGTGGGGTTCGTTCGTTCTTTAATTTAACGTCTATCCACCTAACAGTGATCTTAGACAGAATGTAAGTGTTATGTGTGTGTGCATGTGGTGTTTTTGGGTGTATGCATGCGAACGGTTGGTGTTGATTTTGGGCGTACATAGGTATGTATAATGCATTTAGGCCTAGATAAAATAAATAATATTAAAAAAAACAACAACCAAACATTACTGAATCCAAAACTTCGAAAGAAACACTAAATAAGTAACTAACACCAGGATGGGGAAAATAACATAGACTTTTAAAGTAAATGTCTAACTGGGCTCTTAATCAGTCCATGAACAACTTCAAAAATGTTTGATTCGTTGGAGATGACGTCTTCAAAGGCTGACATCGACGGTTCAGTGTTCAACAACCAAGCAGGTAAGTAGGGCTTCATTCTATCGCACACAAAAAAGTAGATGGAACGGGTGATTTGCTGGCCACAAATGCAAGTCACATGTTTACAGAATTTGGTTTTAAAGGCATCAAGCCTCAATCTAAAATCAAACTTTTTAAAATCCACTCTTGGTAGAGATTCTTGATACCTGTTTTATTGTCTGATATCTTGTTAAATAATATCCCCTTTTTGTTTCTGGTGCCTTTTCGCTTATTTGAAATAGAGTTCCAGGATACGTCTTTAAAAGACTATAACTCTCATGTAAGGATAAAGGAATGCATATCTTTGTTAAATCAGTCTCAGTGATAGCAGCCTTTTTGGCTAATTGGTCTACCCTTTCATTCGCAGATAATCCACAATGTGATGGAACCCAACAAAAATCGACATAGGAACCACGTAAATGCAAAAAAAATGAATTAAGTGGTAGACTTCTGATATGAGTTCTGCTCTCACACTTGTATTCGAAAATTTTAGAGCTTGTAGGACTGATTTTGAATCAACACAAAGTAGTATTTGAAATGCAGGAAGTTGAAAATCAAGAAGAAAGTGTAATGCCATAATAATGGCAACAAGTTTCGCAGTAAATATGGAAATATTCTTACCAAGGTGGTAACCTTTCTCTATTTTAAGGATGGAATTATGAATGCTGAACCAGACAAATGATTGTCTAGTACAGAACCATCTGTATAAATTTTAAGGTGATTTATATAAGTTTCATTTATATGTGATTTAGCATACGTTGGCAGCAAGGGTCCATCACTTTTTTTAAAACTTGTGTAGTCTATGTCATAATTTGCTCTACTAAGTTCCCATTCCGGGATAGTGCTAAAAGACCCGAGGAGCTACGTTTTGAGGGGCAGTGCCTGCTTTTGTAAATAAGTCGGATATGTATGAGGCTATCGATTTTAGAGAATCGATATTTTGTGCCCGTTTAGGAAAACTTATTTCTGATTTTAATTCAGTTTCAGTGGTATTAAGATTTTGTACTGTATGACTTCTTAAAATATATTTTGCACATGCAAGTTTCATATTTTCTTCAAAAGGCAATATTCCGATCTCCATATAAGTTCTTAAAGTTGATGTATGAACCGGGACACCAAGAGCTATCTTGTAAGCTTTACTATCGATACTCTGCAACTTTTTAATTAAACATTTTGGGGATGAGAAAAATGTCTCCTGGGCATAGGATAATTTTGATCGTACAAGCGCAGTAGCTAAATGTGTTAATACTTTACTGTCTTTACCCCATGATTGTTGACTCACCATTTTCAAAAATTTAAAGTTTTCTTAGCTTTTGTTAGAATAGTTTGTATGTGATAATTCCAGCTCAATTTAGAAGTTAAATTTACTCCTAAAAATTTTACGACTTTTTATATTCAAGGCATAATCCATCAATTTGAAATGAAGGCAGAGGATTAGGATCATAACCAGTATTGAACAGAACCATATGCGATTTTTCAGCTGAAAGGGCCAATCCATTTTCAGTCATGTACCTACTAATTTTATCTAGTTCATTTTGATATATCTTTTTAATATAGTTGATTGATCTAACTGGTGTGTGACGTTTTAAAGTAACTTTCATCCATATACAGATATCATCCGCATATTGTACTAGTTCAACATTTTTGATATGATTTAGGAAGATCATGGATCAAAATATTAAACAGGATAGGAGCATCACAGCTCCTTGTGGGATTCCCATCTGGATATGTTTTTCTCTGTGTGTGTGTGTGTGTGTGTGTGTGTGTGTGTGTGTGTGTGCGTGCGTGTGTGTGTGTGTGTGTGTGTGTGTGTGTGTGTGTGTGTGTGTGTGTGTGTGTGTCCGTCTGTCTGTCTGTCTTATATGTGCGCGCGCGCGCGCGCGCGGGCGTGTGTGTGTGTGTGTGTGTGTGTGGTGTGTGTGTGTGTGTGTGTGTGTGTGTGTGTGTGTGTGTTTGTGCGCGCGCGCGCGCGTGCTTGCGTGTGTGTGTGTGTGTGTGTGTGTGTGTGTGTGTGTGTGTGTGTGTGTGTGTGCGTGCTTGTGCGTGCGTGCGTGCGTGCGTGCGTGCGTGCGTGCGTGTGTGTGTGTGTGTGTGTGTGTGTGTGTGTGTGTGTGTGTGTGTGTGTGTGTGTATTGGTGTATGTGGGTGGGTGGGTGGGAGGTGTGCGGAGGGGCGGTGTAGGTGAAAGGGGGAGGGGGTATTTGTGGAGGGATGGGTAGAAAGGAGCTGATGAGGAGGGAGGGAGAGGGTAAATGATGGGGGGGGGGGGGGGGGGGGGGGAGGGGCGGGCAAGGAGAGAGCAGAGGAGGGGTGCAGGCGGCATAGTTTGTCAGTCCTCGCACCCTTAAAACACAATTAGCGTACACTGCAACACAGGAGCCTCTCTGTCTGTCTCTGTCTCACTCTGTCTCTCTGTCTCTCTGTCTCTCTCTCTCTCTCTCTCTCTCTCTCTCCTCTCTCTCTCTCTCTCTCTCTGTTCAGTGTATATTTTCAGTTTGCTGTGGATGTGTTTATAATCTATTTTGCCTTAGGCGTAAGTTGCATTGTATAATTGTGTACATGCCCCTTCAGTATGGGGCCATGGCCTTAAATCTGAATAAATATTCGTATTCGTACTCTCTCTCTCTCTCTCTCTCTCTCTCTCTCTCTAGTTCATTATATATATATGTCTGTTTGTCTCCCTTAGATGCGTTCATGTGTTTGTGTGTACTTGTCTGTATGTATGTAAGCTTTCATGTTCATGTGCACGAAAGAAAGAAAGACAGACAGAAAGGAAAACAGAAAGACAGACAGAAAGGAAAACAGAAAGACAGACAGAAAGGAAAACAGAAAGACAGACAGAAAGGAAAACAGAAAGACAGACAGGATT
>CM031614.1:61607125-61647125 GCA_018398815.1 Conus ventricosus
TTGGTTCTGGTTCCCTGTGAACTGGTGTCCAGCACTTGGTTCTGGTTCCCTGGGAACTGGTGTCCAACACTTGGTTCTGGTTCCCTTGGAACTGGTGTCCTGTGGCACTTGGTTTCTGGTTCCCTGGGAACTGGTGTCCAGCACTTGGTTCTGGTTCCCTGGGAACTGGTGTCCTGTGGCACTTGGTTCTCGTTCCCTGCGAACTGGTGTCCAACACTTGGTTCTGGTTCCCTGGGAACTGGTGTCCTGTGGTACTTGGTTCTGGTTCCCTGGGAACTGGTGTCCAGCACTTGGTTCTGGTTCCCTGGGAACTGGTGTCCAGCACTTGGTTCTGGTTCCCTGGGAACTGGTGTCCAGCGCTTGGTTCTGGTTCCCTGGGAACTGGTGTCTTGTGGCACTTGGTTCTGGTTCCCTGGGAACTGGTGTCCAGCACTTGGTTCTAGTTCCCTGGGAACTGGTGTCCAGCACTTGGTTCTGGTTCCCTGGGAACTGGTGTCCAGCACGTGGTTCTGGTTCCCTGGGAACTGGTGTCCAGCACTTGGTTCTTGTTCCCTGGGAACTGGTGTCCAGCACTTGGTTCTGGTTCCCTGGGAACTGGTGTCCAGCACTTGGTTCTTGTTCCCTGTGAACTGGTGTCCTGTGGCCCTTGGTTCTGGTTCCCTGGGAACTGGTGTCCAGCACTTGGTTCTTGTTCCCTGTGAACTGGTGTCCTGTGGCCCTTGGTTTTGGTTCCCTGGGAACTGGTGTCCAGCACTTGGTTCTAGTTCCTGTGAACTGGTGTCCTGTGGCCCTTGGTTCTGGTTCCCTGGGAACTGGTGTCCAGCACTTGGTTCTTGTTCCCTGTGAACTGGTGTCCTGTGGCCCTTGGTTTTGGTTCCCTGTGAACTGGTGTCCTGTGGCCCTTGGTTCTGGTTCCCTGGGAACTGGTGTCCTGTGGCCCTTGGTTCTGGTTCCCTGGGAACTGGTGTCCAACCCTTGGTTCTCGTTCCTGAGAACTGGTGTCCAGCACTTGGTTCTGGTTCCCTGAGAACTGGTGTCCAACACTTGGTTCTGGTTCCCTGAGAACTGGTGTCCAACACTTGGTTCTGGTTCCCTGGGAACTGGTGTCCTGTGGCCCTTGGTTCTGGTTCCCTGAGAACTGGTGTCCAACACTTGGTTCTGGTTCCCTGGGAACTGGTGTCCTGTGGCCCTTGGTTCTGGTTCCCTGGGAACTGGTGTCCTGTAGCCCTGGTTCTGGTTCCCTGGGAACTGGTGTCCAGCACTTGGTTCTGGTTCCCTGGGAACTGGTGTCCTGTGGCACTTGGTTCTGGTTCCCTTGGAACTGGTGTCCAACACTTGGTTGTGGTTCCCTGGGAACTGGTGTCCAGCACTTGGTTCTGGTTCCCTGGGAACTGGTGTCTTGTGGCCCATGGTTCTGGTTCCCTGGGAACTGGTGTCCAGCACTTGGTTCTGGTTCCCTGGGAAACTGGTGTCCAGCACTTGGTTCTGGTTCCCTGGGAACTGGTGTCCAACACTTGGTTCTGGTTCCCTGGGAACTGGAGTCAAGCACTTGGTTCTGGTTCCCTGTGAACTGGTGTCCAACACTTGGTTCTGGTTCCCTGTGAACTGGTGTCCAGCACTTGGTTCTGGTTCCCTGGGAACTGGTGTCCAACACTTGGTTCTGGTTCCCTGGGAACTGGTGTCCAACACTTGGTTCTGGTTCCCTGTGAACTGGTGTCCAACACTTGGTTCTGGTTCCCTGGAAACTGGTGTTCAGCACTTAATAATAATAATGAATGCCTATATAGCGCCTATTCTCGGCTAGAGGCCAAGCTCTAAGCGCTTTACAATCAACACTCGTTTACACAACGGGCTGCCTACCTGGGTAGTGCCGACTGAAGAGCTGCCAGCTGGCGCTTCATTCAGTCGTTTCCCGTGTCATCCAGTCAATATCGTTCAATATGGATCACTCATTTTCCTTACTTCCTTCTTGTTCTGGTTCCCTGGGAACTGGTGTCCAGCACTTGGTTCTGGTTCCCTGGGAACTGGTGTCCAGCACTTGGTTCTGGTTCCATGTGAACTGGTGTCTACTTTGTGTTGTTGGTCAGCCGATGGTGGGCGTCGGTATTCTTCACCTCTTTCGCCCTAAAAGGCCTGTTTTCAGGAGTGCAGAATCCTAACCACTAGACATCTTGGGACTTCAAATTTCTGGGGTGCTACCAGGCGGCCTTTTGATGCTCAGGTGGGGGATGATCCTGTGCCGCGTGAGGCCGCCTCAAAGAGGGACCAGGACGAAAGTCGCTGGAGCCCTGCACGATTCCCTTCTACTGTCCTCACTGACTAGGGCAGAGAGGGTCATTTTTCTGACCGGCTCCGAGAAAGGAGCCCCCCAATGCTTAGCCCCAAATCATGGTGTCCCAAGCCACGGCAATCGTAGTCAGGCAGCGCTGTGTCGTCGATAGCCCCACATCTTCAGGAGCCGTCCCCAAGCGACGTAGGCCAGAACCGCCGACACCTATAGTGGCTGGGAGGTTGACTGCGCCGCTTGACGCTGACCTCTCACATCAATGCCCTTAGCAATAAATCTGCCACCTCTCCCTAATCACTCCCCGCTATGCCGCCTTGCAGTGAGTGAGGCTACACGAGTCTCATGCGGACAGCTTGTCCTAACATGGGAAGATCGTTGATTTGGAAGCACCAGCCAGCACAGCGCTCTCTGTGTGACAATGACGCGTTGATTCTGTGTGGAGCAAAACGCACCGTGCATTTCTTGATTCACTCTTTACGCACCATTGTGACCACAACAGTACGGCGATGAGACTACTTTTCCCCTCCTGCATTTCTACAGCAACTTCAATGATGCTACAGTCAAAATGTAACTCTTTAGTGTCTGGGATAGCTAGCTAGCTGCTAGGTAGATAAAGATAAATTGCCGGTGCCGGGGCTGCGGTGAACGGACCAGGCTGTGGTTGTGGATGGGGGGTCGGAATGAGTGGGTGGCTGCAATGCCAGTGAGGTGGCGCAGAAGATGGGTCAGGAAAAATTTTTTTAAAAATCACACACACACACACACACACACACACACACACACACACACACACACACACACACACATGTATATATATAGAGAGAGATAGATAGATAGATACATAGATTGAGAGATATTTAGATAGATAGATAGATATTCGTCTCTCCCTCTGTCTCTCTCTGCGTCTCTCTCTCTCTCTCTCTCTCTCTCTCTCTCTCTCTCTCCTCTCTCCCCCCCCCCCCCCCCACCCCCACACACACACACACATACCACCCCCACCGTTCCGCTCCCCTATCTCCTGCCATCTCTCCCCCTTCTCGTGAGATGACTCCGTTCAATATCACTTTCACGCTCGGCAAAGAATGAGGATAATAGTCATCACCCAACCCTCTCCCCCTTTTTCTTACTCTCCCCCCCCCCCCCACCCCACCCCCACCCACCCCTCAACTACCGCATCCTTACCGCATCCCCATCTCCGCTCCACCCTCCCTGTTCGACTGGTAAGATGATTCAAACTAGGCCCGTCATTTTTAAAATTGATACTTTGTTTTCCCAGCAACGAGTCGGAACCTCAGCAAAAAAGAAAGTCTCTAACGCTTCGAGTTGAAATCTCGAATGGGACTTTCGGTTCTCTTTTTTTATATTATTTATTTTTTTTTTTTTGCGTCATCACCCAAACTCTGTTTGTTACAGTCCTGCCGTAATATTGGTTGAATCGGAACAAAGATTAACCGCGGATGCTGAGCTTTGGGCCTCTGGCTGATCACACGTGGACCAGGAAAGGGCTAAACGCGCCAGCTCCGTCAAGCGAGGCAAGGGAGAGAGAACCTGTCCTCACTCCCAGGCACAAAGATGCGCTTTGGGATTAGTGAATGTGAGAGACAAAGAGGGTAACGTTGTTTATAGCCCAGCGGTTGCAAAAGACCACACCAGGGCTGTCACCTCGTTGAGAGAGTCAATTCCCAAGGTTTTTGCTTCCAGTCGTAAAAGAAAGCTTACAGAGTTCGGGGAATCACGAAGCCCCTACCCTACCCACCCACCCCCCATCCCTACCCACCCACCCCCCATCCCTACCCACTACCACCACCACAAATATATATTAACATTCATAAATCAAAAGCACAGAGAACAAAAACAAAATATAAACAATCTAGCTTTGAATTCAGCTTCTTATTACTTAAAATCCACTTCGCCTTCCAGACAGATAGGAGAAATTTAACGGCATTCTGGTTCAGGCATCCTGCTGTTATCTTTTTTCTCCATCTACCAAGAATGATAACATTCTCATGCTTGGCTGGAAGAAACACTGGGATTTTTTTGTATAACCCTCCAACTGACCAAACATTTTTGCGCTAGTATTGTTAATATTTTGCGTTCTGTTCAATGATGTAAGGTGTGTCTAGACCATCTCTCTCTTTCTTTCTCTCTCTCTCTCTCTCTCTCTCTCTCTCTCTCTCTCTCTCTCTCTCTCTCTCTCTCTCTCTCTCTCCTCTCTCCCCATCTATCTATCTATCTTTCTCTCTTTTAGACAGACTGACAGGTAGACAGAGACACAGACATACAGACAGACAGATAGACAGAAAGATAGAGGGAAAGAGTCAGAGAGAAAGAGAAAGGGAGCGAGCGAACGAGAGAGAGAGAGAGAGAGAGAGAGAAGAGAGAGAGAGAGAGAGAGAGAGAGAGGAGAGAGAGAGAGAGAGAAATAAGAAAGAGGACGAGAGAGCGAGAAAGAGAGCGAGCGAGCGAGCAAAGGAGGGGAGAGGAGAGAGAGAGACGACCGAGAGAGAGACAGACAGACAGAGAGAGAGAGAGAGAGAGAGAGAGAGAGAGAGAGAGAGAGAGGAGAGAGAACAGAGAGAGAGAAAAGACAGAGAGAGAGAGAAGACAGAGAGAGAAGGCAGAGAGAAAGCACAGACACTCAAGAGGGGTTTGAACCTTGAACCAGGTACATGGACATGGCTCTGAGCTGCGTCAGCGGGCGGTCAACACGGTCAGTTGTGGCTAGAGGCATGACGCACTATCAGGTCACCTTCAAGCAGCAGCGGAACTGAAACGGGACATTCTGCAAGCTGGCCTCGTGAGTGCTAAAGGCTGAAGATTCCATAGGAAGGCTTAAGACTGAAGATTCCATAGGAAGGCTTAAGGCTGAAGATTCCATAGGAAGGCTTAAGGTTGACGATTCCATTGGAAGACTTAAAGCTGAGGATTCCATGCTGAAGGCAGAGGATTCCATAGGAAGGCTTAAAGCTGAGGATTCCATAGGAAGACTTAAGGCTGAGGATTCCATAGGAAGGCTTAAGGCTGAGGATTCCATAGGAAGGCTTAAGGCTGAGGATTCCATAGGAAGACTTCAGGCTCAGGATTCCTTAGGAAGACTTCAGGCTTAGGATTCTATAGGATGGCTTAAGGCTGAAGATTCCACAGGAAGACTTAAGGCTGAGAATTCCACAGGAAGACTTAAGGCTGAAGATTCCATAGGAAGACTTAAGGCTGAGGATTCCATAGGAAGACTTAGAGCTGAGGATTCCATAGGAAGACTTAAGGCTGAGAATTCCACAGGAAGTCTTAAGGCTGAGGATTCCATAGGAAGACTTAAGGCTGAGGATTCCATGGGAAGGCTTAAGGCTGAGGATTCCATAGGAAGACTTAAGGCTGAGGATTCCATAGGAAGATTTAAGGCTGAGGATTCCATAGGAAGACTTAAAGCTGAGGATTCCATGCTTAAGGCTGAGGATTCCATAGGAAGACTTAAGGCTGAGGATTCCATAGCAAGACTTCAGGCTGAGGATTCCATAGGAAGACTTAAGGCTGAGGATTCCATAGGAAGACTTAAGGCTGAGGATTCCACAGGAAGGCTTGAGGCTGAGGATTTCATATGAAGACTTAAGGCTGAGGATTCCATAGCAAGGATTAAGGCTGAGGATTCCATAGGAATGCTGAGAATTCCATGCTTAAGGCTGAAGATTCCTAAGAAGGCTTAAGACTGAGGATTCCCTAGGAAGGCTTAAGGCTGAGGATTCCCTAGAAAGGCTTAAGGCTGAGGATTCCATAGGAAGGCTTAAGGCTCAGGATCACATAGGAAGGCTTAAGGTTGAGGATTCCATAGGAAGGCTTAAGGCTCAGGATTCCATAGGAAGGCTTAAGGCTGAAGATTCCATGCTTAAGGCTGAGGATTCCATAGGAAGTTTTAAGGCTGATGATTCCCTAGGAAGGCTTAAGATTGTGGATTCCACTTTTAAGGCTGAGGATTACATAGGAAGGTTTCTCTTTTCAAGTCTCTTCGTAGAAATAGCCTCATGTCACTGTATTGTAACTTTTTTGGTCCTTCTTTCTGTGACGGTGCGACATTAGTTAATGTCATACCATACAGTTACCAGTAAGGAATATAGAATCTTTTTATTATGCATTGAAGTCAAATCATGCTTGCACTGGATTTGTACTTCTACTTGACTTTAACTTACTTTTCAGATCCCAGTTGGAAAGCGGTTTCGATTTAATATGTCGTATAGATAGTTAGAAAGAAAGAAAGATAGATAGACAGATAGGAAAATAGATAGACACTCAGATCCCAGATGGACAGACAGATAAACAAAGAGAGAGAGAGAGAGAGAGAGAGAGAGAGAGAGAGAGAGAGAGAGAGAGAGAGAGAGAGACAGACAGACAGACAGAGAGAGAGAGAGAGAGAGAGAGAGAGAGAGAGAGAGAGAGAGAGAGAGAGAGGAGAGAATAAACAGAGAGACAGAGAGAAAAAAGAAAGAGACAGAGAAGGAGACAGACAGACAGAGACAGAGATAGGCTTCGTGATTGGCTTAATTCTGGGGGCTACATTGGGGTTGGAGGAAAAAGCTGTCGGATTTACGTTACAGTAATTTTCTTCACTGTATTGGTCGCGCGCAAGTAGGTCTGTGCGCGTATTTCTTCTCTCTCTTCTCTCTCTCTCTTCTCTCTCTCTCTCTCCTCTTTTTCCTCTCTCTCTCTCTCTTTCTTCTTCCCCCCCTTTCTCTCTCTTTTGTCGGCCTGAAACCCTCTCTTTCTCTCTCTTCTCCTCTCTCTCTCTCTTTCTCTCTCTCTTTTCCCCTCTCTCCCCCTCTTCTCTCTCTCTCTCTCCTGTGGTTGTAACCTCTCTCTCTCTCTCTTCTCTTCTTCTCTCTCTCCTCCTTCTCTCTCTCTCTCTCCCTGTCGGCCTGTAATCTTTGTCTCTGTCTCTCCTCTCTCTCTCTCCTCTCTCTCTCTCTCTCTCTTCTCTCTCTCTCTCGCTCTCTCCTCTCTTCTCTCTCTTTTCGAATCAGAATCTTTGGAAGCCCCAAATTAAATTCACAATAAAAAAAACGTTTTTGTCTTGTGCGGGGGTTTTGCGTGCGTGCGTGGTGTGTGCTGGTGCGTGTGTGTGTGTGTGTGGGTGTTGTGTGTTGTGTGCGTGCGGCGTGCGTGCGTGGTGTGGCGTGCGTGCGTGCGTGCTGCGTGTGTGGTGTGTGTGTGTGTGGTGTGTTGCGCGCGCGTCCCTGTGTGTGGGTGTGGTGGTGTGAGTGTGTGTGTGTTTTGGTGTGTGTCCCGCGCGTGTGTGTGCATGTGTGGTGTGTGTGTGGTGTGTTGGGTGTGGTGTGTGTGTGTGTGTGTGTGTGTGTGTGGTGTTGTGTGTGTGGTGGGGCTTGTGAGTGTTGTATGTGTGTGTGTGCGTGGTAGTGTGTGCGTACGGTGCGTGCGCGTGTATGTGTGTGTGGGTGTGTGTGTGGGGTGGTGTGTGTGTTTTGTGTGTGTGTGCATGGTGATTTTTTTGGTGTGTTGCGTCCCCCATCCCCACCGAGCCCCTCAGCCGGGGGGGCCCAGACCATCACGGCCCGGCCCTGCCCACGGCCACGGTGAGTGACAGTAGTAGAGCAGGGGGCGAAGGGCCCGTGAATCCAGTGTCCAGCTGTCTCTGCACAGCGTGGCTGTCCAGCGTCCAGCGTCTCGCCACAGCGTGGTGCCCAGCCGCCCAGCTGTCTCTCCACGGGGTGTACCCGTCCTGTCTCTACCACGGTGGCTGTCCCCCCGCAGCTGTTTTACCAAGCGGGGCGGGGTCCATTTTGGGCTTAGCGAAGGCTAAATCCTTTCAGTGCCAACACTCAAGGGAAAAAACCCCCCCCTCGAAAGAAGAACTCTGGCGACAAAAAACGAAAGGAGGAAAAACGAAAATAAAACCAACAGCTTTTACAACTGTAAAAAAATATTAAAAATTAAGATAAAGAAACAACAGGTTAAAACTCAAGAGTAACCATGGCATTTGCAACAACTTTTGATGATGATGAAACGTCCCACCCCAAAAATAAACAACAAACAAACCAAGAACGCAGTAGTCACTACAAAAATAAACAAAAAATTGCATCGCATAAAAACAGAAAACACAAAAAAAACAGCGTCGCAAAATCATAACAACAACCTAACAAAAATCCCAACTGCGGAGCAATAATGAAACAAGAACAACATCCGTAACAATAATTATGTTTTAAAATCAAAAACCAAAAAAAGTGACATAACACCCGCGAAATCATGAAAACTGAAAACAAAGTCACAAAAAGGGCATCACTAAAATAAAACAATAATAATGATAATAACAACATCTACAACAACAACATAAACGAAAAACAAAAAAAAAAAAGACAACCGAAAAGAAATATAAAAACAAAAAACAATTTTAAAAGCATCAACGATGCGATAAGAATGAAACAAAATAGAAAACAACAATAATAAAACAATAACGGTAAGAATATAACAAGAACGACAACGTCAACTCAACAACCCCATAACACCACAACAAAAAAACAATGACAACAGTAATAAAAACAACAATAAAAAACAGAAACAACGAAACAAACATGAAAAACAAAAAGGAAGAAGGGCACAGGGGAAAAAGCAGTTCTGCATTGTATTAAAGCGTTATACACCACGTGAACACGGAATTTTTGTTTTTAAGGGGCTTCACTGTGGGCTGTCCCGAAAACTACTATGCGTTGAAGTGTTTTCCGAAAAGGAGGGAGGGGGAGTATGTGGGTAAAGGGGTTTGGGGAAGTAAGGGGGAGGGGGGGTGGGTTGGAAAAGAGAGGGTATGGGGGGAGGGGGGGGGAGGGGGGGGGGGGGGCGTTGGGGGGGTGGATGGAGGAACCACAGGAAGTATGAGGAAAAATTTTTTTTGTTCTCTCGTTAGGCTGTTTACTGGGTTTTGGGCGCGCGCGCGCGGCGTGCGTGGTGCGTGTGTTGTTGTATGTGTGTGGTGTGTGGGGTTGTGTGTGTGTGTGTTTTGTGGTGTGTGTGTGTGTGACTGTGTTTGTCTGTCTGTTTCTCTCTCTCTCTTTCTCTTTTCTCAGAGACGGGAGAGGAGAAAAAAAGAGGAGCAACACAAAACAAACACCAACACAAACACCCCCACACGCACGCCGCCCACGCAGCACGCACCCCCCACAAAACGCACGCAACCCCCACACACCCAACACCCAAACACAAACACAAAACCCCCCCCAAGGGCCCCCCCCCCAAAAAAAAAAAGCAGAAAAAAAAGGGGGGGGGGGGGGGGGGGGGGTAGGGAGGGGGAAACAGACAGAGAGAGGAGGAAAACAAGAGAGGAGAGGAGAAGGAGGGAGGGGGAGGTTTTTTTTAGCTCTTTATCTTTTACCTTCTCGACACTTTAGTACACGAAAAAAAAATACATTCAGAAAAGCTCAAAACTAGTCAGACACCATCAAAAACCATGCAACTGAACTTAAAACTGTTATCGTCGGTGGCCCAAAAGCCCCCCCATCCAAAAACAACAAAATATTGTTGTAGATAATTCTAGAAAGAAACCCTTTGCTAAACTAGAAAACACACACAACAAAACCCCAAAACCCACACACAACACAACACAAATGAAACACATTTGGAAACCCAATCATTAATAACCATGCCAAAGCAGAAGGCAGACGCCCCCAAAAGGGGGGTGAAAAATGTTTGTGTTGTGACCAGGACCCCAAAGGGGGCCATGACGGGCCCGGCCCTGTTGCGCGTGCGGGGGGGGTGGTCCCTTGTGAGTTTTAACGGTCGTCTCCCTTTTTTTCCCGCACCTGTTTTGAAAGGTTGTTCCAAAACAATGCCCCGTTTCCTTAATGTCCTGAATGCTCGATTTTTTTTTTTTTTTTTTTTGGGGGGGGGGGGGGGGGGGGGGGGGGGGTAGGGGGGGGTGTGATGAGGAGGGTGAAAAGACGGAAACGGCGGTTGTACTTTGTTTTTTTCCCCCCCCTTTCCCCCCCCCCATTTTTTTTTTTTTTGCGTGCTGCCCGGTTTTAAAGATGCACCCACAATGATAGTTTTTGTCGCTTGTTAATTGTGAAATGTGCTTTCTTCTCTGTCTCTTTTCCCCTTCTGTCTCTGTTCTGTCTGTCTGTCGCTCTTCCCTCTCTCTCTCTTCCCCTTCCACCACAACACACACACACACACACCCACCCAAAAAAAAACACACACAACACACACACACACACAAACAAACCAAACAACACACACATACATACACAAAATTTTAATATATTATATTTATTTTATATTCCCACTCTTCTTTTACTCTCTCCTCTCCTCTCTCTCTCTCTCTCTCTCTCTCTCTCTCTCTCTCTCCCCTCTCTCCGTCAAGCTGTAGACCGATGAATCGGCCCATTGTTTCTTTTCTGGCAAGAACACCCCCCCCCCCACCCTCTTTTCCCATTTTTCCTTTGCGCGAAAAAAAAAAGAATTAGAGGAGCGGGGGTAACGGGAAAACTAACGGTTAATACATGAATAAATTACTGGATGAATTATGTTCGGGGCCCCCTGGAAAGTAAAGAAGCAAATTCCCAAATTTTGTTTTTTGGGGTTGTTTCTAAATCTCCCCGCTTCGTCCAGCGGGATCGGTTTATTCCCAACTTGTCAACCGTTCTGGTCTTTTTTCCATTTGGGAAGCATGTTAAGTGTTGAATGGCTTTGTCAAGAGTGGGCAAATGCAGGGGGCCCCATTCTAATCTTGCTCCCCACTAATTCTACTAATAAGAATAGTGAAATGTAATAAACGTCATGGTGATTTTTAATGATAAGAAAATAAAGAAAAAAATAATGTAATAATAATAATGTAAAATACTAAAATGACGCGACTATGCCCGGGACGACGACTTGATTTTGAAAATGATGATGACGATGACGTGATCCCAAAAATTCATGACGATGATGGATAACGACGCCGACGATGACGCGACGATGATGACGACGACGACGACGACGATGAGATGACTATTGATGTTATTCAAAAAGAATGAAGAATTTTCCCAAAAACCCCTTTCCCTGTGATGAAATTTTATTCGTGGAAAAAATAAATTTTCAAATCGTTTTGTGTAAGCTTTTTTTGCGTTCCCTGGTTCTCTTAATTAAAGGGAAAATGTACTTTTCTAAAAACTGTATAATTCTAAATAACAAGAAATATGAATGTAGCTGTGATAAAGCCCTTTTCGAAGTGTCAGTTCTAAGAGGAAATTAAACAAAAAACAAAGGGGTTTTAAAGTTAAGCTTTTTTACAAATGCAAATAGGAGTTTAGCCCTGTGTTTTCTGCTGTATAGCTTGTAAAGCGGTACAAAAAAACAAATATTTACGTCCTTCAACTATCTATGGAAAATACTCGAAGAGACATGTAGGACTTTTTTTCTCCCAATGCTAAGGAACTGTTACATTCTTCAGTTTTCCCCATGTCGTTACAAATACTGTTGTTTTTATTGTTTTTTTTGGTTTTTTTTTTTTAATCCCAACTATTCCCGTTTTTGAAAAATTTGGTGATATAAGGAGGGTGGTGTTTTATTTAAATTTTTTTCACTATTTTGAAAGAAAAGTGCATAAAGTCTTCGTTGTCAGCTTAAAATTTTTAAACTTGATCATTTGCTTGATGCTATTTAACCAAAAGTTTATCATTCATGGGATGGGGGACTTTTTTTTTCTTTTTCTTTTTTGACGAGCTTTTGTTTTGAAAATGTGATGACGCGGTGAATGAAATTTGATAAAACAATACTTTTAGGGTTGGTGTTGTTTACACATACTCTTTTCAAACAAAATAACGGTGCTGTTTGTTGTAATTCGTATTTTCTCTCTCTTCTCTCTCTTCTCTCTCTCTCTCTCTCTCTCTCTCTCTTCTCCTCTCTCTGGTCGTCTGTCTGTCTGTTCCCCTCTCTCTCATGAAAGGAAATTTTAAAAAAGGCCAAAAAAACCCTTAACTTTCAAAACACACACACCCCACACACACACACACAATATATATATATATATATTTAAATTATTATATATTATTATATATTTATATATATATATAGATTAGTGTGGTTTTTAAAAAACCCAAAATGATTTTTATAGTGCCGACCCCTTGGGGACAAAATTTGTTAAAAAAGGTTTTTTAAAATAGAAATCTACAAAATTTTTTCGGCGCGGTGGGGGAAACCAAAAAAAACCCTCCTGATGACAGCGCAAAGCGCTCGAAAAAAATTTGTAGATTCTATTTTTAAAAAAAACCCATTTTAACAAATATAATTATATTTTATATATATATTAATATATTATATATATATATTATTATATATTAATAATTAGAGTTTTAAAAGACCCTCAAATTCAAAAATGTAACCAAAAAGGGAGCGAATAACAGGTTTTAAAAAAAAAAATTTTAAAATTTTTTTTAAATTTTAATTATATATATATATAATTTATATTAATTTATATATTATTATATATAATATATATATATTATTAAATATAAAACAATAAAAACAGCGTTTAAAAAGCCACTCGAATGTTAAAAGTGCTCAACCAAAATTTTAAATCCCATTTTAAACTGGTAATATTTTATATATATATATATATATATTAAAATTTTTTATATAATATATATAATATATGTTTAAAAAAAAAGGTTTAAACTATCTACAGCGCTGTTTCATGCAATTTCAAAATCAGGTGTGGGGGTCTGTGCTGCGGTGTTTTATAATGCTTTTGTTGTCTGTCATCCGTGTGTCTTTTTTTTCGTGTGTTTCTGGGTTTTTTCACTGATAGGAATTTCCCCTTGTGCCTGCGTTGTTAACCATTTCTATCCTGATTTAAAGTTGCCAGTTGTGGTTTGCTTTGTTTTATGGCTTTTTGTTGGCCTAGGTTACTCTTTTGAAATGTTGTTGTATTGGGGCTTCTTTCTATGTTTTCAGGTATATTGTTTTATCTTTTTTCTTTAAACTTCCAGAGTATTTTCTCAATTCTGTTTGGTTTTTTTTCTTTCTTTTTTTAAAGATGTTTGGGTTTGATATCTAGTTTTAATTGGTTTTTAGGTACCTTAAGTTTCTTCGGTTCTCTGATGTTACAGGGTTGGGACACAATGCTGTTGTAGGGCTTTGTTGCTCAGAGGGCATGTTCTTTTTTGATACATTGCGGATTTCCTTTCATCCCCCTCGTTTTTCTCTGTATGCTTTTCATTTTGTTGGTTGAATCAAGAGTTTTTAGGTTGGGCATCTGAGTATGTTTAAATTTTATGCTGTTTTTTTGAATATCTTGGTAATTTGTGCCCTTTTTGGGGAAAGATGATTTAGGGGTTTTAAAGAAATTTTTCCCCTTTTTTGTTTTCACTCTTCCCTCTATGGGGGGGTTTTCCCTATGATCTTTTTTTTCCCCGTTTTCTTGTGTTGTATGTCATTTTCTGGGTCTTTGTTGTTTGTAGTTGTAGCCATTTTTTGTAACGCTTCTTGATATTTAGCTGCGCGTTTTTGAATGCGTTCATTGCTGAAGGTTAGATAAATTTTAAAATTTGCTCTGGGGATTGTTTTAGTATGGAGGTGGAGGTTACTTTTGATTTTAATAAACAGGTGTATCATTTGGTTTTTTTTTTTATGGTTTATTATGTGTGGTTTAGATCAAACGTTATTCTAGATAGTTTACTATTTTTTTTTTTCTTTTTTGTGTTTTTTGATTTTGGTTTTGGAAGATTTTTTCCATTCTTTTTTTTATTTTCAATGTTTTAGGGTTGCGAAAATTTTCGGGCTGTTCATGCTGTCAATTTCAAAGAAATTGGGAAAAAAGTCGGTGACAGGGATGACGCCCTTTCTGCGTGAATGAACCCCAGAAAATTGAAAATAAAAAAAAAGAACTGTGTAAAAATTTCCCAAAAACCAAAATCTAAAACAATGAAACAAATAAAAAGTGTGAATTTAGATTTACGTTTGATTCAACCCCCGCACCCCTATATAAAATACAAAAACCCAAAAGTAACCCGTTATGTAAATATCAAAAAATAACCATCCACCTTCCATACTAAAAAAATACCCCGAGGCATAAAAAAGAGTTATTAACCTTCATGCAATGAAACAGCATTCAATAACGCTGAGGATATCAAGAAGCGTTCACAAAAAGTGGGAAACTACAAATAAATATGACCCAGATAATGAATGGCAGAACAAAAAGAACGGGAAAAAAAGTTATGGTCAACCCCCCTAGAGGAAAAAGTGAAAAAAATTTTAGGGGAAAAAAATTTTTTAGAATCCTAACAATTTTATTCCAAAAAAGCACAAAATTTTAAGATATTCAAAAAAACCCGATCAAAATTTATCTATGTATGCCAACTTAAAACATCATTGTTCAACCAAAAAAATGAAAAGCAGTAAGAGAAAAAAGAGGGGATGAAAGGAAATCCTGCAACTGTATCAAGAAGAACAGTGCCCTTGAGCAAAAAAATCCTTACAACAGCATTGTGTACCAAGCCATGTAAATCAGGAACGCAGAAGAAACATATATGGTATCATGAAAACCCAAATTTAAAACGATATGAAACCACAAAAAAGTCATTTAAAAAAGAAGATACAAAAAACAAACGAATTGAGTAAAAAATCTGGGGCTCCCCCCCCAAAAGAAAAGATTTTGAAAAACAATATATTGGAAAATCATAGAAAGGCGCACCATCAACAAATTTCAAAAAAATGAACTATGTAACAGAAAAGCATTTAATATATGCAAACCACAATGGAACTTTAAAAACTAGGATAGAAAAAGGTTAACAAAATGCAGCAAAGGGAAATTCCCATCAGTGAACAAGAACCAAAACACACGAAAAACACAGACAGAGTGATGAAGGGCAACACAAGCAAAAAACACGGCGCACAGACCCCCCACATCCCGATGATTTATTTATGAAACAGCGTGTAGATAGTTTTAAACCTTTCTTTTAACAAATGTTGCTCCAGTTCGGTTTAGGATTTTTTTAAAATCCTTTTTGTATTCACTACCATTTTTTATATTTTATATTTATATATTTTAATATATATTATTATATATAATTTTATATTTATTATTATATGGGGGGATGTAGATCCTGTATTTGAAATATAGGCAGATCGTGTCATGTCAGCTTCTTTTACGCAACCCATTATTCTTAGAGTTGCAATAGGAACTCTGTACGCGAAATTTTTAGAGATGAAATGTTCTTTTTTACACGTTGTTTTTTTTTTTGATTTTTTTGTAGATTTTTAAATTCTAGTTTACGCTCAGTTGATTTTCTTTTTTTTCTTTGTACGCTAAGATGTACGCGATATGTTTTGAAAAAATAAGTTGAAAAAATACTGGGTTGTTTGTCTGTTTTATGCGAAACCGGTGATGTTCGTTGTTGTTGTTGTTGTTGTAATTGTTGTTGTTGTTGTTGTTGCTGCTGCTGCTGTTGCTGTTGCGTTTCCATACATACTCCAGACTGAGAAGATGGTGGTTTGACTGTGATGAACTTTTAAACTTAGTTGAATTAAAGAACTTTGGAGATAAATGTATCGTTGTTAGATTTGTGATATTTTTCTTGAATGGCAAAATGCACACGCATATACACAACACGCACACACATGCACGCGCGCGCGCACACACACACAGACACACACACACACACACACACACACACACACACACACACACACACACACACACAGGAGGGACGGAGAGAGAGAGAGAGAGAGAGAGAGTGGAGAGAGAGAGAGAGAGAGAGAAGAGAGACAAAGACAGACAGGCAGACAGACGGGCAGGCGGATGAAGACACAGACAGACAAGCGGGCAGACGGGTGAACAGATTGACAAACTTTTTTTTTCCTCTTCGCCGGGCGAGCCCCCCCCCCCCCTCCCCCCCCATCCCCCCCCCCCCCCCCCCCCCCCCCTGAAAGTGTCAAAAAATCAAATTGTTGATTGTGGACACTCAAAGGAAGAAGAAGAAGAAGATATACAAAGAACTACGGAGAGAGAGGAGAGAGAGGGAGGGAGGGAGGGAGGGAGGGAGACTGACACTGACATTTGTTATTGTCCATTTCAGCTCTTGAACTAGAAGACAAAGGGGAGAGCAATTAACTGTGTTCACAGATCGAAAAGCTGAAATGTCCCATGAACACACACTCACTCAAGCACACGTGTCCACCATTCCTTCTCTCCCTTCCCGTCCCTTTCACTCTCCCCCCCCACCCCCCCACCCCTCCCACTCGCCCTTCCCTTTCCCCTCACTCCTGCCCACCATTCCCCCACACACACACACACACACACACCCCGCGCGCGCACACACACACACACACACACACACACACACACACACACACACACACACACACACACACGCACACACACACACACCACACACACACACACATTGGGTCATTCCCAAATTAACCGGTGCATTGTTCGATGATCTTCCTTCTCACTCACATACATGGCTTCAGTATGTGTTAAACTCGTTCCTGTACAACCCCTTCATTATGATTAGATACAAACATAGCAATACGTGGGCTATTTGGGTAGTATGGAACAGAATGTTAACAAACTGCAGCCTTTACGTCCGTCAGAATAAGCGGTACAACGATACAAAATGTGTTCTTCAGTTTCACATCCGCTTCTACAAGATAGGCAGATCATGTTATCTGAATTTCCGTGGCTTAAAAACCATTGCCTATACTTATTCAAACCACTAACCCGTAATCTGAATCTGATGAAACTGTCCCTTTGCATTTATTTGTAACTAATTTAAGGCACTTTTCTGCCTGAAAAATGCTTTTAAAGAACCGAAATATCTATATCCATCATTACCATCTATTTCTGCGTGCTACCTTTGCTTGAAACCATTCTGTCTTTAATATGTTGCCATACAACCATACTCATAGCTAATTCCTTGGCTCAACCATACAATACCAAAGCCATTTTCGGTCAGAGTCTCCAGTACATTTGACACCTGGTTAAAGTGACCAGATTCGTGTTGTAGCTCTACATATTCTTGACATGGGGAGTCTGACTAATTTTAGCCAATATTTAATGCACTTTACAGTCGCTGTAACACGTAGAGAATATCTTCCGATTTCTCCAAACACCAGCTTGTTTTGATGTATACAGAGGGATATTCAGAAATCATTTTACAGAAAGATATAGAGATTTTCAATTTGGTCACTACCTACTTCTGGTCCCATTCTTCAAATGCGTATGTCAGAATGGTTTAATTTGCGCGTCAAATAGCTTCCAAAACAAATCTATATCTACCGTGTTTAGTTTTCTTAATGACAAGAATTTCTATCACACACACACACACACACACACACACACACACACACACACACACACCTTTTTTTAAAGGATAAAACAGATTCAAGAGAGATTTACCAAAATGATTCATTACATTCTCTTTTGACAATCTGTTCAAAATTTCATCATCAATATGATAATCATCAAATCAGGTGAATAATTCACCATAACTTCGGTTGTTGGTTGTTCGGAACCAGTTCTTGCATTGAGGTCGTCTATTATTAACACGTTTACATCTTCGTTTGAGTAACCTGCATAATACATTCTTCATAATTAACTACCTCCATCTTTGATTTCCATGATCTGATACAATGGACTGTGCACAAGAAGGATATAGCATGCAAACTGGAGGACATCTGTATCTGAACACACATCTAGTAATTCCAACAGCCACAACGTTCTCACACTCATTACTGACCACTGAACAATACCTGGACAATGACTTCCGCACCAACAATAGTACAACCCCGGAATCGTCTTTCTTGCTGGACCACTGAACTTCACAAAATCTTGAACAATAGCACTAAAATCGAAAGACTTCTCAACAAAAGTCTCTGTCAAACAAGCAGTATCACATTTTGAAATATAATTAATGAAAGAAAAGTCCTGAGCTTGCTGTAGAGGTTTTCGACGCTACATCCAATGAATGCCACTTCCTCAAAATGATCCATTCTGTCCAATCGCGTTGTCTTCCGTGCTCTTCACCTGGGTCGTGCGTCGTTGCCGGGGCCCTTGTGGATGGCTGGGGACAGGGGGGGGGGGGGGTGGGGGGGGGGGGGGGGGGGGGGGGGGGATTAGAAGCGATGTAGATCAGCGTTACCTTGCCCACGTCGTCTCCCACCGTCTTTTTCCCCCACGGAAAGCACGTGCGCCCCGTATGCTGTCGCTCCCACTGTCCTGGGCCTGGCTTGAGGTGACAAGGTGGGGGTGCCCGTCACGCCTTTCGCATTTCTTCTCCTCTCTTCCGTAGCACTGGTGGCTGGCTGCTTACAGCGGGTGTCAGATCCGATGGTCGTCGCTCTGGCATCAGCATCGGCGGGGCCGTCTCTGCAGCTGCTGCTTCGTCGTAGGTTCTCGAGTCTCAGGTCTTCTGGAGCCACAACTGGTCTGCCTCTTTGGGGGAAAAAAAAGTGGCCATTTTCCCCTCTTTGCTTGCCTCTGCTACGATGGTGGCCTGTGTGTAGTCAAGTCATTGGAGACTGTCACACCAGCGCGTTGGGCTAACGCGTGGATCAGACACCTGCTATGTCGTGGCCACGAGACCGTCTTCTTCAGTTCTCTCATCTTAGTTGTTGATTCATTTATCCATCAGCTTGAAATTATGCTCAGTGTGTCTCAAAACTTAGCGGATGGGGTGTAGCGTGTATGGACTAGTCCGCACGCAGTGACGCCTCCTTGATGAAACTGAAACTGAAACTGTGACACCTTTCTGCTTTCAGTCTTTCTGTGAAATCACGGTCTGTGAGGCAGCCATTTGTTTTTTCCACTGACTGAACTTGATGACCTTTGGTTTGGGCCCACCATCATTGCTCTCCCCTCTTCTGTCCGCTTTGGGGTGTATGTCATCGGTCGGTCGGAAGAGAGAGAGAGAGAGAGACAGAGAGAGAGAGAAGAGGAGAGAGAGAGAGAGAAGAACATACATCACACGCACGCACACACACACACACACAACACACACAACACACACACACACACGCGCGCGCGCACGCGCGCGCTATAACCTTCACTCAAAAAGGCACTGTCTTCACTCACCTTGGGATGAGAGAAAGAGGTACAAAGGACAGATAGAGAGACAAAACAACGCACGCGTGCACCACGCGCACACCACACACACACACCACACACACACACACACACACACCACACACACACACACGTGCGCGCGCGCGCGCGCGCGTACATGCAAAGCACGCACGCACGTACGCACACACACATATATACACACACATACACACGCATACACACACACTCACATACACACACTACATACACACGCATGCACCACACACACACCACACACACACCACACACAGAAAGAGAGCGAGAGAGAGAGAGAGCGAGAGAGAGAGACAGAGAGAGAGAGCGAGAGAGAGAAAAACAGAGAGAGAGAGAGAGAGAGGAGAGAGAGAGAGAGAGAGAGAGAGAGAGAGAGACGGCTTGCTAAAAATATCATTTGATGCCTGCCTCTCTCTCTGTTCTCTCTCTTTTTGTCTCTCTCACTCTCTCTCTCTCTCTGTGTGTCTCTCTCTCTCTGTTTTTTCTCTCTCTCGCTCTCTCTCTCTGTCTCTCTCTCTCTCGCTCTCTCTCTCTCTCGCTCTCTTCTGCATGTGGCGCACACACACACACACACAACACACACACACACAACACACACACACACACACGCACGCACGTACACACACACACACACCACAACGCACGTACACACACACACACACACACACACACGCGCACACACACACACACACAAAACACACACACAGAAAGAGAAGGAGAGAGAGAAACAACACCTACATAGAGAGAGACGGTCTGGCAGGAGACAGACAGACAGACAGACAGACCTCAGACAGACAGATTGGCAAACAGACAGACATAGAGAACGAGTACACAGACTAACGAATGAACTGGCTCGCACAGGTGCACAAACACACATGCGTGCAAGTGCTCGTGTGTTTACACACGCGCGCGCACGCACGCACGCACGCACTGACGCACCGCACACAGACACACACACACACACACACCACACACACACACACACACACGCACGCACGACGCACGCACACACACACACACACACACACACACACCGCGCGCGCGCCGCACGCACGCACGCACCCGTAAGCAAAACACACACACACATGTACGCGCGCGCGCACACACACACAAAGCACACACGCGCGCGCACGCACTCATAGAGAGAGGAGAGAGAGAGAGAGAGAGAGAGAGGAGAGAGAGTGAGTGTGTGTGTGTGTGTGTGTGTGTTGTGTGTGTGTGTGTGTGTTGTGTGTGTGTGTGTAAAGGGAAAAGTATACGTTCCATGCATTCTCCTTGAATCATGCATTTATTTCCCAAAACTTCCCTTATAATGCCTCAGCGAGGTACACATATCCAAATATACGTCCTATCTGTACATGCATTATCATGTATATCTCTATACATAACTAAACACGTAAGATTTCGTCTGTTTACACGTTGTATCCCCTCACGTTTGCAAAGTCAACGACAAAAAGCCAAAGTGCAAACTGAGAAAAAGAAATAACGTGTGTGTGTGTGTGTGTGTGTGTGTGTGTGTGTGTGTGTGTGTGTGTGTGTGTGTGCGTGCGTATGTACGTGCGTGCGTGCGTGTGCGTGTGCAGTGGTGTGTGGTGTGTGTGTGTGTGTGTGTGTGTGGTGTGTGTGTGTGTGTGTGTGTGTGGGGTGTGTGTGTGTGTGTTTGTGTGTGTGAGGCAGAGGCAGAGACAGAGAGACAGAGAGAGGCACAGAGAGAGACAGAGACACAGAGAGAAGAGAGGCACAGAGAGAGGGGGCACAGAGAGAGACAGAGAGAGAGAGAGAGAGAGAGAGAGAGAGAGAGAGAGAGAGAGAGAGAGAGAGAGAGAGAGAGAGAGAGAGAAGAGGCACAGATATATAGAGATGGAGACAGAGAGAAAAAAGACAAGAGAGACAGAGAGATAGAGAGGTAGACAGAGAAAGCGAGAGAAAGAGTCAGACAGACAGACAGACAGACAGAGAGAGAACGGGTCGTCAGGTGTTTCATTCTTATAATGCTTAGACTCCCAGAAGGAGGAAACGCAGGAAACATGACAAATTTGCATTAACAAACGAACCAAAATAAAGACAGCAAAATAAAAGAATACTTCGCCTGTTGGTAATTTCATTTTTTCTGTAGATAAACAGCAAACCATTTTATATTTTTGTTTGTTGATGGTATCAAATCAAACAAGCCGAAATAAACAAGAGTTGGCAGACAATTTCTGTTTAATGTTTTCTTTTCCTCGTCCATCTCGTAATTCTGGGCAAGTGAGTAAAGACATTAATGAGGTGGGGGTTTTTAACTGTCAGCACAATGGACATATCAAGTCATAGGTACTTACTTGTCTATAAATTAGTGAATAGCAAAAAGAAAATCAGAAACACCGATTCTATGTTTTTATGACAATATTCTTCAAGTGTCGATCCATATGCATTGAGAGAGAGAGGGAGGGATGGGGAGAGAGAGAGGGGGGAGGGAGGGTGGGAGAGACAGAGAGAGAGAGAGAGAGGGAGGGAGGGAGGGAGAGAGGGGGGGGGAGGAAGGGAAGGAGAGACAGAGAGAGGAGGGAGAGAGAGAGGAGGGGGGGGGGGAGGGAGAGGAGGCAGAAGCAGGACGAGAAAGGATTGACATAGAATTGATGAGTGGATAAATGTGATTAGACGATAAAAGACAGGGTGAATGAAGGAAGGAAGTAAAGAAAGGAATGAAATAAACGAAGGAACAAGAAGACAAAGGAGAAAAAGAGTAATCACTCATTCAACTCCACATTCATCCCTGACTTATCCAAAAACATTCAAATATTACGCTTGACATAAAATAACCTTGAAAAAAAAAACGAAAGTGAAGATAAAACACCAGCAAGCGGACTCGACGAAATGACTAATTACATAATGCGATGTGTTAAGACAAGGCAAAATTTATATCAAAATCAATATGGACACCCGTGGAAAGTTTCGACATGAGAGCCAAAATAAAAAATGATAAAAAATTACACCATAAATGATACCAAACATACAGCTGCCCCCCAGAAAAACCCAGGTACTTCAGTCACAGAAACCAGTAGGTTGTAAATCGCTCACTTAAAAAGGACACCTTAGCAGTTTCAGACAAATTTACAGAAAGATGATTGACTGCCCGGACTGGCAAAGTTTGGTTTTCAATTACTATGCCCATAACCAAACCACTGTACCCTTTACACCAGTGCAAAACGATGCCCTTTGTTTCTGCCAGACAAAGCTTTCCTTCCGATCGGAAAGCACATCTATCTTGTTCTAACCCGTTTCCTTCTCTGATCGCTCGCATCATTCTTAACATCCTGCTAAACAGATTCAATCTCTGTGCGGCACTCAGTCTCGCAGGTCCGGAAGTTGAAGACCCGGTTCCTTGGTTTAGAGCTGTCGCGAAGCTGCGACTAAGATTCCCGTACGGCAAAGCAGCGACGGCCGGACTGGTGGATTGTCCTTTTTTGGAAGAGGAGGAGGAAGAGAGGAGGAGGAGGAAGAAGAGGAGGAGGAGGAGGCTCTCGGAGGCGAGGGTGCAGCAGCTGAAGGTCTAGCGGAAGAGGAAGCTGAAGATGCGCGCGCACCAACGATGGAGTTTCCTGCCGCTGGACCGGGGATTTGGGTTTTACTCCTCCATCCTTGGCTGTGTCTGTGGGCAAAAGAGTTTGATGTTGTTGTTGTTGTTGTTGTTGTGGCATTGGTTAAGGTTTTAGCTAGTATCGTTACTGATTCTAAAGTGATGAAAAATAGGGCACATAAACGTGCATACATTTCACTATAGGAACAAAAATAAAACTGCTTCTACGCGAAGGGAAAATGGCTTCAATCCACACACACACACACACACACACACACACACACACGCACGCACGCACGCACGTGCACACACAGAGACGCACACACACACACACACACACACACACACACACACACACACACACACACACACACACACACACACAAGTTAAGATAATCAAATATGGACAGTATCCCCCGAAAATCAGGAAAGAACTCTTGATTTTCCTACAGAATGCTCTTGTAAAAGTTCAACAATAAAGTTTTTAAAAAAAATAGAAGATTGATTCAAATGGCTGTTACTTCACAAAAAAGTGTCGAGAACAGAGAAGAAATTATCCGAATCCTCCTCTTTCCTACACATACTCTTTTCTATCTCCTCCCTTCCCCCTCCTTCCTTCTCCGTACCAACCTGTCCCCGCCGTACCACCTCTACCACCATGCCATTAGTACCATTACTTTTCAAAGAATAGCAGCGACTTTTCGACCGGAGAGGAGAGAGAGAGAGAGAGAGAGAGAGAGAGAGAGAGAGAGAGAGAGAGAGAGAGAGGGACTCTAACAAACACAAAGAGGTAGGGTAAGTGGGAGAAGAACACTAAGATACGGCTGACGAAGAAGAACAAGAACAAAAAGAACAAGCAGAACAAAAACAAGAACAAGACTTTCAGAATAAAAAGGAGAAGAGAAGGTATAATCGGAGAAGACGGAAGAGGAGGAGGAGGAGGAGGAGGAGAGGAGGAGGAGGAGGAGGAGGTAGAGAAGAACAAGAAGAATCAGAAGAAGAATCAGAAGGAAAAGAGAACAAAGAGGCAGAAATAATTCAGAAGAAAAATAACGAAGCGAAGCGGGGAAGAAAAAAAACCCAGAAACAAACAATCAGCAAAAGGAAAAAGAAAAAAAGAAACAAGAGAAAAGGAAGATGAAGAACAACCACTCAACCAACATCTGGAAGCAAGAGAAGAAAGAAGAGGCGGGGCAGGGGAGCTTACTTTGAGCCGTGAGAATACGGCGAGTGGGCGACCGCGGGAAGACAACTCTTGTAGCACCTCTTGACCGTGTCGATGTTGTAAGCTTGGACGCAGTCATACTCCACCTGAAAACCAAAGCTGGGCGTCACGTTTCCTCGTTCTCACGTTTCCCATAATGACGATTCCCATAATGCCGTTTCCCATAATCACGATTTCCCCCCCATTCCGTTTCCCATGCTAACACGTTCCCGTGTGTTAAAAAATGGCGGTTGGAACTTTAACAAGCATGAAATGAAAAAAACAAAACACCAAAGAAAATGTAATACCAAATAGAAGAGAAGAGAAGGGCAACGTTTTGAACCATAGTTTCTTCAAATGCAAAGAATTTGAAGCTATTAAAGAACTCTTTTCTTTGTCTTTGAATGACCTATGGTTCCAAATGTTGCTTCCGTTCTTCTAGGAGCTGTGTTTATACTTTTCTTTCACGTTTCACATAATGTTATTTAGTTCCAAGGTCCGCAATTCCAAATGGTACACCCACTTCTTTCCCAGTATTGTAAATTCATTTGAAAATCTCTCTCTCTCTCTCTCTCTCTCTCTTCTCTCTCTCTGTCTCTCTGTCTCTCTCTCTCTCTCTCCTCTCTCTCTCTCTCTCTCTCTCTCTCATGTCTCAAGAGCTGAGTCACCCACCTCAACGTATTTCCTGATGTCCGTACACATCTCCAGGCCAAAAGTGGCCACGTCCACGTAAACCTCACACATGGACTTGCCCTCACAGCGATACCTCATCAAGTGAGTGACGTCGGCCTCACACCGCCTGTGAATGACCAGCCTGTCCCCGCACCTGTCGGCAGACAGAGAAGGATACGCAGCATGTAGTCGGCGGGAAGAACAAGATAGGCATCGTATAGCCCATAGGGAGAACAAGATAGACATCCTATAGCCCGTGGGGAGAACAAGATAGACATCCTATAGCCCGTGGGGAGAACAAGATAGACATCCTATAGCCCGTGGGGAGAACAAGGTAGACATCCTATAGCCCGTGGTGAGAACAAGATAGACATCCTATAGCCCGTGGGGAGAACAAGATAGACATCCTATAGCCCGTGGGGAAAACAAGATAGGCATCCTATAGCCCATGGGGAACAAGATAGACATCCTATAGCCCGTGGGGAGAACAAGATAGACATCCTATAGCCCGTGGGGAGAACAAGATAGACATCCTATAGCCCGTGGGGAGAACGAGAGAGACCTCCTATAGCCAGTGGGGAGAACGAGATCGACATCCTATAGCCCGTGGGGAGAACAAGGTAGACATCCTATAGCCCGTGGGGAGAACAAGATAGACATCCTATAGCCCGTGGGGAGAACAAGGTAGGCATCCTATAGCCCGTGGGGAGAACAAGATAGACATCCTATAGCCCGTGGGGAGAACAAGATAGACATCCTATAGCCCGTGGGGAGAACAAGATAGACATCCTATAGCCCGTGGGGAGAAAAAGATAGATATCCTATAGCCCGTGGGGAGAACAAGATAGACATCCTATAGCCCGTGGGGAGAACAAGATAGACATCCTATAGCCCGTGGGGAGAACAAGATAGACATCCTATAGCCCGTGGGGAGAACAAGATAGACACCCTATAGCCCGTGGGGAGAACAAGATAGACATCATATAGCCCGTGGGGAGAACGAGATAGACCTCCTATAGCCCGTGGGGAGAACGAGATCGACATCCTATAGCCCGTGGGGAGAACAAGGTAGACATCCTATAGCCCGTGGGGTGAAAAAGAAACACACTTTCAGAAACACACTACCGCTTCTAATTCTGTAGCAGTCTAACCATCATGGCGAGAAAATAAAGAACCCACCTACCTCCGAGCGCAGGTGCCAAAAGGCAGAACAGAATATGGAACTGTAAACATTAAGACGATGCAATAAGATACAAGTTGGCAGAAACAAATGAAAATTCTCAATCTAGAAGGAAATCCTTGAACCTTCCAATGCGAATCTCAAAAAGATGCTAGGGAGGCAAAAAGATGCAAGGAGGTCAAAATAAGCCAAAGGTGTGAATGGTTAGCTCTATAGTTTAAAAATCCCGGCCTTTTCAAATGTTCATAATATATGTCAGCATCGACCAGGCCCGGAAGACACAGACACCTGCAGTGTTGGTATGGAAAATTTGAGCAACAAATTCAGAGGCGCATCCATTAAGTAGAAGCCACTCGACAGGGTGGTTCCAGTCTTCCCATAAGCTCTTCAGCTACTCTTCAAAGGAGCCTACCTCGGTCGAAATCCTTATTAAGAAACAGGAACATTTCTAAACGTCTTTAGTGCCATCAAAGAACAGGGTAAGTTTCTAGACTCTCCAAGATCTGGCACAGTTGTAAACGTTCTTACTGCCATCAAAGAGCAGGCGTAGAGTTCAAGACATTCTTATTCTCATTAAAGAAGAGAAACAATTCCAGTCGTCCTTTGATTTCATCAGAGAACAGGACCAGTTCTATACACAGCGTTTACAAACAACATCAACGCCATTCCACCCGAACACACTCACCTCTCAAAGAACAGAAACTGTTTCATACAGAGCTTTTACAAACAACATCAACACCATTCCACCCGACCCACTCACCTCTCAAAGAACAGGAACCGTTCCATTCACAACTTTTACAAACATCATCAACACCATTCCACCCGAACACACTCACCTCTCAAAGAACAGAAACTGTTCCATACAGAGCTTTTACAAACATCATCAACACCATTCCACCCGAACACACCCACCTTCCAGGACTGCCTTGGGGGTCTGTCCGTCTCCCGTACACAGCAGAGCGGATCAGAATGGCCTGGGTGGTGGGCATGGGACACACCAGCTTCGCTTGGTTCCCCTCGCAGGCATGCAGGATGATCGCCCTCGCCTCGCGGGACCACAGCAACAACAGCACCAGCGGCAGCAGCTGCAGCAGTAGGTTCATCGTCAGCATCTCGGCGGAACGTGCGGTCGATGCCGGCGTGAGGTTGATGTAGGAATGCTGAATGTCAAATCTGGAAACATTTAGAACAGTAGAGTTAGTGGTGGTTGTGGTAGTAGTTGTAGTAGTAGCAGTAGTAGCTGTTGTTGTTGTTGTAATTGTTGTGGTAATAGTAGTGGTAGCAGTGGTAGCAGTAGTGGTAGTAGTAGTAGGTAGTAATGGTGATGGTAGTGATAGGTAGAAGTAGTAGTGATAGTAGTTGAAGTGGTGGTGGTGGTGGTGGTAGTAGTAGTAGTAGGTAGTAGTAGAAGTAGTAGTAGAAGTAGTAAGAGGAGGAGGAGTGGTAGTAGCAGTTATAATTGTAATGTCAACAGTCGCAGCAGCAACAACGACAACCACAGCCGCAGCAGTAGTGGTTACAAACTATTGATAATAAGATCATGATTGATGGTGATGACGACGGTGATGATCCTCATATATGATGGTGGAGGGGATGATTGTGATACTGAGAAGGACGAGGACGGGAGGGGGGGGGTAGTTTTTAATTTGTTGGATTTCCAGAGGCTGTTGAAATGCTGTGCCACGTGTAAAATGACAGATAGTTATCAAACGTTCTTCAACGTTGAAGAAACTGCTATAAACTCTTTTGTGTGAAGTCTGAGGACATTGTAATGTATTAGATATTCTCATCATATTCGAATACAGTGGCAGCTACCACGCATAGGGGAAAACGGTATGTGTAAAAACGAATGGAAGAGAGGAGGAGAGAGAGAGAGAGAGAGAGAGAGAGATAGAGAGAGGAGAGGGGGAGGAGAGAGAGAGAGAGAGAGAGAGAGAGAGAGACGACAGACAGGACGACAGACAGACCGACGACAGAACAGAGGCAGACAGAGAGACAGGGATTTTTTTCAGTAAAGATTAATACAGACGAAATCTGAGACAGAAGAGAAAAAAATGTGTGAAAACAGAGAGAGAGAAGAGAGAGAGAGAGAGAGAGAGAGACGACAGACAGACGACAGACAACAGACAGCAGACAGAAGACAGCGGAGTTTTTCTCAGCAAAGAAGAAGAGAAGAGAACGAGACAGAAGCAGAATAGACAGAGCGTACAGACAGACACACGGAAGAACAGATAGACAGACAGACACAGACAGAGAGACAGGGAGAGTTTTTCCAACAAAGCAGAAACACAAAAAGCAGTACTAGACTGTGAGCCGCAGAGAAAAATTACAGAAATCTTGACTATTAACTTGTCAGAAACAGAAGAGAGAAGCAAGTGTGTGAAAATACAGAGAGACAGACAGACAGACAGTGACAGAAAGATGGAGAGGGAGACAGAGACGGTTTCTCCAGCAAAACAGAAACGCAGAAGACAATACTAGACTATAATCGGCGGAGAGAGAGAGAGAGATTGACGCACACACGAATCCTGACCATTACCGAGGGAAAAGAAACAAGACAGAGAATTCCCTCCCCTTTGTTCACTTCCTGTTCAGCAGCAGTACACTGTGGCATACTGTATCCCACGCGAGTGGGTTTGAACAATGAAAGGGCCAGGTTTTCGGGCAAGGTCGTTTGCAGTTACAACACAAGAAATGTCATGTATTATCATCTTCTCCCATGAGAACTCCAAGGTCACAGAAGGTTCACGTTATGTACTTGGCGGCAATTGGCTGTGCCACCTCTCATCACTGGCTCCTTCATGCAGCATTAGGCTGAACAGACGGCAAAGTGTTAAAAAACCGATGCAACAGGCTAGATTCTACCCCTGTCCACAGTAATCCCCCGGCCTAGTCCAGAATATGCTCCTGTATGCCAGACTATACCCGGATATAGACTAGCCTGGGGTACTCTATACCCAGAGTGTAGTCTGGCGTAGGCCAGTTTATATACACCGGGCCATGTTCTAACACCTCTCTTTTGCTTCCTCGTGAAATACATTGATATTTGAAGGGTGTGAATTTTGCCAAGACATGCAACCTCAGAAAGAGGGCCAGGTGAACTGATAGGCAATTTGTTTTTATAACCTGTTTACACTATCAATGAAATTTCATTCCAAATGGAAAAAAAGGTTTAAAGCAATCGGTGAACTTGTTGCTTGGATGGATTATTGTCTTATTTTAATTTCCAAATATCTATGGTGATGCTGAACACCACAAAAGCTGTTTACAGTGAGCAATGCAGGTCAAATTGTTTCCAAACTGAAACGGCTCAGCTTCTTACTTTTTGTCACAGCACTTGAGCTAATTGCAGTTTAAAGAAGTCAAAACCTAAACGTCAAAGCGATGGAAATCGAACAAGACGTCACGATACACTGGGCATTTTCTCTCATCGCCGCTCTCTTCTCAACCATACCTTTTAAAGAGTGAAGAAGCTCCGTGGTGCATTCCATGTCATGCGCCACTCACAATGAAACATAATCTGTTAGAGTGTTGGGACTTGCATGATATGAGACGCAAACCTTTTACAGCATATTCCATGCAAATATTGTTCAGAAATGTTCCGCCTGATGCGATCTTTTGAATTCTTGAAAGCGATTAACATTTCTCATCGGATCTGAGATTTTACAGTGGAAAGTTTTTTTTAACAAAATTTCGGGTGGGTTTTAGAGATGTAATTTAAAGAGTTCTGTGAATGAGTGATTTGTGAGTTGATTTTAACGTGGTGACAGCCCTGATATGGCTCCTTGCGGTCGGCTGGGCTATAAGCAACATTACCTTACCTTACCAACCTTCTCAACTGTGGAAAGTCAGACTTTGTTCGTAAAGAACGTCACCCATTTCCTAAGCTCTGCGACAGCAAACTGGTGAAAGACGTACCAAACGTGAAATCCATGTCTTTGTTCATTTGCACCGCATGATAATCAGCAGCGGGTTTTGGTCCACTAGGAATACTGTCCTCTTTGGTATTACAAACATTGAAACATGACTTGTACAGGAGCAGCGAATTGCTGAGCGTATTCGGAACTCGCACTTGCAACATAATGTAATACACACCGGTTGCAAACATTGAAACATGACTTGTACAGGAGCAGAGAATTGCTGAGCGCGTTCGGAACTCGCACTTGCAACATAAATGTTATATAGACCGTTTGGGTGAACGAAGTATACACAGCGGTGGGGGTGGGGGGGGGGGGCGGGGGTGACATTTTTCTGGCACGGAGGGGTATAACATGGCCTAGGCTGGTTTCAGCCCCGGGAACTAATACAGCATCTACTTTATACCCGGGTATAAACTGGGCAGTGGGCAGTTGCACCGGACGTCTCTTGCACGTGCGTCATGTATTGCCACTGTCGCTATCACCATCTCGGCTTGCCAGGTAAACTTGTTCGCCAATGGGTGGCAGACAGTTCCCGTGATTTTACTGAATTTTCTCCTCGGGTCTGAACAACGATCAGCTGAGCAGGCAGGAGAAAGGATGATGCACGTGCAAAGCGTGGATTCTCGAGCGTCATTGTGGTCACACGACACAGTGTCCATGTGAACGACCCATTTCAAACGAGCCCAGACAACTCGGTGAAGTTCGTATACCGAAAAGTAAGACGAGGAATACGCAAGAAACACCACGCTTATTTCGGTAAGAATTTTTTAACGGGTGTGTGTGTGTGTGTGTGTGTGTGTGTGTGTGTGTGTGTGTGTGTGAGAGAGAGAGAGAGAGAGAGAGAGAGAGAGAAACTGCATGCGTGACGCGCGCTTGTGTGCGTGTTTTAGAGAGAGAGAGATCGAGAGAGAGAGAGAGAGAGAGAGTGAGAGAGAGAGTACAACAAGCTGTTCTGCAGCTTTCTGGTGTTGCTCTTAGTTTTCAGTGTAAAAGTGTTTTCTTCTTTATTTTGCACTGCTGAATGTTGTCGTTAGTCATTGATTCTGTGTTTGTTTTTTATTTGTTGTTTTTTGGTTGTGTGTGTGTGTGTGTGTGTGTGTGTGTGTGTGTGTGTGTGTGTGTGTGTGTTTGGGGGGGGAGTTTGCATTGCATATCATTTCTGTCCGTTATCGGCTCCATTCTAGGCCTAGCAGGTAGCTCAGGTAAATGAATGAAACAGGAAGAAAGACAGCTGATTTAACTTGAAGAGAGAAAAACATCTCAAATTAGTTTAAGGATATAAAGAACATTTTGAAGGATTTCTGCTTCATTTTAGTTCTTCTCTACGGCAGTTACCAGTTGTAGTTGCTCTCGCGCGCTGGGTTGATACGTAGGTCAGGTTTCTATTAAATCTCATCCGCAAGTCCTTCACTGCAAACGTTTTCTTATTTAGTGAAAGTAAAAGAGGCAATAGCGTGATCGAAAACAAGGCGAAATACAAACGAACAAACAAAACCATGAACAAAGCAGTGCCTGTTCAATGCATAACACGAAACATATGATGTCTTGTTCAAACGTTACAGATATTAAACATGCACAAAACGGTCATCCCAGTCACAGTATGCCAGAACGGTCATCCCAAGTCACAGTCCAATCGACTGGCTTGACTTACTTGACTTTGGCCTTCTTGAAAAAAAAAACAACCCAAAAACCCGAAGTGACATAACCTGTCTTGGTTCAGTTTTAATCCTTTCCTTCATATCTTTCTCTTGCTTCTGGCTTCAATCCTTTCCTTCATATCTTTTCTGGCTTCAATCTTTCCTTCATATCTTTTCTGGCTTCAATCCTTTCCTTCATATCTTTTCTGGCTTCAATCCTTTCCTTCATATCTTTTCTGGATTCAATCCTTTCCTTCATATCTTTTCTGGATTCAATCTTTCCTTCATATCTTTTCTGGATTCAATCCTTTCCTTCATATCTTTTCTGGCTTCAATCCTTTCCTTCATACTTTTCTGGATTCAATCCTTTCCTTCATATCTTTTCGGGCTTCAATCCTTTCCTTCATAATCTTCTGGCTTTGGCTAAATCCTTCCTTCATATTTTTTCTGGCTTAAACCCCTTTCCTTCTATCTTTCTGGCTTCGGGCTTCAACCCTTTTCCCCATACTTTTCGGGCCTTCAATCCTTTCCTTTCATATTTTCTGGTTTTCAACCCCTTTCCTTCATACTTTTTCGGGCTTCAATCCTTTCCTTTTTTTTTCTTTTTCGGGTTTCAACCCTTTCCCTTTATACTTTCCTGGCTTCTGGTTTAAACCCCTTTCCTTTCAACTTTTCTGGTTTTGGGCCCAAATTTTCCCTTCATATTTTTCGGGCTTCGGCTTCAATTTTTTCCCTTTCAACTTTTCGGCTTAAATCCTTTCCTTCAACTTTTTTGGCTTCTGGCTTCAACCCCCTTCCTTCATATTTTCTGGGCTTCGGTTAAATCCTTTCCCCTTCACCTTTTCTGGCTTCTGCTTCATCCTTTCCACATACTTTTTTCTGGCTTCAATCCTTTCCCTTAATCTTTTTTTGGGCTCTGGCTCCGGGCTTAACCCCTTTCCTTAAAATTCTTCTTTGCTTCAAAAACAATTAAATTTTTTCAACAGTCTTCCCCAGTGTCCAGTCGCTGGTCAAGCTCCACCAATTTTTCCGTCTTCCCCTGCGTAACCTCTCCCCGGCCTGTGGAGTTTTCTTTGATTTTCCTCCCTTAATCCCCTTTTTCCCCCAACCCGGGACCTGGGGAAGCGTGTTTTTTCTCTGTCCAGGCCCTCCGTCGTATGCAGTGAAAACTTTCTCTCTCGCATTTTTTTCCCCCTTTCCCTTTGAGTCATCTCCAAGAAAGCTTTTGATTTAGCCCTTTTTCCCTTTCTGATTTTTGTTTGTTGTGGTGGGTGTGTTGGGGTGTGTGTGTGTGTGTGTGCGTGCGTGCGTGCGTGTGCGTGCGTGGTGCGTGCGTGCGGGTCGTGCGGTGCTGCGGTGTGTGTGTGTGGTGCTAAGAACTTTGTAAGCGCTTAGGGTCTTGAAAAAAGCGTCATAAACATCCATTCTTCTACTTCTTCAGGTAATGGTGAAAAAATGATAACAGTCATAATGATAATAATAATTATTGTTATTGTTATTATTATTGTTATATTATCAATATTATTATCATCATCATCATAATTATCATCATCATCATCATCAATTATCACGATTACTATTATTGTTATTCTTATATTTGTTCTTTCTATTCTTCTTTTTCTTCTTCTTTTTCTTCTTTTTCTCATTATTATTATTATTATTATTATTATTATTATTATTATTATTATTATTATCGTTCATATTGTTGTTGTTGTTGCTAAGCCTGAAGATTCCGGTAAAACAGCCCTCATCAGCAGACTCCCAGCAGACTCCTTTCAGAACGATCTTCTACAGGTTTCTTCCAGGGTTGTCATAACGCTCTTCATCTCTTTCACTATCTTCCTCTGGAACGGTGTGGCAGCCAGACAATATCACCCCGACATATCTGACCTCTCTGCAGTTCGAATCTTCCCCCTCTGCCATGGGAGGTGTTGCTCGTTGGTTCAGTGGTGCAGCACCGAATTTGCAGTCCGATGTTCAGAGTTCAAATCCCGTTGGCGCATCTGCGGGCATTTTCGCTCCCCATCTTGTCGTTCTGGTGGTATCGGTGTGGTGTAATATGGGTCCCCGACCTCTGCTCGCATGGAATGGTTATCACCCGTCCGCATGTCATCGATCTTTTGGCAGCATGAACGGTGAAGTCGAGAGTAACTAATTTTGTCGTGCTGGTGAATCGGTACGTGTGATTGTGCCTTAACTATACAGTTGCATGCGAGATAACAAAAGCGAAAAAAAATGGACCGGGCAGTGGAAGCATGATTTATCGCATTAAAAAAAAAATCCAAAGGGTACTCTGTAAAAGGGGAAAAAATGAAAACAATGAAATTCGACAACAAAAGGCTCAAAACTTACTTTTGAGTAACACCCCCCCCCCCCCCCCCCCCCCCCCCCCCCCCTCCGAGCACACACACATACATACACAGTACAGGCGCAAATTTTCGTCACAATTTGCACACTTTCAGCCAGACAAGGATGACACCATAATAAAATATTTTTAAACTTAACAAACGGAGAGAGAGAGAGAGAGAGAGAGAGAGAAGAGAGAGAGAGAGAGAGAGAGAGAGAGAGAGCAATGACAACAACGAGAATAGTTAGTCATAGTAGACAAGGCCTACCTGAAGAGGTACATAGAAACAAGAGAAAATGTGTGTCTATTGTACAACAGATTACAACAACGTATATGTATATCTGAATGATAATAATCTCTTATCACAGTGCTTATGTTTCTCAGGGAGGAAGAAAAAGATGAAAACAGTGATTAAGTCAGAAAAAGAGAGGAAAACACATTCCTGAAATTTACCTCGAGAAACCAGTCAAACTAACAAATGAGAGAGAGAGAGAGAGAGAGAGAGAGAGAGAGAGAGAGAGAGAGAGCGGAAAAGGGGGGGGGGATAGAAGACGATGGAGACAGAGACGCTAATCGATTCATCATCAAATGCACCCATCCAATCCAACCAGCAAACCCATCAACCAAAACGAACCGCAATCAAAACATTGACAAACAGAACGAACGTCTTCGCCAACGGAACTCACCACCACAACAACGCAACCGCTCCCAGCAAAAAAATCCCATCACGGCCACCACGTTTCTTTTATACCCTCCTTGAAAACTTGCCCCCTGGCAAAGGTCGTGACGGGTTTCGAAGGGTTGACAGCCAGACACGGAAAAGTTCATCACATGCGTTCCGCTTGGCGCAACCTACGCGAACAATAGACCCTTTATTGTCCTGGTGTTTATTAGACACAGCGCGGAAAGGCGAATGGTGGGAGGGAAAGAGAAGATTACAAGGGCTTCAGAGAGAGAGAGAGAGAGGAGGGGTGGGAGAGGAGCAGGAAGACAAAGAGAGGGGAGAGAGAGAGAGAGAGAGAGAGAGAGAGGAGGGGAGGGGGTGGGAGAGGAGCAGGAAGACAAAGAGAGGGGGGAGAGAGAGAGAGAGAGAGAGAGAGAGAGAGAAAGAGAGAGAGAGAGAGCTGGGTCGAGAGAAAGACAAAGACTAGCAGGTTAATTCCAATGTGAAGGAATTCTGTAATATAGAAGAGACAAGGACGAGGTATTCTATATACAAGCGCGCACAAAAATACTCGCAAGTGCCCGCAGACAGGCATTCACACACACACACACACACACACACACACACACACACACACACACACACACACATGCATGCTCACAAATACTCACAACCACACACACACACACACACACACACACACACACACTTCCGCGCGCGCACTCCACACACACACACACACACACACACACACACACACGCACACACACAGAGTTGCTGACAGACAGACAGATATAGACAAATATTAGCAAGTTGCTACAGTTATTCGTCTACTTAATAAATACATGTTATTCGTCTACTTAATAAATACATGTATACAAACATGCACATACATACATTACGTACATACATACATACATACATATAATAATAATAATAATATAATAATAATAATAATGAATACTTATATAGCGCCTATTCTCGGCTAGAGACCAAGCTCTAAGCGCTTTACAATCAACACTCGTTTACACAACGGGCTGCCTACCTGGGTAGTGCCGACTGAAGAGCTGCCAGCTGGCGCTTCATTCAGTCGTTTCCCGTGTCATCCAGTCAATATCGCTCAATATCGTTCACTCAATTTCCTTACTTCCTCCATTCTTTCCATTTCTCACGCAGGGTGCATGCTATGTGTAACGTGTCATCCATACCAACGGCCAAACTGGCCTTCTCTTCCGAAAGTTGGTGATGGGATTTTACGTGTGTGCAAGATGTTATGCGTGCGTTCACACACGGAACCTCGGTTTATAGTCTCATTCGAAGGACTGTATGGGGAATGGAGTCAGAACCATGTTAACTCCGAGGGAAAAATCCCCCTGTACCGAAATTCGAACCCGTAACCTCAGGATCACGAGTCCGGCGCTCTAACAACTGAGCTATTCCGGCCCCACACGTACATACATACATACATACATACATACATACTACATACTATATACATGCACAAGATACACTCATACATGCACACATACAATGTGTACAAGCATACATATATACCCAAACGTTCATTAGTATGTTCATACCTACTAACATACGCACCGGCACTTATTTACATACATGCATATATACATACATACATACATACATACATACATACATACATGCATACATACACCGTGTCCTTAACAATAGTTAATGACATGGTGTATATATGTTCATACCTACTACATACGTACCGGCACATATTTACATACATACATACATACAAACATACATACATACACACACACACATACATACATACATACATACATACATACATACATACATACATACATACATACAAACATTCATACATTCCTTCATTCATTCATTCATACATACACTTGCGCTTGCATACATATTCTTAGGCATACTTATATACATATATACGCACATGCACATATTCATACATGCATTATATCCATGCGTACGAATCCGATGACTGATTTGCGCAATGCCTTTCTTTGCTTAACCTATTTCCTTTTTTATTTTTCCCCCTTTTCTTTCCCACATTACTATCACACTGTTGCATCCTACATCGTGACGCGATCCCTGCGCGCGCTCTGGAACCATTTCTTAAACAAATGGAGATTACGAAACGTTTGGAGAAAGAATCACCCTCGCCATTTTTCAAAGCCACTTCAGAGGCCGCAGAAGGTCGATTTGAGGTGCGTTACAAGGACTGGTTTTAATCCTTCATTGATTCACATCCGGAAAGAGTTTTTTTTAGAGGTTTGTTTTCTTTAAATCATCATAACACAGCAGATTACGCTGGGCCTGTACCAAGACTGTCAAACTCACACGGGGTGGGGAGGGGGGGGGGGGGGGGGGGGGAGGGGGTTACGTCCTGAAAAGATCAGATTCCGAGAGAAACGATTACAACCTGAAAAAGAAACAACACAAACAAGTGTATGACATGGTAGCGAGACTCTTGACACACTTTTAAAGCCGAAAAGAATAAGTCGTGCTGAAAGTGCCAGACATTCCTCTTAATGTATGGAACCCGTATTTTTACGGAAAAAAAAAGAAAAATAAATCAATGTATGGGCAAATGAACACCACAGAACGGACAGCTGGTGTCCGCTGTACACAGTGTGTACATTTCTCATCACTTAGACGCCCAATTTTATGGGGGGGAAAAACCGACGTGCCATTGATTGTAAAGAAAAATAACCGTGAAAGAGCTCCCGGAACAAAGAGATGAGAATAACCCACAAAGGCAGTAAAAAAAGACAGCAACAACAAAAAAAGAATTTCAAACAGAGTGTAGGAAGAGAAAAATTACTACCACAGAACTTCCAGAGTTAATCAGAAGGTAAGAAACAATAAATAACTAACAAGCAGGGTAACTCTTGCTCACATGATGAAACAAACACACGCCGATCACCTAGCAGATAGGACAGCACAGAGCACACAGAACAAACAAGGAAACATCAAAAAAAAAAGGATGTTCCAAGCTTGCTTGTATACCCTACACCGGACACATGTACACATCAACAACAACTGAAGAAATGCACAAACACCAGTGAACATTTATTCCAGACTGGCGCAGCATTTTCTGTCTGGAAGAGTCAGACAAGTGCACGGACGAACTGTAACAAACACAGGTGACCTCGATTTGATTGCAATGAAAGGAACTCTTACATGAAGGTGAGAGTCTTCTGGCATCTGACCTCAAACTTCTAGAAGACGAGAGAACTATTTGTTCTGGATGACCTTACGGTAACTCCACGGGAACTGAGTAATAGCCGACTCAAATGACTGTTACTATACTACGCACAAAAAGTTAAGGATCGGTATGTGAAAACAGGTGCGTAATAAACTCAGTTCGCTACTGTTATTTATTTCTTAGTCCAGCCAAATTGTCATGAATTCTTGTTCAGCTGTAAGTGGGCGATGTTGTGTTAGTGCGAAAATTGCACAGGATTCTCTACTACTGAGCTGGGCCGCAAACGGAAAAGAGGAAACTTGCGAAAAATGACCTTGTTTTGGACCGTTCTGCCTGAACACATTGCACTTGCCAGATGGAAAAACCATTATGCACGTGCAAGCACTGCTGTTTATGTGTGAGATGCTGTCGCTCGCTTGGCTTTATAAGAAGACATTCCACCAGTAGTAGGCCTGATCTGACAATGCCTCCACGACGAAAATTAAGCGAGTTGGATAGGGGACGAGCTGTTGCATGGTTCCAAGATGGTGTTCCCAAGCGAGAAGTGGCCAGGCGACTTCATGTGTCCATCTCGGTCATTGTCCGACTGATTCAACGCTCACAGCCACTGGGATTGTCCATGAAAGACGCAGATCTGGTCGACCGAAGAAGACAACCCCACGTGACGATCGTCTCATTGAACGACAAGCCTGCAGACAAGACCAGCCTCTTCCAGCATCATTCAAAGGCAGTTCAGGGTGGCTACTAACATCAAACATCAGCCAGCAGACCATACGGAACCGCCTACATGGGTTTAATCTCCGTTCTCGTCGCCGAGCAGTATGGCCACGCTTAACTCCAGCCCATAGGGCAGCACGCCGCGCCTTCTGCGCACGTCACGTGAGGTGGACACGTCAGCAATGGTCCCAGGTCCTGTTCAGTGATGAATCACGGTTCACCCTTCACCACAACGACGGCCGACTGAGGGTCTGGAGGCGCCCAGGGCAACGCTTTATTGACGCCACTGTCCAAGAAAAGGTGGCCTTTGGTGGAGGTTCTGTAATGGTCTGGGGGGCCTTCAGCCTTCACCACAGAACACCCTTGTATCATGTACAGGGTAACCTGACTGGCATCCGATACCGGGATGAGATTCTTCGACTGCTTGCTGTGCCTACACTGCAGCAGATGGGACCGGGGGTTGTCTACCAGGATGACAACGCTCGCCCCCACAGCGCAAGGGTGGTCAACGACTTCCTGCAGCAGTCTGGAGTCAACAGAATGGAGTGGCCAGCATGCAGTCCCGATCTCAACCCGATTGAGAACCTCTGGGATGAGCTGGATCGCAAAGTGAGGAGCCACCCCCCTCCCAGGGATGCCCAACACCTCTACCAGATGCTGCAGGCTGAGTGGCAGGCGCTTCCACAGAGGATCTTCACCAACCTGGTCAACTCGATGAGGACTCGCTGCGTCGAGTGCCAGAACAGCCATGATGGTTACACGCATTACTGAGCTTTTGGGAACATCAGTATGCCCTGTCTTGTGATTTCAATGACTTTGGGAAATCAAATTTGGATACGTACCCACTTTAATCAAATGTACACACCAAACGATTGCTCGAGATTGAAGGCAATTGTGTATCGTTATCACTAAAGAATGGAATTAAATGTTGGCCAAACTTCAACGCATTGACTTTCTTATTTTGACAGTTATGAATGTTGTGAAAGTGATTTTGTGTGTAGCTTATTATCAGTTTCGTCATTATCCATAACAATGTTTCCAACATCTCAACTTACCACCTGAATCATCACTATCATAATTTTATGGTTACAATCATGATTATTATTACAGCTATTAAAATATCTATTAGATTCCCTCCATACCCATAATTTGTACCCTCCTCTTCTTTGTTTTCCTGTCCTCCCCTCTCCCCCTCCTCCTCGTTGTTGTCAGTATTATTATCATCCTCTTAATACCAGTGTTTATTATTGATATTACCATCATTACCATTATAAATCACCATCATCATCGCCACTAACTCTGGTGCCACGACAATCATGCTGTTCGACAACCCTCTAACCCCTCTCCTTTCCCCTTACTGCAACGGCTTTTGTCATATTATCACCAAGGTGGTATATCCTCTCTTTATTATTTTTTTTCAATATTTTTTATCATCATCAGTCTAATTATTATTAGTGCTGTGAGTATTGTTATTGTCATCATTACTATTCTGGCTGGTGTTGTTATTGTCATCATTACTTTCCTAACTGGT
>CM031614.1:61659518-61662018 GCA_018398815.1 Conus ventricosus
CGGCACTAAAAACTTTTTAAAAGTTACAACCAAAACATATTTTTAGACATGATATTTCTCTTCATGCCATATAATGCGAAAGAAAGAATATAACAGACATTGTGACCATTGTTATGTTTAAACAGTACTGTACAGATTGCTGATGTTGTCATTAGATCAATTCCTTCGTGTGTGTGTGTGTGTGTGTGTGTGTGTGTGTGTGTGTGTGTGTGTGTGTGTGTGTGTGTGTGTGTGTGAGCGTGCGCACGCGCATATGGATGCTTGCATGATTTTGTCGTTTGCTTTTGTAGTATTAGTCTGTTGCTTCTTACAGTTTGCAAGTTGACTTAGTATATTCACTTTTTCCTCTTTGTTGCCATATTGACTTGTGTGTTGTCCATGTGCTTCTTTTTCCCCCAGGGCTGGGTGAAAAAAAAAGCATGCGCCAATTTGCTTATTTATTACCCTGGTAAAAAAAATTTCGTTCGTTCGTTCGTTCTCCTCTCTCTCTCTCTCTCTCTTCTCTCTCTCTCTCTCTCTCTCTCTCTCTCCTCTCTCTCTCTTCCGTAATATTACATTTTTCTCGTGTGTGTGTGTTGTGTGTGTGTGCGTGCGTACGTGCGTGCGTGTGTTGTTGTTGTTGTTGTTGTCGTCATTTTTGTTGTCTTTGTCGTTGTGGTTGTTATTGTTGTTGCTATTGTAATGTTAAAATGGTACTCGTGTCTGAGAGGATATTCGAAGATTCGTGTCTCAATGTTTTAATTGTTTTGATTTGACTGACCATTGGGAATAACTGTGTAATATTGCTTGTAGTGTAAGGAGAGGAATGAGTTATTGCCCTGTTACCCCCCCCCCCCCTTGTCATAAGACCTTTTGGTAATGACAATAAAATATCAAAGTGTCAAAGTGTCTTCTCTCTCTCTCTCTCTCTCTCTCTCTCTCTCTCTCTCTTCTCTCTCTCTCTCTCTCTCTCTCTCTCTATCACGGTGACCAGGGATTGTGCGGACAGGGTTTACTGACCGGTTTTCCCATTGAACTCGCGAAAAGCAGCCGATACAGACGATGTGCATTCTGTCATTAGGTAAGGGAGTCTTCATTACTGTGTTTCATTACAGAAATCCTATTTTCTTCTAAAATGCCCTTTCTTAGCGGTAGGTTTTGCATTCAGTGCATTATTTTACAATAGACATATCTGTGATTAATCGACGAACATGCCAACAATAAACGCAAAATGCTCTGTTTAGGATTGCTGTTAAGACACGGTGCGGCTCTTAGCGTAGGAGCCCCACAGACGTCTCCTTAGAAACGAAAAAGTCACGTCGGTGTATGAATTCGTGGCATATCGCAGTTGATAGGAGAATAAACTGTCAAGAAATTTCTTTCCGCACGACTTAAAACCCTGTCCTGTGTTTGTTATGTTGTGACCTTTTCAAGGGCAAAAGGACATTATGCGTTTGATGGGGTGATAAATAAACAAGAACGGGAAAGGACTGGCAATAAGGAAGTAGTTATTCTGGACGTGCAGCATAGAAAGGGGAACAATTTGATGCGTTTACGTGTTACTTAGTGTGAGAAGTGGGGAAGAACTACAGCAAAAGGGCAGATAATGCAACACAAATGGGTTACTGATGCGTGAAGCAGAAAGTTGAGAGGGGTCGTGGTGGGGGGGGGGGGGGGGGGGGAGGAAAGTGAGGGAGGAGGTAAATATTGTTACAGACACTCTCCATTTATGGTAGAACAGACTGAAAATAAATGAGGAAGAATTTAGAACCGGGGTTTTATTTTTAATACAAACACAATGCAGATATCCATTTTCTCTTTTTGTGTCGTTGTCATTGTTTGGTTTGTTCGTGCCAGATCTTTACTCTCTCTCTCTCTCTCTCTCTCTCTCTTTCTCTTTCTCTCTCTCTCTCTCTCTCTCTCTCTCTCTCTCTCTCTCTCTCTCTCTCTCTTTTCTCTCCTGTGTCGTTGTAGAACGTAGGGAAGATGGGAGAGGGACATGGTTAAAGGGGGGTGGAGTGGGGGTGGGGGTAGGCGTCTGGAAAGTATACTATATTTTCACATTCATGCGCGTTTACATCATTATCAAGATTTAGTAAGTAACGTTCTTTTCTTTACAAAGTGTTTGGCTCCGACCTAACTAATGCTTACTTTGTTCAGTCTTCCACTTTGCCTTGTTGTTATTGTTGGTTTGTTGTTGTTTTCGTGATTCCTTCCGTTTACATTGACCCTAGTTAAAATATTCATTCTCTCTCTGTCTCTGTCTCCCTCCCTCCCTCTCTCTCTCTCTCTCTCTCTCTCTCTCTCTCTCTCTCTCTCTCTCTCTCTCTCTCTCGACAGACAGACAGACAGACAGAGAAGGAGACAGAGAGAGAAAGAGAGAGAGAGAGAGAGAGAGAGAGAGAGAGAGAGAAAATCAGAGAGAGGGAGAGAGAAAAAAAACAGAGAGAGACAGGAGGGGAAACGGAAGGAGAGAGAGAAAAGAGAGAGGGACAGAGAGAGAGAGAAAAGCAGAGAGAGA
>CM031614.1:61667018-61674427 GCA_018398815.1 Conus ventricosus
TTTCCAGATTGTTCCTAGGCCCGGATGGAGGTGGGGGGGGGGGGGGGGGGGGGGGGGGGGCGTCCTCGGTGCCCGAAACACTCTCTGGACTCCCGCCCTGCTTGGCAAAAACGGCATTTTTTCCATGTGAAGGACATCTACACAACCCTTGTAACTCCCCCTCCTCTCGTCGCTTCCACCGCGGGAGTCGGACAGCCCCCCCCCCCCCCCCCCCCCCCCCCCCCCCCCCACCCCCGCCCTTCCTCTCCCCAGCTTGTAAGAAAATCTGTGGATGTGTTTGTGTGATATTGTCCGCCCGTCTGTACCAAAGTGTTAGGAGATGTGTGATATTGCCGCCCTTCTGTACCAAAGTGTTAGGAGGATGGAATGCCACCCCACCTCCTTCCTCCAGGTTTCACAATTCTATGAGAGGGACATTCCCATCTCATGATTCCCCTCCCTTCCACCGCTTTCACATATCCCCCCTTCCCTCCCCCTCATTTATTTTTTTCATGTACCTGGATCCGGCCTGCTCCTAACTCGGGTATAGATAATTAGAAAAAGTAATGTAATGAATGATGGGGGAAGAGTATACGTGATGGCATCAGAGTCTAAAAACATTCATAATTCTCCACAAATTAGATACTTTACTATAAAGGATGGACTGGGGGGTGAAAGGTAGAAGTACTTGAACTAGAAAAAAAAGATGTTCTTTCCGACTTCCAGACCTTGGGGACGAATTTATCTTCTTTACGTGGAGGATGAGCTGAATTATAAACAGGGAACGATGCTGACCGAGACCAGCTCGTTAAATCTTGTCTGTCTTTTTGGCTCGACTTAAAGGCTGAGATTTACGTTCTATTGGCCGGGTGCCCTTAAGGACAGGGTGCACACGCAGACGTAGGTCTGCCTATTCTGTGGCAACTGTTGTCGCTGGCAGTAGTGGGGAGTTCCGTGTGGGGGCCTCGTCTGTCGCTCTCTGAGCTCTGGTTCCTTTGAACTTTAGTTCAAATTCGGGTGTTGGTTGGCCGACTATGGTCGTCTGTGTATTTCGTCTCTTTCCCCCTCAAAAGGCCTGTGTCAGGGCCACCAGGCGGCCTACTTCATGCTCGGGTGGGATGGTCCTGTGCCACGTGAGGCCGCCTCAAGAGGGAGCAGGACGAAAGTCGCTGGAGCGCTGCACGAGCCCTTATGTTCTGTGGTCCAAGAGGGAATTGTTCAGCCTGACCCCATAAGGAGTGCCCCCATGCCCGGCCCAGAGCATGGTGTCCCAGGCCACAGTAATCGCAGTCAGGCAGCCTTCATCGCGATCGCCCTTCTCAGGAGCCGTTCCACGGCGACACAGGCTAGACTCGCCGTCATTCATACGGCCGGAAGGTTCGCTGCGCCGCTGACACTGACCTCTCACATCAGTGTCCTTCAAGAGAGGCACCTTTCCTTTGGTGTTCGCCTATGCCACCTCGCAGCGTACTATGCGTCTTTCTTTCTTTTCCCTTTATATCAAAGATGTTATAGAAATATGTGTCGGGGTATGGGATTGCCGAATGATATGTAAACTCTTTTGTGATTGGTAAGGGGCGTGGTGAAGAACGGTGGAAGAAGGAGTAGCTGGGGGCAAGGGGAGTAGGTGATGGGAGTGGGGAGAATACAGAGTGGGGGAGGGGGGAGACAGGAATAAGACAAGTTGAAGGACAGAAGGAAGGAAAGACAGACAGATAGAAAAACAGAACGAAAATGCGGAAAGAACCAAAGAAAAAAACAGGACGAAAGACAGAAGAGGGGAAGACTGAGAAAGAGAAAGACGGAAAAAGAAAGGCACCAGAAAGACAGGCAAAAGAAACCAAAAGGGAGACAGGAAGACAACAGGGAAAAAGGAAAGACAAACGGCGAGAAAGAGTAAAAGAAAGAACGAGAGACAGAAAGGAAGACAGGAAGAAAAAACACAAAAAGAAACAAACAAAGAAAAGCAAAATAAGACACAAAGAAATAAAGCAGGCAGAAAAAAAAGACAAATTTAGAAATGAAAAGAAATAGAGAAAGAGGAAGAGGAAAAAGCAAAAACAAAGAAACATACAAACATAAAAGAAGAAAGAAGGAAAACTCGAAAAGAAGCCAGTGACAAGTCGGAATGAAATCATGACCGAAAGAAAGATAACGAGAAAAAAAAGCAAAAGTAATTACAAAGACGTACTCACAAGAGAGACAGAGACAGAGACATGGACAGAGAGACAGAGACAGAAAGAGAGAGAGAGAGAGAGAGAGAGGAGAGAGAGAGAGAGAGTGAGAGAGAGAGAGGAGGGAGAGAGAGAGAGAAACATGCACAGATAAAAGAAGAAAGAAAGAGAAAGAGAAATCAAAAGTGGCAGTTTCTTTCTTCTTCTTTTTTTTCGTAGTTTATTTTTTTGATTACATGTCTGAACAAGGTGTTGTCGACTCAGCATCTGTGGCGGGGCTTTTTTCTCCCAGGCAAAGTGCGAGGAGTGAAGCATGGAAGCAGTTCAGGGGATTAGGAGACAGTAATTATACCTGGCTCCTCTCCTTGTATCGCCCACAACATTCACCCACACTGTTCTTTAGGGTCCGAGGGGAACAACAGGCGAGGGCTTTCACAGAAACCCAAAGGGTTTTCTTTTTTCCTGTGCGCTCTCAGCGAGGAAGGAAGGGGGAGGAGGAAGCGGGAGGATCGAGAGAAGACGTGTAGGGGTGGAAAGAGGTGGGGGAGGTAGAGGAGGAGAGTGGGAGTGAAAAAAGGTGCGGGGGGGGGGGGGGGGGGGGGGACATGGAGAGTTGGACAAAGAGAGAGAACGAAGAAAATTCTGGAAGGTCATTCTCTCCCTCCCTCCCTCCCTCCCTCCCTCAATCTCTCTCTCTCTCTCTCTCTCTCTCTCTCTCTCTCTCTCTCTCTCTCTCTCTCTCTTGCTGTCTCCTCTCTCTGTCTCTCTCTCTTTCTCTCTCTCTCTCGTCTCTCTCCTTCTCTCTCTCTTTCTCTCTCTGTGTCTCTCTTTTTCTCTTTCTCTGACTCTTTCTTTCTCTGTCTCTGTCTCCCCACTCTCTCTCTCTAATAGAAAACGTTCTGGACAGCTGCTGTTCAACATTGCTATTCTACTCCTCAGGTTTCTAGCAATGGAGTAGAGGGGTGAAAGGGCACTGTGTTAATTGTTGAGAAAAGATATCACATTACTTTATGAACTGTTTGGAAACAGAAGTTAAGTCCTCAGCTGCCAACTGAACAAAACAACATGAAAGTAACTGACCTTGACCTACTGGTCTTCTTGAGATCGGACAATGACAGTAAACAAACAAATGAAGTAAACATGTGGCGGGGAAAAATTTTCCGTTACTTTGAAAAAAACAGTTTAAAGAGATGGGTTAGAAGAGATAAAGAAAAAAAGATGCAGCAATAAAAAAGAAAACCGCCGTAAACCCTTCTTTTAAAACACTTAATTTTTTTCTTTCCGAAGTCTGTACACAAATATTTGCCTATGCCGCTTAGAATGGAATTTCTTTTGTCCTCTATGAGAACTCTTCATGACGCTGGTCTTCAGCAATTGTAACAGTCCTCCCACTGTTCCTGGCGTAGAAACCCACCCGACAACTTCGACCCACAACAGAAGAAATACAAGAAAAAGGTCTAATGTTGTTACCTCCGCCTGCAGTCATTATACTTTGAAACTAATTTGGAAAGATATCCTGTCTAACCTGTTACTCCACGAACACAAATTATTTCCGTTTTTTTTTTCTTCTTTCAATTGACTAATAATTAATTTGGAAGGATTTCCTTTCGTGTAACCCTTCACGAGAGCTTTTTTTTCTGTCAGAAGGTTGAAACCGATTTATTCAACCTCTTGAGTGTTTGGTGTTTAGCTCAAGAGCTTTAGACAAATTCGTCGTTAAATTTGCCGTTTCTGTCCTAGGTGCTGAGGTTTTAATCCAGCCTAATGTTCTCCTACATCGTATCTGCTAGCGGAGAGCACAGCTGTTCATTCCTCGGGGTCTTCATCCAACCCATCGGGTCAGCATGCCTCCATGATGGAGAATGTCCTTCCACAGACACACTGGAATTCTGTTCAAAGTTCTGTAGTCATAGACGGTTGCATGTTTTCCGTCGTGACGGGGTTAGCGTCCAATGGTCATTATTTTTTCTCCCTTTTTTTTAAATTCTGGAAGTATCTTTTCGTTTCTGAACTAAGAAGCAAGATGGTGAAAGGTAGGTCGAGAGCCAGCTCAAAGATCGCGTAATCTTGTCTTTCCCACTGTCTCATGTCTTCCCGGAGGTCAGTGGTCAACGCATGTAGGAAGAAAACTCTAGCCACAGCAGACAGCAGAAAGTCTTCTTTGCCTCGTCAACTGAATCCACCTGAAACACTTTTCAGAAGCTCCTGCTAATACCTTTTTGGCTGTGACCTTAATCTTCCAGAAGTCGAGAACATTCTCATGACATATAGGCGGATGTGCCAACGACCACCTTTGATCAAGCCTCTCTGGCTTGGAAGCCAGGTTCCTTAACAAATGACTAAACTAGAATACGTTTCAGTTGGCTGTGACGTTTTTAAGACCCCATTCATAAATGATGGTTGAATGCTCAGGCAAGAACGATAGACCGTAGTATGAAAGTCAAGCTTTCGTCCACACCCTTCACTTTCTTTCCACAGATGGAATCAAGAGGTTTGATCTTTGATACAACAACTGAATTTAATTAAATTTGAATAAAGATGATGATGATCTGCGGTGAATATGTCGTATGGTTGCTTTGTATGTTGATGTCCGTTTGTTCCCTATGAAATGAATCACATACAAAAGAAATAAATCATGCACATATACTAATAGCAACAAAGTCTCTGTCCTTTCTCTCCGCTTCTTGCAGTAGCACAAATATCAAACTGTCCGCTTGTGCTACAAAAATATATCTTCCGGAGAATACACGCAGAATATAGTTATACACAAGGAAAAAAATTATAAAATGAAAAATGTCTGAGTGTGTTGTAGCGTGCTTGAGTGTGGAGGGATGTGTTTTGAATAATTTGCACTCAGCTTCATGGAATCCTGTGGTGTTCCGGAGTTCCGTTGACGCTTAGAGCCCACCCCCGGGGTTTCCCGATAAGGTTGACACACCAGCACGTTCCTCTCAACGAAGAATGCAGCAGAATAGAGATGTGTGACGAAGATGGAAATAAAGATGCGGTGGAGGTGAACTCAATGGTCGTAAAAAGAAGAAAGTACGAAAGAACCTGCAAGATAACAATTGTCTTAGATCTTGCACTATAGTGGCACATCACTATTCCACTCACTACACGCTCTAGACACACTTTACAATTGCACTAGCTTGCTCTATCATTTACAATTGATTTCCTTCAAAAATTGCTTTACGATACAACTCGTTAACAAAGAAGGAAAGTGCACATGAATATTCCAATCTGCCTTGACTGAGTTATTCGCCAAGGCTTAATGTTGATGAATTACAATTATATTTATCCTTGAATGGATTAAATCAAATGGCGTCAATCTTCATATTATACAGATCCCTTAGATCCACGAAAATGCTTCGTTCATAACTTGAACTCGTTTACGATTCTTTAAATAATTTAAATCTGCATTCACACAAATTTCACATCTTCTAAATATGGTTGCATACAACGGTGAGCTGAAATAGAATTTACATAGTATGGATTAGTACATGGCAACACGATATGATGAGAGCAACAGATGAAAATGACAGCTCTACGATCAATCATACGTGTTGACCGGTTAAACCTGAAATATTTAATTCAGAGCATATTAAATGATCGCGCGCACAAAATATTATTGAATGGTAAATGTGCCTTAATGCGATTATATTGAAATAGATTTTGTTGCTCTATACGAAAAAAATGATTTAGACCTATTTACCTCAACGCAGCCTTAGTGCCCACAGTTTTCGACTCGCCCACGGAACGATGAGACTCGTTTACGCCTTCCCGTAAGGTCGTGGATGCTGTCGAATGCTCTGTAGTATTTCCCTTCAGTCCGGCCTCGACTGATACCTTCAAAAGGTTTCTTGCTCTTCGAATAATTTGACCTTTCTTGCAGAGCCAATTTCACGACGTCCTGGTTGTCCAAGATGGTAGGATTCAACGGTTACTATTTTACTGCACATGCGCGGACAGAGACACCACTGACACTTGGACAGTCGCGATTGGTCAGTACGACGGTTTTCGATGCCCTACAATTGTAAATTATTTTATTATTATACAAATGCAAGTCTGCATGACGCTTGAAATTATAAACGTACTGCCGTAATAGCAAAAACTAACAATTAGTTTTGTTTGTTTGGACATAGAAATATTAATCCAGCGCAGAGCGAATAGACGTCATGTATCGATTTTCGTTATTTTCTTAATGAAAAGGAATCGAGCTTATGAATTGAATGTCACACTGGCACATATGTGTTTCCTCTATTCTGCTTTTACACGGTCTTAGGAGATCAATCATGATCATTTGTTGCAATGAATGTGGGTTGTAGTACGACTATATCCGGACTCACGTCGGTTTTTCTGGCGATTTCTGGGCATCTTCTGTTTTCCTAGTGAAAGCTTTGTGCTCTCAGTCATCTTTCCCTCCCAGTAAGTGCCACACCCATACTCCGGATGTCACAGTTGTTTCAGACTGTCACCAACAGTTGATCATAATGTCTGCATGAACGAAAGTGAATAAGGCTTTAGAAACGGACGTGCAGAGGTCGAAAAGGGTATTAAAACAAATGTTGTTTGCTCACAGACAAGCTGACGCACACCACACCGAATCGACAGAACGACAACGAAGGATAATTAAACTATTGGTTTTACAAGTTTCTACATCTAATCAATTAATCACGACACGCCCCAGCAATTACCACACTTCAAACGAACTCATAAAATAGCAATGAAGCACCCAAAATAATCATTTCCTAGCATTTTAAGATAACGCAACGGAAAGGTATCCAGACGGGTGTAAAAAAAAAGAGATCTTTGTAACATTTCTCACCCTAACTATGCATTGAACAAGCATCTGTTAGCAAAAGGTTTTGGATAATGCCAAATCCAGTGTAATATTATTTTTAGAAATCAAACCATGTCTTTTAAACAACGACAACAAAACAACATGTTCGAATCTCGCTTCCATGAGCACGTATCAGATCATCATGTCAGGAGTGTCACTGCCTGGCTCAGTAATTAGCTAATTTGAATCCAGGATTTCCGCTTCTCCCCACCCAAGGAGACAATACACATTACAAGAAAGACCCAACTATGGCGGCCAGTACAAATCAAAATGTTCCTATGTACAAGGGATACAGTTAGACAAAAACGTAGCAACTGGTCCGTATCGAAATCCTACTTAACAGAAAAGACACTTTAGCCTTTATCATTGACACAGAGAGCTGTGTTTCTGCCGGCACAAATCAAAGGCTTTTGATC
>CM031614.1:61674527-61682027 GCA_018398815.1 Conus ventricosus
AGATGGGAGGAGAAAGGGGAAGGGAGGCGAGATGGGGAGACGTGAGATCGGGAGACAGTTGAACAAACCGAATCACAACTTTTTTCCATGTAAGGTCTTGATTTCCCCACCAACGCCCAACTTTCTGCTTCTTTTTTTCTCTCTCTCTCTGTCTCTCTTCCTCCTCCTCCCCTCCTCTTCTTCCTCCTCCTCCTTTGATAAAATTGACGGGGGGTGGGGGGGGGGGGGGGGGGTGAGAGAGTAAGGATTAGTAGTCAGTTACACACACACCACACACACACACACACAAACACACACACACACACACACACACACACACACACACACACACAGCAAGCACGAGAGGGAGGACGACGAGAGCAGAGAAGGAGCAAGACAACAGACACAGAGACACAGGCCCCCACAAGCACAACTGAAAACACACACATCATACTACACACACAAAAACACACACACCACAACACACACACACTAAAGGGGGCCAAAAAAAAAAAAAAAGGGGGGGGGAAAAAATTTTAAATTTTTTTTTGGGGGGAAAAGGGGGGGGGGAACCAAAGGGGGGGTTTTTCCGGAACCCTTTTCCCCCCCCCTTTTTTTTTTTTTTAAAAATTTTTTTTTTTTTCCTCCCCCCCTTTTTTTTCCCCCCCCTTTTTTTTCCCCTTTTTTCCCCCTTTCCCTTTTTTCCCCCCCTTCATTCCCCCTTTTTTTTTTCCCTCCCCCCCCCCCCTTTTTTTTTTCCCCCCCCCCTTTTTTCCCTTTTTTTTTGGGTTGGGGGGGTTTTGGGGGTTTGGGGGGGGGGGGGGGGGGGGGGGGTTTGGGGGGGGGGGGGGGGGGGGTTTTGGGGGGGGGGGGGGGTTGTGGGGGGGGGTTTGGGGGCAAAGGGTTTTTTTTTTTTTGGGGAAAAAAAAAAAAAAAGGGGAAAAAAAACCCCCTTTTTTTTTTTTCCCCCCCCCCCCCAAAAAAAAAGGGGGGTGGGGGGGGGGGGGGGGGGGGGGGGGGGGGGAAAAAAAAAAAAAAAAAAAAAAAAAAAAAAAAAAAAAAAAAAAGGGAAAAGGGGGGGGGGAAAAAAGGGAAAAAACCCCAAAAAAAAAAAAAAAAAAACCCCCCCCCAAAAAAAAAAAAAAAAAAAAAAAAAAAAAAAAAAAAAAAAAAAATTTTTTTAAAACAAAAAAGGAAAAAAAAAAAAAAAAAAAAAAAAAAAAAAAAAAAAAAAAAACCCCCCAAAAAAAAAAAGGGGGGAAAAAAAGGGGGGGGGGGGAAGGGAGGGGGGAAAAAAAGGGGAGAGGGGGGGGGAAAAAGGAGGGGGGGGGGAAAAAAAAAAAAGGGGGGGGGGGGCCCCCCGGGGGGAAAAAAAAAGGGGAAAAAAAAGGGGGGGAAAAAAAAAAAAAAAGGGGGGAAAAAAAAAAAAAAGGGGAAAAATTTTAAAAGGGGAAAAAAAAAAGGGGGGGGGGGGGGGGGGGGGGGGGGGGAAAAAAGGGGGGGGAAAAAATTTTTAAAAGGGGGGGGAAAAAAAAATTTATTTTCCTTAAAAAAGGGGGGGGGGGGGGGCCGGGGGGGGGGTTTTTCCCTAAATTTTTTTTTTTAAAAAAAAAAAATTTTTCCTTTTTTTTTTTAAAGGGTTTTTTTTTAAAAAAAAAAAAAAAAGGGTTTTTTTTTAAAAAAAAAATAACCCCCCAAAATTTTTAAAAGGGGAAAAAATTTCCCCCCCCCCGGGGTTTTCCCCCAAATTTCCCCCTTCCCCCCGGGGTTTTTTCCCCCCCCCAAATTTTTTTGGGCAAAAAGGGGGGGAAAAAACCCAAAAAAAATTTTGGGGGTTTTTTTGGGGGGGGGAAAAAAAAAATTTGGGGGGTTTTGGGGGGGAAAAATTTTTTTTTAAAAAATTTTTTGGGGGAAAAAAAATTTTTTTTTGGGTTTTAAAAAAAATTTTTTTAAAAATTTTTTCCCCCCCCCCCTTTCCTTTTTTTTTTTTCTTTTTTTTTTTTTTTCCCCCCCCTTTTTTTTAATCCTTCTCTTTTTTAAAAAAAGGGGGGGAAAATAAAAAAAATTTTTTTAAAAAATTTTTTTTCCCCAATTTTTCCCTTTTCTTTTTTTTAATTTTCTTTTTTTTTGGGGGGTTTTTTTTTTTTTGGGGTTTTTGGGGGGAAAGGGGGTTTTTTTTTTTGGGGGCCCCCTTTTTTTTTGGGGGGGGTTTTTTGGGGGGGGGTTTTTTTCCTTTTGGGGGGGGGGGGTTTTTTTTTTTTTTTTGGTTTTTTTTTGGGCCCTTTTTTGGGTTTTTAAAATTTTGGGGGAAAAAAAAAAAAAAAGGGGCCCCCAAAATTTTTTTAAAAAACCCAAAAAAAAAAAAAGGGGGGGGGGGGGGGGGGAAAAGGGGGAAAAGGGAAAAAAAAAAGGGGGGGGGGGGGGGGAAAAATTTTAGAAAAAAAATTTTTAAAAACGGGGGGGAAAAAAAAAAGGGGGGGGGGGGGGGGTTTTTTTAAAGGGGGAAAAAAAAAATTTTTTTTTTTGGGGGAAAACCCCAAAAAAAAATTTTGGGGAAAAAACCCCCAAAAAAAGGGGGGGGGGGGCCCCAAAAAAAAAAAAAGGGGGGGGAAAAAAAAAAAAAAGGGGGGGAAAAAGGGGGGAAAAAAGGGGGGGAAAGGGGAAAAAAAAAAAGGGGAAAAAAAAAGGGGGGGGGGGGGAAAAGGGGGAAAAAAAAAGGGGGGGGAAAAAAACGAAAAAAAAAAAAAGGGGGGGAAAAAGGGGAAAAAAAAGGGGGGGGGGGGGGAAAAAAGGGGGGGGGGGGGGGGGGGAAAAAAAAAAAACCCCCAAAAGGGGGGGGGAAAAAAAGGGGGGGGGCCCCCCGGGGGGAGAGGGAGAGGGGGAAAAAAGGGGAAAAAAAGAAAAAAAAAAAAAGACGACAGACAGGGGGTTTAAAAAAAAAGGGGAAAGGGAAAGGGGGGGGGAAAAAAAAATTTTTGGGGTTAAAAAAAGGGGGGGGGGTTTTTTTTAAAAATTTTTAAATTTTTTAAATTTTTTTTTTTTTTTTTTTTTTAAAAATTTTTTTTTTTTTGGGGGGAAAAAAAAAATTTTTTTTTTTTTAAAATTTTTTTTTTTAAAAAACCCAAATTGGTTTTTTTTTTTTTGGGTGTGTGTGTGTGTGTGTGTGTGTGTGTGTGTGTGTGGGGGGGGGGGTGGGGGGGGGTGGGGGTTTTGTGTTGGGTGGTGGGGGGGGGGGTTGGGGGGGGGGGGGGGGGGGGCGGGGGGGGGGGGGGGGTTTTTTTTTTTTTTTTTTTTTTTGGGGGGGTGTGTGGGGCGGCGCCGTGTGTGTTTGTTTTTGGGTTTTTTTTTTTTTTTTCCCCCCCCCCCTTTTTTTTTTCTTCTCTCTCTCTCTCCTTTTTTTTCCCCCCCCCCCTTTTTTTCCCTTTTTCTCTCTCCCCCCCTTTTTCCTCTTTTCCCCTTTTTTTCCCCTTTTTTTTTTTTTTTTTTTTCCCCCTTTTCCTCTTTCTCCCTTCTCTTTCTCTCCCCCTTTCCTCCCCCCCCCTTTTTCCCTTCCCCCCCCCCCCCCCCCGGGGGGGAAAACCCCCCCCCCCCCCCAAAAAAACCCCCACCCCGGGGAAAAAACCCTTTTTTCCCCCCAAAAAAACCCGGGTTTTTCCCCCCCTTTTTTTGGGGAAAAAGGGGGGGGGGAAAGGAAAAAAAAAAAGGGGGGGGGAAAAAAAATTTTTTGGGGGGGGAAAAAAAAAAAAGGGGGGGGGGGGGGGGGGGGGGGGGGGGGGGGGGGGGGGGGGAAAAAAGGGGTTTTTTGGGGGGTTTTTTTAAAACCCAAAAAAAAAATTTTTTGGGGTTGGGGGGGGGGGGGGGGGCCCCCCCCCGGGCCCGGAAAACCTCTCTCTCTCTCTCTCTCTCTTTTTTTTTTTTAATTTTTTTTTGGTTTTTTGGTTTTAAAACCCCTGTTTTTTTTTTTTTTTTTTTTGTTTTTTTTTTTTTTTTTTCCAACAGAAACTATTTTCTTGTTTTAAAATTTTTTTTTTTTTTCCCCCCCCTTTTTAAAAAAAAAAGCTGTGGTTTTTTTTTTGTATTGATACTTTCATTTTCTGAAAAACCCCCCGCCCTTTCCCCCCCCTTTCCCCCCCCCCCTCCCTTTCCCCCCCCCCCCCCCTCCTCCTCTCTTAACAGCATTCGTCGTTTCCTTTTTTTTTTTTTTTTTTTTTTTTTCCCCCCCCTTTTTTTTTTTCCCTTTTTCTCCCCCCCCTTTTTCCCCCCCCTTTTCCCCCTTTTTCTTTTTTTCCCCAAAGGGGGGTTTTTTTAAAAAAAGGGGGGGGGGTTTTTTTGGGGGGGGGGGGGGGGGTTTTTTTCTTTTGGGGGGGGGTTTTTTTTTGGGGGGGGGGGGGTTTTCTTTCCCGGGGAAAAAAAAAAAAGGGGGGGGGGGGGGAGAAAAAAGGGGGGGAGAGGGAGAGGAGAAGGGAAAAAAGGGGAAAAAATTTTTTTTTTTAAAAAAAAAAAAAAGGGGGGGGGGGAAAAAAAAAGGGGGGGGGGGAGAGAAAAAATTTTTTAAAAAAATTTTTTTTTTTTTTTTTTTTTTTTCTCTCCCCCCCCCCCCCCTTTTCCCCCCCCCCACCCCCCCCCCAAAAAAAAACCTTTCCCCCCCCACCCCACCCACAAACCCCCACACACCCAAAAACACACACACCCAAAAAACACCAAACCCCCCCCCCAAACAAACCCCCAAAAAAACCCCCCCCCCCCAAACCCCCCTTTTTCCCCCCCCCCCCAAAAAAACAAAAAAAAAAAAACCCCCCCCCCCCCAAAAAAACCCCCAAAAACCCCCCCCCCCCCCCCAAACCAAAAAAAAAAAAATTTTTTTTCCCCCCCCAAAAAACAAACCCCAAAAAAAAGGGGGGGGGGGGTTTTTTAAAAAAAAAAAAAAATTTTTAAAAATTTTTTTTTTTTTTTTTTTTTTTTTTTTTTTTTTGGGGGGGGGGGGGGGGGGGAAAAAGGGGGGGCCTTTTGGGGGGGGGCCCGGGGGGGGGGGGGGGGGGGTTTTTTTTTTTTGGGGTTTTTTTTTTTTTTTTAAAAAAAAAAATTTTAATTTGGGGGGGGGTTTTTTTTTTTTTTTGTTTTTTTTTGGGGGAAAAAAAATTTTTTTTTTTGGGGGGGTTTTTTTTTTTTTGGTTTTTTTTTGGGGGGGGTTTTTTTTTTCCCCCCCCTTTTTTTTGGGGGTTTTTTTTGGGTTTTTTGTTTGGGGTTTTTTTTTTTTTTTGGTTTTTTTTTTTTGTTTTTTGGGGGGGGGTTTTTTTGGGGGGGGGTTTTTGGGGGGTTTTTTTTTTTTTTTTTTTTTTTTTTGGGTTTTTTTTTTGGGGCCCCTTTTTTATTGGGTTTTGGGGTTTTTTTTTTTTTGGGGCCCCCCGGGGGTTTTTTTTTGGGGGGGGTTTTTTTGGGGGTTGTTTTTTTTTTTTTTTTTGGGGTTTCCCTTTTTGGGGGTTGGGGGGTTTTTTTTGGGGGTTTTTGGGGTTTTTAAATTTTAAAACCCCCCAAAATTTTTTTTGGTTTTGGGGGTTTTTTTTTTTCCCTTTTTTCCCTTTTTTTTTTTTTTTGGGGGCCCAAGGGGGGTTTTTTTTGTTTTTTTGGGGGGGTTTTTTTTTTTTTTGCCCAAAAAAAGGGGGGGGGGGGGGGGGTCGGAAAAACCTTTTTTTTAAAAGGGGAAAAAATTTTTTTTTTTCCCGGGGTTTTTTTTTCCCTTTTTTTTGGGGGGTTTTTTTTTTTTCCCCCTTTTTTTTTTTTTTTTTTTTGGGGGGGGGGGGGGGTTTTTTTTTGGGTTTTTGGGGGGGTTTTTTTTTGGGGGTTTTTTTTTTTGGGGGGGGTTTTTTGTTTTTTTTTTTGGGGGGGGGGTTTGGGAAAACCCCTTTTTTTTTTTTGTTTTTGTAATTTGGGAAAAAACCCGGTTTAATTTTGGGGGGGGGGGGGAAAAAAAAGGGGGGGGGGGGAAAAAAAAAAAGGGGGAAAAAGGGTGGAAAGGGGGAAAAAAAGGGGGGTTTTTTTTTTGGGGGGGGGGGGAAAAAAAAAAAAAAAGGGAAAAATAATTTAAAGAAAAAAAAAATTAAACCCCAATTTTTGGGAAAACCCAAAAAAAAAAAAAAAAAAATTTTTTTTTAAAAAAAAAGGGGAAAAAATTTGGGTTGGGGGGGGGGGAAAGGGGGAAAAAAAAACCCCAAAAAAAAAAAAAAAAAAAAAAAGGGGGGGGGCCCCCCCCCCCAAAAAAAAAAAAAAAAACCCCCCCAACCCCTTTTTAAAAATAACCCCCCCAAACCCCCCAACCCAAAAAACAAAAACCCCCCCCCCCCCCCACCAACAAAACCCCCCCCCAAAACCCCCCCCCCCCCCAAAAAAAGGGGGGGGGCCCTTTGGCCCCCGGGGGGGGGGTTTTTTTTTTTTTTTGGGGGTTTTTTTTTTGGGGGGGGGGAAAAAAGGGGGGGGGGGGGAAAAAGGGGGGGGAAAAGGGGGGGGGGGGGGGGAAAAAATTTTTTTTTTAAAAAGGGGGGGGGGGGGGTTTTTTTTTTTTTGGGGGGGGGTTTTTTTTGGGGGGGGGGGGAGAAATTTTTTAATTTTTTTTTTTTAAAAAAAAAGGGGGGGTTTTTTTTTTTTTGGGGGGGTGGGGGAAAAAATTCCGGGGGGGGTTTTGGGGGTTTTTTTCCGGGGAAAAAGGGGGAAAAAAATTTTTTTTTTTTTTTAAAAAAGGGGGGGGGGTTGGGAATTTTTGGGGGTTTTTTTTTTCCCCCCAAAAAAAAAAAATTTTTTTTTTTTTTTTTTTTAAAAAGGGGAAAAAGGGAGGGGGGAAAAGGAAAAGGGGGGGGGGGGGGGGGGTCCAATTTTTAAAAATTTTTTTTTTTTTTTGCCCCTTTAATGGGGTTTTTTTTTTTGGGGGTTTTCCTTTTTTTGGGGGGGGTCCCCAAAAGGGGGGGGGTTTTGGGGTGGGGTTTGGGGGGGTTTTTTTTTTTTTTGGGGGGGGGGGGGCCCCTTTGGAAAAAAAAAAGGGAAATTTTTTTTCCCGGGGGGGGGAAAAAAAAAATTTTTTGGGGGAAAAAAAGGAAAAATTTTTTTTTTTTTTTTGGGGGGGGGGGGAAAAAAAAAAAAAAAAAAAAAAAAGGGGGGAAAAGGGGGAAAAAAAAAAGAAGGGGAAAGGGGGGGGGGCCCGGCCCCCCCCAAAAAAGGGGGAAAAAAAAAAGATGAAAAAAAAGGGTAAAAAAAAGAAGGGGGGGGGGGGGGGGGGAGAAAAAGGGGGGGGAGAGAGAGAGAGAGAAGGGAGGGGGGGGGGAAAAAAAGGGGGGGGGGGGGGAGAAAAGGGAAAAAGGGGGGGGGGGGGAAAGGGGGGGGGGAGGAAAGGGGGGGGGGGGGGGGGGGGGGGGGGGGGGGGGAAAAAAAAGGGGGGGAAAAGCCAAAAAAAAAAAAAGGGGGGGGGGGGTTTTTAAAAAAAAAAAAAAAAAAAGAAAAAAAAGGGGGGGGAAAAAGGGGAAAAGGGGGGAA
>CM031614.1:61687027-61697027 GCA_018398815.1 Conus ventricosus
TAAAAAAAAAACCCACCCCCCCGGGGGAAAAAAAAAAAAAACCCCCCCCCCCCCCCCCCCCCCCTTTTTTCCCCTTCCTCCTCCTCTCCCCCCCTTCCCCCCCCTTTTTTCCCCCCCCCCCCCCCCCCCCCCCCACCCCTTTTTTCCCCCCCCCCCCCAAAAACCCCGCCCCCCCACCCCCCAACCCCCCCCCCCCCCAAACCCCCCCCCCCCCCCCCCCCCCCCTTTTCCCCCCCCCCCCCCCCCCCCCCCCCCCCCCCCCCCCCCCCCCCCCCCCCCCCCCCCCCCCCCCCCCCCCCCCCCCCCCCCCCCCGGCCCCCCCCGGGGGGTTTTCCCCCCCCAACCCCCCCCCCTTTCCCCCCCTTTTCCCCCCGGCCCCCCCCCCCCCCCCCCCCGTCCCCCCCCCCCCCCCTTTCCCTTCCCCCCCACCCCCCCCCCCCTTTTTCCTTTTCCTTTTCCCCCCCCCCCCCCCCCCGCCCCCCCCGCCGCCCCCCCCCCCCCCCCCGGGTTCCCCCCCCCCCCCCCCCCCCTTTTTTTTCCCCCCCCCCCCCCCCCCCCCCCCCCCCAAAAACCCCCCCCCCCCCCCCTTTTTCCCCCCCCAAAAAAAACCCCCCCCCCCCCCCTTTTCCCCCCCCCTTTTTTTTTCCCCCTTCCCCCCTTTTTTTTTTTTTTTCCCCCCCCTTTTTTTTTTTTTTTTTTTTTTTTTTTTTTTTTTCCCCCCTTTTTTGGGGGAAGTTTTTAAATTTTTTTTTTTTTAAAAAAAAGGGGGGGGGGCCCCCCCCCCCCCCCCCCCCAAACCCCCCCCCCTTTCCCCCCCCCCCCCCCCCCCCCCCCCCCCCCCCCCCCCCCCCCCCCCTTCTCTCTTTTTCCCCCCTTCTTCTCCCTCCCCCCCCCCCCTTTTCCTCGTTTTTTTTTTTTTCCCCCCCCCTCCCCCCCCCCCCTTTTTCCCCCCCGGGCCCCCCCCCCCCCCCCCCAAAAACCCCCCCCCCCCCCCAAAACCCCAAAACCCACCCCCCCCCCCAAAAAAAAAAAAAAAAAAAAATTTTTAAAACCCCCCCCCCCTTTTTTTTTCCCTTTTTTTTTCCCCCCCCCCCTTTTTTAAACCCCCAAAAAAAACCCAAAAAAAACCCCCCCAAAAAAAACCCCCCCCCCCCCAAAAACCCAACTTTTGGGTTTTAAAAAAAAAAAACCAAAACCCCCCAAAACCCCCCCCCAAAAAAAAAAACCCCCCCCAAAAAAACCCCCCCCGGGGTTTTAAAAAAAAAAAAAAAATTTTTTTTTAAATTTTGGAAAAAAAAAAAATTTTTTGGGCAACCCACCCCCTTTGGGGGAAAAAACCCCCCCCAAAAATTTTAATTTTCCCAAAAAAAAAAACCCCCCCCAAAAAGGGGGGCCCCAAAAAAAAACCCCCCCCCCCCTTTAAACCCCCAAAAAAAAATTTTTTTTTTTCCCCCCCCCGGGGGCCCGGGGGCCCCCCGTTTGGGGTTTTGGGGGGGTTTTAGGGGGCCCAAGGCCCCCTCCCCTTTTTCCCCGGGGGGGTGGGGGGGTTTTTTTTTCCCCCCCGGCCCCGGGGGGCCCCCCCCCCTTTTTTGCTTTTTTTTTTCCCCCCACCCCCCAAATTTTGGGCCCTTTTTTTCCCCCCCCCTTTTTTTTGGGGCCCCCCGGGTTTTTTTTTTTGGGGGTTTTTGGGGGGTTTTTTTTTTTTTCCCCCCCTTTTCCCCCCCAAAATTTTTTAAATTTCCGGGTTTTTTTTTTGGGGGGGGGGGTTTTTCCCGAAAAAAATTTTTTCCCCCGGTTTGGGTTTTGGGGGGGGGAAAAGGGCCCCCCAAAGGGCCCCCCCGGGGGCCCCCCCCGGGGGGCCCCCCTTTTTTTTTGGGGGTTTTTTTTCCCTTTTTTTTTTTCCCTTTCCCGGGGCCCCCCCCGGGGGTTTTTTTCCCGGGTTTTTTTCCCCGGGGGGAAAACCCCCCAAAAAAAGGGGGGGGGGTCGTTTTTTTCCCTTTAAACCCCCAAGGGGTTTTGGGTTTTTTCCCCCAATTTAAAAAAGGGAAACCCCCCCCCCCCAAAACCCCGGAAAAAAAAATTTTTTTCCCCCACCCCCGGGGAAAAGGGGCCCCGGGGGGCCCCGGTTAAGGGGGGGGAAAGGGGGGGGTTTTTTAATTTAAAAAACCCCTCCCCCCCCCCCCCTTTTTTCCCCTTCTAAAAATTTTTAAAAGGGGGGTTTCCCCCCCCCGCAAAAATTTTTTATTGGGGGTTTTGGGGGCCCCAAAAATTTTTCCCCCGGGCCCGGGGGGTCCCCCTTTTCCCCCCCCCCCAAAACCCTTGGGGGGGGGGGCCCGCCCCCCCAAAATTTTCCCCCCCCCCCCCCCCCCCCCTTTTTTGGGAAATTTCCCCCCGGGGGGGTTTTTTCCCCCCAAAACCCAAACCCTTTTAAAAATTTTGGGGGGGTTTTTTTTTTTTTTCCCCCCTTTTTTTTTTTTTTGGGGGCCCCCTTTTTTTTGGGTTTGGGGTTTTATTTCTCCCTTTTGGGGGTTTGGGGGGGGGGTTGGGGCCTGGGGGGGGGGGGGCCCCCGGGGGGGGCCCCCGGGGGCCCCCTTTTCTTTTTTTTTTTTTCCCGGGGTTTTCCAGGGGTTTTTTTTGCCCGTTTTTTGGGTTTTTTGGAAAGGTTTTTTTTTTTCCCCCCCCCTTTTTCCCCTTTTGGGGGGGTTTTGGGGCCCCTTTTCCCCTTTTCCCCTTTTTTCCCCTTTGCCCCTTTTTTTTCCTGGGTTTTTTTTTTTTGTTTTTTTTGGGTTTTTTTTTTTTTTTTTTTTTTTTTTTTGGGGGGGGGGGTTTTCCGGGTTTTTTCTTTTAAAGTTCAAATGTGTCGTGGGCCCGAGCTTCTTGGGAGTGTTCCCACTTCTCAGGGCAGTCTCCCCTTTTCTTCAGCTCTTGTAGCGGCTTGGGGGCCCGTTGGAAGGCTATCTGGAAAAGCTGTTTGTGTGTCCCCGTTTTTGAAACAATTCCCAAAAAATTGTACCTTGTCCGTGTGTTTTTTGGTGGGTTTTGGGGAAAATTTTGAGGCGAAATTTTCACTGTTTTTATAAAAAAAGGTGGTGGTCCATGAAAACCCTCAGCACCCCTCATCAATCGGGGAACCCGCAAAGATCTCCCTTTCCTTTCGGGTTTAAAGCGATGTGGGAATTGGTTCTCCCCTGACGGGTTTGGGGTCTCCCCCCTGGCCTTCGGGTGCGATTTTGTGGGAAGATGTTCCTCCCCCCCGCTGGTTCCCGGGCGCACCGGCTGCCCAAAACGCCAAAATTTCGTTTTATCTGTCCCCCGTCCCCCTTTTTCCCCATGATTTCCTCGTAGTTGTGGGTTTTCCTTCCAATCTTGGCCCTTGAAAAAACCCCCATCAGTTTGGTTATGGGCCTTTGCCCCCTCTTTGTCTATCCCTGTTTTGTAGTTGGTTGAAAAATTCATCTTTCATCTCCCTTTTTCCCGCATCAAATTTGGGGGGAGCATAGCCTGGATGTTTTTCATCCTGATGCTTCTTCTTCGTGGTAAAAAAATGGCTGTGATGATGCGGGAGTTGAAGGTTTTCCCCTCCGATGAGTTTCCCCTTTTTGCCCCCGGGGCCAGCAACAGGGGCCCCCACCCTCGTGCGGGGGGCTCCCCTCCTCGTGTGTCCGATTTCAGGCAGCTGGCCCAGATGGGAAAATCCAGCTTTTTCTGATTGTAGCCCCCCCCCTTTTTCTCACTCAGTCCTAGCACTCCCTTTTTGAAAATTTTTCATCTCCCCCCTCCCCCAACTTTGGGTGGTTTTTAAAATCGGGCTTGATTTGGATAATCTCGTTTGTCCTGGGTCTTAAGGGGAAAGGGGGTCGCCTTTCAGGTTTCCTTTCCCGGGTTTCACGCACCGCGTCGTAAATCCCCCGGGGTGGAACCCTTTTTTTTTGGGTTCATTTTTCGTCGTGCTTTTGGGGAGTTTTTTTTTTTTTTTTGTTTTTTTTTTTACTTGGGAGGGTTTTTAAACCCAAAGCAAACCCCTTTAAACCCGGGCGAGGGGGGTCCTGCCCTTTTCGCCTCTTAAAGCATCAAGGCAGGGGAGTGGGTCCATTCTATGCCCAACCCACAGGGCGAAAAATAGACGCCCCGCAACCACCAAAAATAAACCCCCCCCCCCCCCCAATCCACACACTACCCCCCCCGATTCAGTCCATGGAAGGTTGAAGTGGTGGAAGGTTAAGGATGGGTACCGCCCCCAATTTTGCCGTGCCTTTGGCAAGACCCCGCTTGACAGTTTTTCACCCCCCCTTCGACCATAGCCCCCCGGGGAATCGAACCCCTTTAAATCTGTGTGGGGTGGGCGGGTTTGATGACTGAAATGTGTAGTGTGGGGTCCCCATGCGGGAGGGGGTCTCTGTTTGGGGTTTTTGCCCATGATTGGTGAGGACACTGAGGCGGGTGTTGCAAAAAGTGTGTTTTTGGGGTTTGGTCTCGTGGTGTGTGTGTGTGGTTTTGTGTGGGTGATGTTTTTGTGGTGGTGGTGTGTTTGGGGTGCGGCGGCGCGGGGGGTTGTGTGGGGTGTGTGTGTGTGTGTGTGTGGGTGTGTGCTTGCGTGCGTGCGTGCTTTCGGGGCGTGTGTGTGTGTGGTTTTGGTTTTGTTTGGGTCTTTTGGGGTATGGGGTCTATTGTTGTCTTTGGCCCCTTGGGGCGCCCGCGTTTTGTTCGTTTTGTATTTGTCTGTTTTTACGCGCACCACAAGTCATACAGTCATCCCGCACATCCCCCACCCCCCCTTCTTCCACGCACGAAAAGCACGCATACACACACACCACACACACAAACGCGCGCGCGCGCGCGCCGCGCAACCCCCGCACGCACCCCACACACACCCCACACACACACAACACACACACACACACACAACGCCCCCATCTTGACATAATAAATTTTTTAACCTTACCTATCAATCACGAAAACCGTACCCATTATTACCTGAACCCTAGGGGAGGGGTTGCCTCCCTTTTATTACTTTCACTAGGTTCCCTTTTACCCCCCCGATTTTGAATTAACCCCCCCCACCCACCCCCCCAACCCCCCCCCCAAAAAAAAAAAAAAACCCCCCACCCTCATCCTCCTTTCCCTAAACGTAAACCCTTTCCCTTTTCACCGTAAATACCCACAAAGGGAAAACATCCAACGACCCTCCCCGTTTTCCCCCCCAGCAGATGTCCCTTCCCGACTGATGGGAAAGAACAGGACGAAAAAAAAGGAAAAAAAGGAAAAATTCGGGCCGGGAAAAACCAAAAAAGGGGGGGCAGAACGACGATAAAAAAGCGAGACCCCTCCCCTCTGGTTGGGGAAACAAGTCCCTTTTGGTTGTGGCCTTCTCTCCTTTCCCCGGGCAAGGGAAAACCACCCTGGGCGAAAGAGGGGGACAAGGCATCACAGATCAGGGGCGCAAGGGCTTTTAAAATGACCCCCCCCCCCCCCCCCCTCACCCACCCCCCCCACCCACCCACTCCCGTTCGTCTGTAAAAAAGAACCCGATCCCCTCTACCCCCTTTTCCCCAGCGATGGCGACGTTTGCGCTCCCCGCAGTGAGGGAGCGTTCCCCTTTTGGCGGGGGGGGGGTGGGGGGGGGGGGGGGGGGGGTTGGGTGGGGGGGTGGGGGGGGGGGGGGGGGTGGTGGAAACTCTATTTAAAAGGGTTCTGCTGCACATGGGAGCGAGTTGTTTTCGGGTTTAGGGGGAGAGGGGAAAGCCAGTCGGAAACCCGTGATGAGGGGCGCCCGTTTCAGGCCCAAATTTTATGAGGCATATAGCAAAGGGATGAAGAAAAAAAATTTTTTTTTTCGTTTGTTTTGGGTTTGCTTTTTGGGGCCCCACAAAACCACAAAACACACACAAACCCCACACACACACACACACCACAAACACACACACACCTCAACACACACACACACTAAAAAACACGTTAGTGGGAAAAACTTTAAATTGAATGACCCCAAAAGCACAACACACCCCACGCACCCAAAACACGTACGCACCCCCCTACGTACATGCGGCCCGCACGCCTGTACTAAAGCACACCAAAATATTATACAACAAACTAAGTCGTCTTTTCTGCTCCCTTCTGTCTTCTTCTGTCTCCTCTCCTCCTCCTCTCTCTCCCCCCTCTCTCTCTTCCCCCTCCCCCCCCCCCCATACCAACCCCCCCTTCCCTTTCCCGGGGGCCCCCTTCCCCTTTTTCCACCCTCCCACCCTCTCTCCCCATCCTTCCCTTTTTTCCCTTCTATTCCCCTCCAAACCCCCACCCCTTTCCCCCCCCCAAACCCAAAATCTTCTCTCCCTCCCCCCCCCCCATCCAAAAAAACCTTTCCCCAACCCCTTTTCACCCGACCTCCCCCCTAAAACCCCTATTTTATAAAAAAAAAACCCCCGTCCCCCCTCCCCCCCCCCCTTTCTCCCCTTACACCCTTTCCCTTCCCCCCCCCCCCTCCCCCCCCCCCCACCACCAAACCCACCCACACCCCCTCCCTCCCCTGAGTCCTCACAAGTCCTCCTCTCCATTAAAAGGTAAATTTTCCCCGTCCCCCCAAAAACCCCCGGGGGAAAAGTCGGCCTCGTTTCTTGCACAGGAAACCCCCATCCCCGAAAAAGAAGAAAAAAAAATTTTTAAAAACCCCCCCAAAAAACCCCCACAGTGAAGTCGCGGTTTGCCCAATTCCGGGTCCCCGGACAAACGGAACCCCCCCCCCCCCTTTCCCCCCCTCCTCTAGAATGTCCCCCAGGACAGAAAATATCCGAAGCAAAAGGGGCGTTTCTTTTTTCCCCAAAAACAAGACAAAGTATACCCCTCAAAATAACTGGTTTAGATTATAGTTTTTTAGTTTTTCGATAAACGAAATACGTCGGGATCTTTAGCTCCGTTTGTAACGCAAAAAAAAACCCTGCAGCTCCGACTTTTAAAATTTTCTTCCGGGCCCCCCAAAAGGGCCTTTCGGGGGTCGGCAGGGGGCCAAAAAACTTTTTCCCCGGTGGATTCTTGGTGACCCACTTGCGGTGACTTTTAATGTTTTTCCTCATGAAAGGTCGAGTCTTAAATTGGGGTTTTGAGCCGATCGACTTCAAGGGCCTTTCCAAAAGGGGCCGGGCTACCCGGGGCCCACAAAGGTGAAGACGAGAACTAGGATTACAAGCCGTTTTTAAACTCTCCGGCCCTGGGGATCTTTTGGGAGGGCCTCTTGGGGGAGGTTTCTTTTCGTTTAACAGGCAAAATGGCGCTGGTGGGGACGCCCCCCAAAACAGGGTTTGCCCCCCCCCCCGGGCAAAACTTACAAAAATTTCGTCAAGGGGAGGGAAAAAAGTCCAAACAAGGGCGTGAAATGGTGGTGCCCGGAATGCAGCCAAATCCAGATCCCCATCGTATTTCCCGGCAGCTCTTCAAGTCAGATGTTGACTCGCTTGGGGGGGTGTGCTTGGTCCGCCAAATGGGGGAAACGGGGGAACCCCCCATTTTTTAAAGGGAAAGGGCAGGCATTAAACTGCCTCGGATTTTGCTTTTTTTTCTTTCTTTTTTTCCTTTCCCCAAAAAGGTCTATTTGCCCCATCAATCAGCTTAACAGTTTTATTAGAGAGCGGGGGAATTATTGATTAATTGATTGATTGATTGATTGACTGATTGGTTGATTGATCTCTATAACGCCAGGATGAAGCTTGTAAGCCAAGGGCTAGTTTTACCATCTGTCCTTGTCTTTGTCCTGCATACATGTTCATTTCAACACATATCATTCATGCTGACAGTAGCACTGTAGTGTAATTCTACAATGACAAGCAGACTATTCCTAAACCTAATAATGATACGGTGGGTAGTCAAACAGAAGGAACCAAAGCAAACATTAACAAAAACACAGAGAGAGAGAGAGAGAGAGAGAGAGAGGAGGTGGAAAATTCTGGCCTCATACCGGGCGGATGAGGACTGGGCGACGGACGAGGGGACAAAAGACAGCGAGGTAGGAGGTCAGCAGGAGACCGTGTCTTCGCAAGGGGGAGGATAGGAGGGGAGGGGCGGGGAGGGGAGGGTAGGGGGTGCGGGTGGTCGGAGTTGGGGGGGAGGAGGGGGGACCTACGAGACAGACATCCTGGAGAGTTTGCACGTGCACAGCTGATTAACGGAAGAGGTTTATGAGACGGCTTCTGACTACTGTTCCCTCTCTGTCTCTGTCTGTCCCTCTGTCTGTTTGCCTGTCCCTCTGCCTGTCTGTCTGTCGGTTTCTCTCTCTCTCTCTCTCTGTCTGTCTGTCTGTCTGTCTGTCTGTCTGTCTCTCTCTCTCTCTCTCTCTCTCTCTCTCTCTCTCTCTCTCTCTCTTTCTGTCTGTCTCTCTCTCTGTCTTTCTGTCTGTCTCTCTGTCTCTGTCTGTCTCTCTCTCTCTCTCTCCTCTCTCTCTCTCTCTCTCTCTCTCTCTCTCTCTCTCTCTCTCTCTCTTCTGTATGTGTGTGTACATGTGTGTGTGTGTGTGTGTGTGTGCGTGTGCGTGTGCGTGCGTGCGTGCGTGCATGCGTGCGTGCGTGCATGCGTGCGTGCGTGTGTGTGTTTGTGTAGGTGTGTGTGTGTGTGTGTGTGTGTGTGTGTGTGTGTGTGTGTGTGTGTGTGTGTGTGTGTACGTGTGTGCGTACCTGCGTGCGTGCGTGCGTACGTGTGCGTGCGTACGTGTGCGTGCGGGCGGGAGTGCGTGCGTGCGTGCGTGCGTGTGTGTGTGTTCCATTGAAGTCGGTTGGTTGGTTGAATGACAAGTAGAGGGATTGGTTAGCTGGTTGAGTCGTTGGCTGTCAAGTGACTGGTTGTCTGGCTAGGTGGGTGAGTGGGTTGGCTGGATCGTTGGCAGGGCGGTTGCTTGCTTGCTTGCTTGGCTGGTGAGCTGGCTGGTTAGTTGGATGGGAGGGTGGGTGGGTTGGGTGGCTGTTGGTTGGTTGCTTGCTTGCTCGGGCGGGTGGGTGGGTTGGTTGGCTAAGTGGGTGGGGCTGGCTGGCTGTTGGGTGGATTGGTTGGTTGGTTGGTTGCTTGGTTGCTTGGTGATCGAGTGGGTGGGTTGGTTGGTAGGTGGTTGGCTGGTTGGTTCCTTGCTTGGCTGATTGATTGGGTGGGTGGGTGGGTGGGTGGGTTGGTTGGTTGGTTGGTCGACTGGGTTGTTTCATTAGTTGGTTGGCTGGTTATTAGACTGGTTAGTTGGGCTGGTGGTGGTTGTTTGGTGGCAGCCCGTTCGTTTTTTTCTGTTAGATTGGCTGGCTGGTTGTTCTTTGGTAGATTAGGTGGATGGTTTGTTTGGCTGGTCGCTTGCTGGGTTGGTTTGATTGTTGGTAGGTTGGCTGGCTGGTTAGTTGGTAGGTTGCTGGTTGGTTAGTTGGTAGGTTGGCTGGCTGGTTAGTTGGTAGGTTGGCTGGCTGGTTAGTTGGTAGGTTGACTGGCTGGTTAGTTGGTAGGTTGGCTGGCTGGTTAGTTGGTAGGTTGGCTGGCTGGTTAGTGGAGCGGTTAGCCAGCTGGTTAGTCGGTAGGCTGGCGAGTTGTTTGGTTGTTAGGGTGGTGGGCTGGTTAGTTGACTGGTAGGATATGTTGGACGGTTAGTACGGTGGTTGATTGCTTGGTTGGATGGTTAAATGGTTGATTGGCTGTTTAGTTGGCTGGTTGGTTGGTTGGTAATCTGGTCAGTTGACTGGTTTAGAGTAAGCGGTTGATAGGACGGTTGAGGGATTAATTGAGTGGCTGATTGAGGCTGGCTGGCTGACTGGCCAAGTGACTGGTTGCGTGGTTAGTTGAGAGAGACAGACAGACAGACAGACAGACAGACAGACAGAATGCGTGCGTTTGTAGGCTAGCGCTTTTTTTTTTTTACTTCATGCATTTTGACCTTCTTGGACAGTCCTTGAAATATTTCTTCTCTCTGTCTGTCTGTCTGTCTGTCTGTCTGTCTGTCTCTCTCTCTTTTCTCTCCTCTCTCGGAATGAATGTGTACTATCTGTTT
>CM031614.1:61699527-61705521 GCA_018398815.1 Conus ventricosus
TCTCTCTCTCTCTCTCTCCTCTCTCTCTCTCTCTCTCTCTCTCTCTCCATCCCAAAACTTAGCGGCATTGATAAAATCCCAGGTGCAAAATCATAACCCCATGACACAGTGTCAACAACGAACAGGATGACAACAAAAAGAAAGAAAAAGGCGACCCCTCCCTTCTTCCCCCACCCTGTTTGTATTGGACCGTGAAGTCTTGAACCGCCTGACATCAACTTCACGCCCCTCGCTTGGATGATGGCTCAACACTTTGTCACTATCTGCCTTGAATACGGCTGTTACACCTCCAACTGTCCCAATCCAGCGATTTGTCTGTCTGTCTGTCTGTCTGTCTGATGCCAGTGCGTTAAAACATGGCGATCCCCATCGGATGTAAGGGAAAGAAGGATTAGAAACAAGTGTGTTTGTGTGTATGTTTGTGTGTGTGTGTGTGGTGTGTGTGTGTGTGTGTGTGTGTGTGTGTGTGTGTGTGTGTGTGTGTGCGTGTGTGTGCGTGCGTGCGTACGTGCGTGCGTGTGTGTCTCTGTGGTGTGTGTGTGTGTGTGTGTGTGTGTGTGTGTGTGTGTGTGCGTGTGTGTGTATCTGTGTGTGTATCTGTGTGTGCGTGTGTACGTGTATGTGCATGTGTGTGCGTGCGCCTGTGCTTGTGTATGTGTGTGCGTGTGTATGTGTGTGCGTGTGTGTGTGTGTGTGCGAGTTTGTGCGTGTGTGTGTGTATGTGTGCGTGTGTGTGTGTGTGTGTGTGTGTGTGTGTGTGTGTGTGTGTGCGTTGTGTGTGTGTGCGTGTGCGTGTGTGTGTGCGAGTGCGTGTTGTGTGTGCGTGTGCGTGTGTGTGTGTGTGTGTGTGTGTGTGTGTGTGTGTGTGTGTGCATGCGCGTCTGTGTGTGTCTGCATCTGTTAGTGTTTGTGACTGTGTGTTCGTGCCTGCAAGTGTAAGGTGGAGATGGAAGGAGGGGGGGGGGAGAGAAGGCAGTGGGGTAGAGAGGGTAAAAGAGAAAATGTAGGTTCAAATGGGTTCGTGCGTTCGTTGGCGCGCGCACGTGTGTGTGTGTGTGTGTGTGGTGTGTGTGTGTGTGTGTGTGTGTGTGCGTGGTGTGTGTGTGTGTGTGTGTGTGTGTGTGTGTGTGTGTGTGTGTGTGCAGTAAGGGAAAAGAACGATAGATACTAGCATAGGGTAACTGCTTGTCGTTCTATACCTATACAGCCAGAAAGACACAGAAAGAACATATGCGAGGTGTCTGAAGTTGAAACAGAACCTTCACTGCAAGGGGGGATAAATCAAAATAACTGTGAGGCTCTTCAAGAGATGTTAGTAACAAGTAGCGAGAATAAGACGTCAGGAGAAATCGAACTGAAGAATCGACTGTGGGTCTTCAACTAGGTGTCACTTTATTCAAAAACAATACAGAAACAGGAGGACAAAGCTGAATTGCCTCAGGATCACGCATTGGTCAGTGAAAGCCACAAGGTATGGATAGTGGCATGCCGTTGAACAGCCTCTTTAACCAACATGGATCTGTGAAACCTTCCAGATACAAATCACTCAAAACATAACGAGGCGTGGTGAAGGTATGGGTGTATTTGCTATGATTTGCGGCGGGTTGGTCACAGTTTGTGACACATTGTGAGATTGTGACATCGTGCGGTAGAACAGGGACTCTGCCTGTTCTTTTCAGCAGAAGAGATTTGGATCAGTAAGCTTTAGACCTGACAGGCCACGCCAATTTCATGCACCCCCCCCCCCCCCCCCCCCCCCCCACCTTCTCCCCCGCCACGCCTCCTTTTTCAAACACATTCTCTACCCCCATCTTTAATGTATCCGTGGCGAATTATTATAACCGAAGAAAGGTGTTATCGCCATTTTGACAGAGTCTGCTGAAAAGAAAGAAAAGGTGTTTGGGATGAACGGGTGTGTATCGTCATGCAGCAGAGCGATGCTTCTCTATAACTGTCAACACGACTATCATCACTCATTAAAGTTTATGGTTTATGAAGCCATAACTTTGATTTCGGGGGGTGGGAGGAGAGGGGGGGGGGGGGGTCGTACGTTGGCGCTGGGTTCGTGAACCAAGTCGCTTACTGTCAGAGAGAGAGAGAGAGGAGAGAGAGAGAGAGAGAGAGGAGGAGAGAGAGAGAGAGACAGACAGACAGAGAGAGAGAAGAGAGAGAGAGAGAGAGAGAGAGAGAGAGAGAGCGAGAAAGAGAGCGAGAAAGAAAGAGAGAGAGAGAGAGAGAGAAGAGAAAGAGAGAGAAAACAGAGAGAGAGAAAGGAGAGAGAAAAAGAGAAACGAGAAGAGGAGTGAGAGAAAGAGACAGATACACAGACAGACACACAGACAGACAGAGACAGACAAACAGACAGACAGACAGAGACAGAAAGACAAAGAAAGAGACAGAGAGAGACCAAAAAATATTTGTTTTCAGGCAGATCGTAAATGCATATTTATACAAATAAATTTAGCAGAAGAAAATGAAAAAAAAAGAAAAAAGAAAGAAAGAAAGCCGAGAGAGAGAGAGAGAGAGAGAGAGAGAGAGAGAGAGAGAGAGAGCAGACTCCGTTATCATTTTCGCCACCGCTTCACTTCCGTCTCCGCTTTCGCAATGTAACCCCCCCCCCCCCCCCCCCCTCCCCATAACACTCCAGCCAACATAATCATGGACTCTCCCGGAACGTTCATCTACATCTGCGTCTATTCCCTGTCACAAGTGCTGCTTTAGTTCACGCGTGTGCATCCACGTGTGAAGACTCGGGACGTACGTACTTGAGAGGATGTGGGCATGAGTGTGTGTGTGTGTGTGTGTGTGTGTGTGTGTGGTGTCAGTCACAAGGCAGTGAAAAAGGATTTAATGCTCATTTGCGTCAGCTTTCCCGCAAAAAAAAAACAACAAAAAAAAAAGAAAAAAAAATCTTTCTTTAGTTGCTTTTTTTTCTATAAACGAAACCAAAAACAAAAACCAAGGGTTGGAGGTGGGTGGGAGGATGACAACAAAATAGTAACTCTTTTCAGTGTCTTCGTTCATATATATATATATATATATATATATATATATATATATATATATATATATATATATATATATTTAATGTCTCACTATGATCGTCGCTAAAAAAAAAAAAAGAAGTCTACAAGCACTTTTACTGTTCAGTTGAAACGAAAGCAGTCCCACCTGTATATGGAGGTGGAGGTTGTGTAGGGGCGGGGGTGGGGGTGGCGGAGGGGTGAGAGAGGACGACAACTTGGTGATGCAGGGGGGGGGGGGGTTGACAGTGACGTAGTGTGACAAACAGAGAGGTGATTTTAGCCTCAAACTTCAAACTGCTTGTTGTCGCTTTTCCAGAGGGATCACTGCAGCTCAATCTGAGATTCCAAACCCATGAACTGTCCGTTAGAACTTCATCCGCCCCTAGACGATCACAGCGACCTTTTTGTAACAGAGGAAAGTATTTCTAGTATCCTAGTTACCTTTTAACTCCTCAGGACTGACAAATTCAACAACAACAACAACAACAAAATTAAGTCTTTAAGAAAAGGGGGACTTTTTCTTTGATTTCTGTACAAACGTTTCCGTGGACACAAACGTTCAGCCGTTTCTTTCCTCCCTCCCTCCTCCCTCCCTCTCTCTCTCTCAAGACCTTCTGTTGTCAAGCTCTTCTTAGAGTATCTTCATACTTTAGCTATACTTTTTTTCAATCCTTTAGTGCCTTGTAACCGACAAAATTTAAAAAAAAAAAGGGGCCCGGGAAAAAGGGGGGTTTCCGCCCCAAAAAAAAAAAGGCTAAAAAATGTCGTTCTCGCTATGAAAGGCTGTTTTTTCCCGGGTTTTAAAGAAAAGAGAGAGAGAAGGGGGGAAGGGAGCAGGGGGGCAATGGGTTTTTTGGATTAAAAAAGGCAAACCACAGAACAAAAAACACAGGTGGTTTTTGGGGTTTTTTTTTTTTTTTTGGGGGGGAGGGGGGGAAAGAAATTTAAAGGGGGTGGAAGGGAAAAGGGGCGAAAACCCCTTTTTCCCCGGACAGAAAAAAACCCGGAGAAAGAGACCGAACAACGGGCCCCTGACCCCTCTTTTTGGCATTTAAAACCCCATCCCCCCCACAACCCCAAACGACCAAACAGGGGTTGCAGGCAAATTTCACTGTCCGCCGTCGGGCCCTCCCCCCGCGGCCAGGGGGAGACCGGGGCCCCCTCCCCGTGACCCCCCTGGTGAACCCCCGCATGTTTTACCCTCGGGTACGGCCCCCAGTTTTGGGGGTTCACGCCCCTCCAAAACTCCCGAAGTGAACTTGTTTGTTTTTTTCCCTTTTTTATCTCCAAAAGATCGAAATTTCGCAAAAATGTTTTAGCAACCTGCGACAGAAAGGGGGGAAAAACTTTTTATTTGGGGAATTTAGAGACTTACCAAAAAATGGAGTGTTGGTGACCTCAAACTAAAAAAATGCCTTTACAAGCATTACAATTTAGAGAGATGAGCAATCCCCTTTACGATATTTCCTTTCAAGACTGTTTGAAGAGGGTTTAGGCCCCTTTTTTGGGAAAAGCCCCTTTGACCTACACGACTTTAATTTTTTTTCTTTTTTTCTTTCTTTTTTTTTTTTTTTCATTTTTTTTTCTTCTTTCGAACAATGAACCCGGGGTGATAAATCATGTTTCGGATTTTTCCCTTCCGGTCTGAACTTGGGGTGACAAAGGGGTGGGTGTTAAAGCTTCCTTTTTATAACATATCCCGGCGTTTAACCAGACCCGAGAATACAACACTTGCAGTGTTGGTCCCCCCCTTTAAGCAACACTCCCCTGGAAAGCAACCTAAATGGATGAAAATCGACTGGTGGCCCAAATCTTCCCAAAGAGCCGTGCAAAACTCAAAACCTTTGGGGATGGGGCCGGTCGGGGGAGAAAAAATTTTCAATACTTGATGGAATTGAATTCATGACCTACATCCGAAAGTCTGCGCGCTAAACCCCCTTCACACCACGAAAAAGGGTTAATTTTACTTTTTTACTAGAAAAACTGAAACTATGAAGCGCAGTGAAAATTTAGGGAGGAACCTTTAACCCCAAAACGCGAAAAAAAGGGGATTTTTTTTCTTTTTTTTTTTTTGGCCCGACGGGATAGAAGTGGAAAATTTTCCCCATAAATTATAGAGGTCCCCTTTTGAAATAATTATTTCCCGCAAAAGTGTCGCCCCACCCACCCCCCATCCCCACCACCCCCATCTGTTTTATTTGTTCAGTAATGTGTGTGTGTGTGTGTTGTTGTTGTTGTTGTTGTTGTTGTTGTTGTTGTTCTTGTTTTCTTCTTCAATTTAGCGTCTTCCCGCTGAAAGTAATTACAGACGAATTGTGTAATGGTGTGTGTGTGTGTGTGTGTGTGTGTGGTGTGTGTGTGTGTGTGTGTGTGTGTGTGTATGTGTGGTGTGTGTGTGTGTGTGGTGTGTGTTTGTGTGTGTGTTGTGTGTGTGTGTGTGGTGTGTGTGTGTGTGTGTGTGTGTGTGTGTGAGTATGTGTGTGTGTGTGTGTGTGTGTGTGTGGTGTTGCGCGCGCGCGCGCGCGCGTGTTGTGTGTGTGCGTGCGCGTGTGTGTATGTGTGTGCGTGTGTGTGCGTGCGCGCATGTGTGTGTAGTTGTGTGTGTGTGTGTGTGGTGTGTGTGGTGTGCGTATGTGTGTGTGTGTGTGTGTGTGCGTGTGTGTTTATGTACTTGCGTGTGTATACGTGTGTGTGTGTGTGTGTGTGATTTCTTTTTGTATATGAGGGGTTGTTGAAAGTTAAAGATAAATTCCTGCTTGACTGCATAATAGATGTAGGCATAAAGAAAAGCATGATTATTTAACATTTTTAACATTTTAGGTAATGTCAGTGGTGTCGATCTATCATGTGAAATATTAGGACCAGCCTTGTGCACTGTCTTCTTCACTCTTGGACAATCTAGTAATGGGTAACATACACTGAGAGTTTCCCCACATACACATGCAACATTTGTGCTGTATTGGATCGA
>CM031614.1:61705865-61710865 GCA_018398815.1 Conus ventricosus
ACCTCTCGAAACTGTTAAAGGATGCTTTATTAATCAAAGTATAACATTCTGATAGGTCAACAGAATGTTCAGTGCAGTCGTGCCTTTAATATTGCGAGCTGCTCTCCGAGCAGCTTGATCAACTTTCTCATTTGTTGAAATTCCACAATCTGAGTGTGTGTGTGTGTGGTGTGTGTGTGTTGTGTGTGTGTGTGTGTGTGTGTGTGTGGTGTGTGTGTTGTTGTTCTTCTTCTTCAGGTTAACGTCCTTCCACTAGAAGTGATTCAGACAATATTATAGTGTAGAGTGAGCTTGATGTAAAGAATGAAAGAGATGCTTTTTTTTTTTTAGGAGTGTAAGTTTTAAAGTAGTACGTAAGACATGTAATCATAACCCTCCACCCCACCCTATTCATCAGAACGTTTAACTCAAACTAAAAATTTTAACCGTAACAATCACAAATGCTAAAGATAAATATTAAGTGAACAGCCTAATAAACATTTAGAAATAGATTCAAGAGTAGCAAAATTGTTTAATATACTAGATAGTGATAAAGGAGTCGATCCATCAACAAAACCCTCAATACCTGATTTATTAAACAGCTCATTTGTTTTGGGACAATGAATCAGTAAATGATTGACACTTATAGAGTCCCCACACATACATTTAATATCTTTGCAATATTTTGTTTTAAACGAGTTTAAACGAAGCCTATGGATTAGACTTTCAATCTCCCTGGATGAGGAAATAAATCTTTTGTATGATGTTATCCCATTATTTTTGTCATTACAGTTGATGCAATTGTTATAATAATATATGTCCGAGTTCCTCATGTTTTTGTCGCATTATCATGAGATGTTTTATTTATGATAGAGAAACATTCTGCCAGATCTAAGCGAACATTCACTGTTACTGTGCCGCTAAGGTTTTGAGCTGCCTTTTTGCAACTTTGTCTACTTGTTCATTTGCCGATAATACCACAATGAGAAGGCACCCCAACAAAAAGTAATATTAATGCCTTTTTTGGGAAAGAAGGTGTACTATATGATTAATTTCAGTTATCATGTCTAATCGTACATATGAATTAGAAGACTTAATACCATTCAATGCCGCTTTTGAATCAGCGCATATTACGATTTGACTGTTATTTATGGGAGAATTCGAAATGAAATCCAATGATTTTGAGCATAGCAAGTAATTCTGCGCTATATATAGACAGACTTTTACCAAGATGAAATAACTTTTCTATTTTTAAGCTAGGAATTATGAAAGCTGCTCCCGTGCTATTATCATCCAATACTGAGCCATCTGTGAATATTTTTAAGTGATGGTTTTACTTATTTTCTAAGTGAGTGTAGACAAAATTTCTCAAAATGTTGGGAGAATCCTTTTTTGTTAAATTATTGTAGTCAATGTCAAAGGAAGCTTTTGATTGTACCCATTTTGGAATGGGTGAAAACGTAGGTTTTCCGGCGATATTATTTTATCTATTTTTGTATCTTTAGAAGATCTGAGGAAAATGAATAAATAGATTTTGTGGATGTATATATTGTGCACGTTTTCCAAAATGCTTTTCCGAATCGAAACATACCTCTTCTGAGCAAAAATTCTTTTGTGAGAAACTTTAAAGATGAATTTTAAAGTAGAAGCCTTTCTAATTTCAGATAGAGGTAGAACTCCCACTTCGTTGTATGTCCCTAAGTTTGACGTATGTGTGGGAACCCCTAAGGCAATTTTGAAGGCTTTGCAATCAGTGCTCTGAAGTTTATTTAAAAGATGTTTAGGTGAATTAAAAATACTTCCTGAGCATATGTAAGTCTTGAGCGTACAAGGCAGTTGCTAAAACAGTTAAAGTTTTAGTGTCTTGCCCCCAAGATTGTTTACTGACAATTTTAAGGAAATTCAGACTTTTTCTTGCTTTATTTAAAATATGGTCAATGTGAGTATTCCATGTTAGTTTACTACTTAGGAATTACACCTAAGAATTTAACGCTTTTAACATAGTTTAAAATAGTGTCGTCTAAGGTGAAAACTGGAAGCTTATCTGGATCATTTCCAGAATTAGAAAAGCATCAAATTCGTTTTTTTCAGTGAAAGAGATAGTCCGTTTTCATATAAAAATGTACTGATTTTATTTAGTTCGTGTTGGTATTTAATTTTATATAATTCAGTGATCTTAACGGAGTATTTCTTTTCATCGTTACTTTACTCCATATACAGATATCGACAGCAAATTGAGCTAACTCTGTATCTTTAGAAAGACCTTTGGTTTAGATCAGAAATCAAAATATTAAACAAAATTGGAGAAATTACCGATCCTTGGGATAAGCCCATTTGTAAAGGTTTTGGGTTAGAATAGGTATTTCCTACTCTGGTTTGAATATGCCTACGATGAAGAAAACATTGAATGTATTCGTACATATTTCCATTAATACCAATATTCTTTAATTTAAACAAAAAGCCGCTTGTGCCATACTTGTTCATAGGCTTTTCGTATATCAAAAAACGTTGCAAGTACGTTTTTACGACGTGCAAACTGATGCTTTACATGCGTTGTGAGTCTGACCAAATGTTCCATTTGAGATCTGCCTGTCTGAAATGCAGCTTGGTTGATTGGTATGATTGTATGTTTATTACAATGATGAACAAGTCTTTTTAAAGCAATCTTTTCCATCAATTTACATGTATTTGATGTTAATGCAATAGGTCGATAACTATGTATATCTGAGTGGTTTCCCCTTCTTGTGAATTGGAACAATAATAGAATGCTTCCAAATTTGAGGCATGTTACCATCTGTCCAACATTTTTGAAAAAATGAATGCAAAAAATATATCATATTTTGTGGAAGATGACTTAACATTTCATTAGAAATGCCGTCTAGGCCCACTGATTTATTTTTATTCAAATTCATAATACATTCTTTGACTTCCTCCAATGTTATTGAGGTAATTCAGACAATGATCTTCTACTGGCTGTGGACCATTATATATATTTTTCTTTTCTTCATTTTCACGGTGTTTTTTTAGTTGTTAAGTTGTCTATGCTGCTGTTTCTTGCAAACAGATCAGCAAAAGCTTCAGCTTTATCAAAATTTGATGGAAACTGTGAATTGTTTACTGTGATAGGGCACTGCGGTAGGTTAACCCCATTTTTCATTGTTTTATAAATGTGTCCAAGCTTTTTGCATATCTTTGAAATGTGACACCTCATTCTCACAAAATGAAGACCAATATTGCCGCTTTGCTTGTGCATTCACTTTGTTTTGTGCGTTTTCTTGCTCTTTTCTTCTCAAGAAGCTTTTTAACCTTCTCCTCAGGATCCTTTTCTCTTTATATTCTTTTATTTTATTCTGTTTCTCTTCTTTAGCCTCTTGACAAGTCCTCATTCCACCAGACATTACCCAAAGTTTTTTTTTGATTTACAGATTTTACTGTTGGAATTGATTCACTAGCAGCAGAGAGTACAGTCTTTTGAAATCGATCAAACAATGTTTCTACATCTCGACTATTAATTTGTTCTTCATCAATATAAAATGAGCTTAACAAGAATGAAAATTTATTCCAGTTAGCAAATTTATAACATATTTTTTGACTTTATCATGTGTTACATTGTTTGTTTCAGGTCTCATCGTTTCACATGTAATGACAATAGGTAGATGGTCACTATTTAATGTGTCATTAAGAGTTTGCCAATCACAAGAAACCGCTAGCTCTGGGAATATTAATGTTAAATCTATGGCACTAGGATTATGTTTGGGATTGTCTGGAATGCGAGTTATATTGCCATTGTTTAAAAGGTAGAGAGATGAGTCAACTATGTTCTCAATAAAGCGGTACTAGTTATGACTTGACACCCTTTTTCCCAAAATGGCGAATGGGCATTAAAGTCACCACTGACGAGATATTTATTTGACTGGTCTGACTGAATCGAGTGAAGCCATTCTGTGTTTGTATCATTTGGACCTTGTGGTAAATAAACAGAAACAATTGTTTGTACATTACAATTTACCTGTACCTTTACTGCACAAGCATGCAGTCCGGGAACGTCTGGTGAACAGGACTAGTGCATGGCAGGTATTTTTCTCCTTCATGAATATATATTGCTACATTTATTTTTTCATGGTTATCTACTTTTTGAATAATCGGTGGAAAATAATAATCGTCTAATATAGGTAACTTTTCCTTCCGTACATTTAATGATTGTAAAGCTAAGACATGATATTTTCTTCTGATAGTTGTTGTACTAATTGATCAAGAGTGGTTGTGATGGATCGACAATTCCATTGAAATACCTTAAAACTTTATCTGTCATGAGTAAAATAAGAGACAAAATATTGATTAATGTACTTAAAGGTTGGTTGTTTTATTATTTATTTTATTTATTTTTTTACATATTAGGCATACATAAATATGTAAGGCACAAGATGAGTATAAATGTATAAACAGTCCTAATGATGTTGGATTCAACAATGTTTAGGAACCAAAATAATGTTCATTGCTTTAAAATATAAAAGGGCCGATCGTGTATGCTGTTCCAAGGGTAGAAATGCAGGTCATCCGGGTGGGGATGGAAGGACCTAGGGGTTTTGGTAGCGGCACCCGTGCAGTCTTCTTTGGCCTGGTCCAGAGTAGCCCATTCAGGTGATGCCCAATTGTCCTGGCGAGGATACTGTGCCCGTGAAGGTAGGGTGGAGACCGTCATGGAGGATGTTGGTCGTAACTGGAAGCCGCGAGTGACTGACAAGGGAAACGTTTTTCATGTTACACAGCTCAGAAGCTACTATGGCGTTGAACAAATCCGCCTTTACATTCAGTTGGGGGTCCTTGACAGGCGTCACCTTTACTAATGACCAATTTCATTTGAGGACAGCTGTTAGAAATGTCTCTGATGCATTTCACAAGTTCATCAGCGCAGCTTGCAGGTGTTGTGTTCTTTAGGTCATTGATTCCACAATGGACTAGCAGTGCATCGTATGATTCGTCGGCTTTCTTGAGTGCTGGTTTGATTTCATTTATTTTGA
>CM031614.1:61715865-61728365 GCA_018398815.1 Conus ventricosus
TATAGACATTCGACGAATGTCGTCGCCGGACTGTGTATGTGAGTGAACGGTTATTGATAGAAGAAACAGAGATGAAAAAAAAGATTAAATTTAAACGGTCTAGTTTCTCGTTCAGCTTCTATCCGCTTGGAATTCACTATTATTTTCGACACGATGCAAATAAGAAAAAAAAAAAAAAGGATAGCAGAAAACCCTTTCGATTTTCACAGTTTTTTTTGTCCCCATGTTCCAAAAATAGTAACGCCGTCTAATTGATGGGAAAAGAGTCGTCGGCATTGTTATCCCCCCCCCCCCCCCCCTCCATCCCCGCCCATCCTCCCACCCAAATAGGTCCATAACGGAGAGTCAATACCGTAAGCGTGGCCGCTTGATATAGGCGAGCCATGATTAGGCAAAACATGATAAGTTAAGACATTACTGAATGTTTGATGCTGGGCCGGTTGATAGCAATGGATAAGTGTGCGTTCGACTTGATGCTACATGCTTTTTTCACATTTTACGTTTGCACTTGTGATAATTTTTTCCCCTCACACATTGGGCAAAATTACGCTCTGATATAATGATCATTCTGTTTTCTGCTTTCTTTTTCTTTCTCCCTTTTTTTTTTTTTTTCTTTTTTTTCTTTTTTTTCTTTTTTTCTTCTTTTTTTTTTGGGGGGGGTGTGGTGGGGGGGTGGGGGGGGGGGGGGGGGGCGAACGACAAGGTGAGCCGTGATTAGGCGAAACGTGACAAGTTAAAACATAACTGAACGTATCGTGTTGAGCGGTTGATTACAATGTATAACAGTGCGTTTGACCTGATGCTGCATGCTTCTTTCACAGTTACCCTTTTCACATGTGATCTTCCCGTCCAACCCCAACCACCCCAACTAGGACCCCCTAATCCCCATTGTACCCGACCCATAAAACACACACACACACACACACACACACTGGGCAATATTGCGCTCTGATGTAGATGATTTTTCTTCTTCTGTTTTCTGGTCCATATTATTTCTTTTCTTTCTTTTTGGAGGGAGAGGAGGGTGGGAGTGATTGGGCGAAACGTGACAAGTTAAGACATAACTGAACGTATCATGTTGGGCCGGCTGATTACAATGGATAAGAGTGGGGGTTGGACTTGATGCTGCATGCTTCTTTCACAGTTACCTTTGCACGTGTGATTTTTTTTTCTCTCCACACAGTGGGCAATATTGCGCTCTGATGTAGAGATTTTCCTTCTTTCTATTTCCTGCGCCTTCTTTCTTTCTTTCTTTTTTTTTTCCCTTTTTTTTTTTTCTTTTTTTTTTTGTGGGGGGGGGGGGGGGGGGGGGCTAGGGAAGGGTGGAAAGTGGGGAAAAGAATACGGGACGATTTGGTCTTGGGAGAAACAAAAAAGTACACGAAATACAAAATCATTGTCTCGAGTTCTCTTCGTTACGACTTTGTTTCCATCCGAGTCAACCATGCATGCAACATTGCTATTGCCTCTCTATTTTCTATCCCATCTATCTATCTATCTATCTATCTATCTCTCTCTCTCTCTCTCTCTCTCTCTCTCTCTCTTTCTCTCTTCCTCTCTCTCCCTCTCTCTCTGTCCCTCTCCTCTCTCCCCTCTCTCTCTCTCTCCCTCCCCTCTCGCTCTCTCTCTCGCTCTCTCTTTCTCTCCCTCTGTCTCTCTCTATATGTGTGCATGGGGGGCGCGCGCTGCGTGCGTGCGTGCGTGTGCTGGTGTGTGTGTGTGTGTGTGTGTGTGTGTGTGTGTGTGTGTGTGTGTGTGTGTGTGTGTGTGTGTGGCTATGTCCATCAGCTTGTTCGTCTGTCTTCTCTCTGTCTCTGTCTGTCTGTCTGTCTGCCTGAGTCTCTCTCTCTCTCTCTCTCTCTCTCTCTCTCTCTCTCTTCTCTTCTCTCTCTCCTCTCTCTCTGTAATGTGTGTGCGTGCGCGTATGTGTGTGTGTGCGTGTGTGCGAGTGCGAGCGACGCGATGTTCCTATGAAAAAGAGAGACAGAGAGAAGACAGACAGATGGAATTAGCCACAGACACAGAAATAGACACTCAACCGACACATTTCAGAAATTTCATCGTAAGCCCTTTTCTATTGTTTGCGAACCGACAGACAGACAGACAGACGAGAGCGAGAGAGAGAGGGAGGGAGGGAGAAAGAGAGAGAAAGAGAGGGAGGGAGATAGGGGTGGGAAGGAAGGGAAGACAGAGAGACACACAGAGAAAGGGAATTCGAGAGAGAGAGACAAACAGACGGACAGACAGACAAAACCCACAGACGGACAGACAGGCAGGCAGGCAGACAGACAGAGACAGAGAGAAATAGACAGACAGACAGACAGATGAAGAAGGGAAAAGGTATATGGGGTGAACGAGAGAGAGAAGAAGAAGAAGAAGAAAAAAAGAAAAGAAGAAGAAGAAGAAGAAATCCATCCACGCAAGTTGTGTGGCCCGATTTTTCTTTTTTTCCTTTTTTTTTTTTCTTTTTTAATTTTCTTTAGTAACACCCATTACAGAAGGAAAAGGCAACACACGCGGTAAGTGATATTCTACAAGTGGGGGGAGTAGGAGTAGTGGACGCGGGGAAGGGGAGGGGTGGCGGGAGTGGGGAAGGGAGGGGGGGGGGGGGGGGAAGGGAGGAATACAGGAGCTCCAAATGTAACGAGGACGAGTTCAACGACCCGGTGAGAAGTGACTTAATGAGGACCTTTTCAGACCGCCTGACTACCCCCTCTGAGGTTCAGTTTCTAGGATCATGCCAGGGAGAGACAGAGAGACACCCGACTTCTCCAGGTCTTTGGTGCCCGGCCGACGTCAAGGGACCGTGTCAGGGCGGGTCTGGTGAAAAGCGTGTTTTAAAAAAAAAAAAAAAACTAACTACCTCACTTACTCACTCACTCACTCACTCACTAGCTAGCTAGCTAGCTAACGAACTAACTAACTAAACTAACTGACTGACCGACTGACTAACTGACTGACTGACTCACTCACTCACTAACTTAAACTAAGTAACTGAGTAACTAACTGACTAACTAACTTAGTAACTAACTAACTAAGTGACTGGCTGACTGACTGACTAACTAACTAACTAAATAACTAACTAGCTAGCTGACTAACTAAGTAACTAACTAACTGACTAACTAAGTAGCTAACTGACTAACTAAGTAACTACCTAACTGACTAAGTAACTAACTGACTAACTAAGTAACTAACGGACTAACTAAGTAACTAACTAACTAACTAAGTAACTAACTGACTAACTAAGTAGCTAACTGACTAACTAAGTAACTAATAACTAACTGATAACTAAGTAACTAACTGATTAACTAAGTAACTAACTGACTAAGTAAGCTAATGACTAACTAAGTAACTAACTAACTGACTAACTAAGTAGCTAACTGACTAACTAAGTAACTAACTGACTAACTAAGTAGCTAACTGACTAACTAAGTAACTAACTGACTAACTAAACGGAATGCCTGGGCTCCCTCTCCCGCTCCCCCTTCACCCGAGTCCTCCCCTCCCTTCCTTACCTCTCACCCTCCCTACCTTGCAAAAACTGCATTTTTTTTTCCATGTTGCTCCACCCCCACCTCCCACCCCACCCCCACCCCCACCCCGAATCAAAAGATCTCCAAAATCCCCCCCCTCCCCTTTTTGGATCCCCTCCCCATCTCATATAACTGATCCGGCCCTGGATGGAACACGCTACAAGAAAACGCAATATGCCAACCCGGAACGTAGCGCACGACACAGTACAGCACAATACGTTTTAAATCTTGATGTTCGGCTCTGGCTCTGTCTGTACACACAGTTCTGGTCTTCCACGCTGGGAGACTTGCACGTGCAGAGGTCATGAGAGGTCAGTGCCAGTTGCGCGTGAAACCACCTGGCCGTAGTGCACGTGCTGGAGCGGACAGAGCACGCGCCTGTGCTCTGATTGGTGGCTAGTTTTATGTGTTTTTTTTTTTTCTTTTTCGGTGACAACATCCCGTTTCGCTCTTTCCCGTTTCGACCATTCTACTTTTCTCTGTCTCCGTCTTTGTCTCTGTGTCTCTCTACTCTCTTTGTCTCTCTGTCTGTCTCTGTCTCTCTCTGTCTCTCTCTCTCTCTCTCTCTCTCTCTCTCTCTCTCTCTCTCTCTTTGTCGGGCGCGCGCGCGCGCTTTCCCTCGCTCGATCGCTCCCTCTCTCCTCTTCGATTCGTTCCTGATCATCTTCCTTCCACATCTCCACCCGTTCAATTCCTCACTGCTTCGTTAATCCCACCTACCCGCCGCTTCCACAACCAACTCCGCCAAGACGGTTAAACCTTCTCGTTGCCGTTGGTGGATCTGTCTGTCTGTCTGTCTGTCTGTCTGTCTGTTTGTCTGTCTGTCCGTCCTTCAGCAAGATGACACAAAAACAGCTGACCCGGTGTCAACCCAACTTTGTGGACAGGGTGGAACGCCACCCGAGAACGAAGCCATTACATTTTGGCGCAGAACCCGAGGGCGAATCTGGAGCAAAGAGCGGACGCGTGATCCGTCATCGGCAAGATGGCCTAAGATTACGTCATCAAGATGACGGAGAAAGAACAGCTACTGAACCGATGTTTTAACAACACGCGGGTAAAAAGATGGAAGTTGGCCCGGAACCAAGCCACTCAATGTGGGGAAATCTGTGGAGGGAATCCGGACCCAAGGAGAGATCCAAGGAGGGATCTAAAGAGGGATCCAAGGAGGGATCTAAAGAGGGATCCAAGGGGGGATCTAAAGAGGGACCCAAGGAGGGATCTTAAGAGGGACCCAAAGAGGGATCTAAAGAGGGACCCAAGGAGGGATCTAAAGAGGGACCCGAGGAGGGATCTAAAGAGGGACCCGAGGAGGGATCCAAAGAGGGATCCAAGGAAGGATCTAAATAGGGATCCAAGGAGAGATCTAAAGAGGGACCCAAGGAGGGATCTAAAGAGGGACCCAAGGAGGGATCTAAACAGGGATCCAAGGAGGGATCTAAAGAGGGATCTAAAGAGGGATCCAAGGAAGGATCTAAAGAGGGATCCAAGGAAGGATCTAAAGAGGGATCCAAGGAAGGATCTAAAGAGGGATCCAAGGAGGGATCTAAACAGGGATCCGAAGAGGGATCTAGAAAGGAATCCCAGGAGGGATCTCAAGAGGGATCCAAGAAGGGATCTAAAGAGGGATCTAAAGAGGGATCCAAGGAGGGATCTAAAGAGGGATCCAAGGAGGGATCTAAAGAGGAAGACAAGGAGGGATCTCAAGAGGGATCCAAGAAGGGATCTAAAGAGGGATCCAAGGAGGGATCTAAAGAGGGATCCAAGGAGGAATCTGAAGGATCCCTGGACGGATCTACAGAGGGATCTAAGGAGGGATCTGATGAGGGATACAAGAAGACATCTCAAGACATAGTCAAGGAGGAACCTGAAGATGGATCCAATGAGTGACCTGAAGAGGGATCCAAGAAGGAATCTAGAGAGAGATCCAAAGAGGGACCTGAAGATGGATCCAAAGAGGGACCTGAAGATGGATCCAAAGAGGGACCTGAAGAGGGATCCAAAGAGGGACCTGAAGAGGGATCCTAGGAGGAATCTAGAGAGGGATCCAATGAGTGACCTGAAGAGGGATCCAAAGAGGGACCTGAACAGGGATCCAAAGAGGAAACTGAACAGGGATCCTAGGGGGGATCTAGAGAGGGATCCAATTAGTGACCTGAAGAGGGATCCAAAGAGGGACCTGAAGAGGGATCCAAAGAGGGACCTGAAGAGGGATCCTTGGAGGGAATCTAGAGAGGGATCCAATGAGTGACCTGAAGATGGATCCAAAGAGAGACCTGAAGAGGGATCCAATGAGACCTGAAGATTGATCCAAAGAGAGACCTGAAGATGGATCCAAAGAGAGACCTGAAGAGGGATCCAATGAGAGACCTGAAGAGTGTCAACCTCGGTGTAATGTCAGTGGAGGAAGGACTAGCGCACAGCCCAAACACACTCACAGCTTGCTTACAATCTCATTCATATATCATGCATTCGTCACATCAAACCACTAGTAAAGTCTATAACTTTACTACACATGATCATAGAACGAAACATCAATGCATATGGAATCAAATGAAATAAAACATTCTCTCTTTCCTGAACTTCACAAAATCATTTATCTAAAACATCATTAACTAACCCGGGTATAAACAGATTTCTACTTTACCTGGCCAGGTGATCTTAACTATTCACGAATCACTGTCTTTTCTTTTCTTTTCTTTTTCTTTTCACTGTCACTTTCACAACACGACACAACTGCTGGCACTGGTTTTGGTCTGATGGCGCCTGGTCAGGTGAGACTGTTGGCGCTGGTCTGTGGTTCTGCTTGGCGAAGTGACGCTGCCAGGTATGAGGTCGAACCCCCGGTTAGGATAGAACAGTGACTATCAACATCGATCTGTTCTCCTTTCTTTCTTCCTGCATTAACGCATTGCACTCTCTCTCTCTCTCTCTTCTAGTCTGCTCTTATCAAATGGACATGGTTGCTTTTCTTTTCTTTTTTTTCTTTTCTTTCTTTTCTTCTTCATTAATTAGCAACTCTCTCTCTCTCCACATCTCTCCTCAGTCCTTCCTCTGCAGACTATTTCATGCTAATCTCTCAACTTGGTCCTCTTCTCTCCTCCCTCATCTCTCTGCTTTTCTCTCCTCAGAGATTACACTCAGACCTCTCTCTCTCTGTCTCTCTGTTCGTTCTCCCTCGTTCTCCGTTCTCTCCCTCTCACATCCTCTTTATTCGTTCCGATCTCTACAAAAAGGGCGAGTACCATTGGTCAGTATTTTTACCGCCCTGACACCCGAAGTTATCTCCCTCTAATTCCATTGGATATTCAAATCATGACAGTCACGCCGACACGCCTTACTCTCTGTGGTGGTCAATCGGTCATTTAATTGATTAGCTAGATTTCACCCCCACCACACACTACCTTCCCCCCTTCCCTACTTAACTGGCGCCGTGTGGCTTAACTCGTGGACACTGGTCACTCTAAAGTGGCTAGCTGAGTCTGGGTAGGCGCCACGACGTCTAACTAACAATGACGCTGGCAGACAAATTGGCCAGATGAGCCTGAGCCCGGCGCTACGACTCGTCTCGCTAGACATCGAGGCGTCGGTCAAAACGGCTTAGTCAGTCTGGGTGGATCGTACCGTCTCTGTGAAGCCTCTCCACTAAGCTTAATTGGCCGGATCCGAACCATGGGCCCGGTCTACGTGGCGCCAAGATGTCTGCGTTTGGACTTATGTCCAGTCGAAGTGGCCGGCGACTCCCCAAGTTGGGTTGTTTCATTTTTTTGTCCGTGACAATTTCCCCCTTGCAAAAGACCATGCTCCGCATTGTCTCAAAACAACGGTACAAAAAAAAGACAACAACCGAATTTGCTGAACACAGCTACACGTGCAAAGTTTTTAAAATACTTTACAACCAACGGTTTATAAGTTATAAAATACATCATTAGTGAATACCACTCCAATGAGTTATCATTGACGTGCGCTCTTGCGTTATTTCAACTCATTTTATAACGACCTCTGTGTGCACTTATGCGATTCCCCTACCTGCGGATTTGCCATATCTTCTCTTCACAATTCTTATGAAAAGCACAATATAATATGATCACGATCCATGACACTTCACTGAGGAATCTCCATCCTCACTTATTGCAAATAATGCATCACTACACAAGCGACTGTATGCTCCAAGCATAACTACATTCACATGAACAAGTCTCACAAAGAAAATATGAACAAGTCTCACACAAAAATAATATGAACCATAGCCAACTGGGAATGAACCCATATCCAATCAACATAACTGTCATCAACACATATTATCAACAAAGCACCCCGGATATGACTGACTTCCTCTGAGTTGCAGCTTGCTAGACTACACGGCTTAAATAGTCAGCTCCGACATTCTGTCGACCTGGAATGTACTGCACTCGGTACCTGTAGGGCTGCAGTGCCATTGCCCAACGCAGAACCCTGCTGTTTTTCAGCTGTGCCTCCTGCAGGAATTTGAGTGGTTGGTGATCTGTCTCTATCACGAACTCCTTCCCATATAGTATTTGTGGAACTTCTGCACGGCCCACACGACAGCTAAACACTCCTTCTCCACCGTTGCGTACCCTTCTTCACACTTTGTCAACTTCCTGCTAGCATATCTCACAGGAAACTCGACCCCTTCATGCTCCTGTAACAATACTGCACCTATCCCACCACCTGATGCATCTGTCCGCAACAAAAATGGTTTGGACATATCTGGTAGCTTCAAGATGGGACGGGAACCTAGTCTTTCCAACACCGTCTGCAGTGCTTGCTCTGCAGCGTCTGACCACTCGACCACTGCCGGTTTCCCTGCCCTGACCAAATCACTGAGAGGACTCGTGATTGCTGCGAAATTTGGGACAAACTCCCTATAGAACCCAATAAAACCTAGCAGACTCCTGACTTCTGTTTTGGTCTTTGGTCTCTCTGAATTCATCATCTTCTCCACCTTTCCTCTTTCCGGCTGCTTTGTGTCGCCTCCGACAACAAAACCTAGGAACTCCAGGCTTGGAAAACCAACCTGGCACTTTGTTGGTCTGGCTGTGAGATTGGCTTGTCTCAGCCTCTCTAGAACTGCTCCTAGCTGCCTCATATGCTCCTCCCATGTCTCGGATGCTATCAGAATGTCATCCATGAAATTCACAACACCTTCCAATCCCGTCAATAGCTTCCTCATCATCCGAGAGAAGACTGCAGGTGCGTTGACCATCCCAAAAGGGAGTACTCGCCACTGGTATAGCCCCATAGGAGTGGAGAATGCTGTGACTTCCTTTGAGTCCTCACTCAGGGCTATTTGCCAGTAACCCTTGCTCAGATCTATCCTGGTGAAATACTGGCTCTTGCTTGTGGCGATCTGAGCGAACAGGTCTTCCATGTTTGGTATGACCTCTGCATCGACCTTGGTGACACTGTTCAGACGTCTATAGTCGACACAGAATCGATGCTCACCTGACTTTTTCCTTACTAAGACGACGGGTGCACTATATGATGATTTGGACGGTTCAATCACCCCAAGGTCCAACATCTTTTCTACCTCCTCCTCGATCACTTGCTTGGTGGCATATGGGATCGGGTAGGCTTTCACATGTACGGGTTTCTGCGATGTTAACTCCACCGTACATGTTTCTAGAGTTGTCCTGCCTGGTTTATCAGTCAGGGACGCCCTATACCGTTCTAGGAGCCCCCTAACTTCCTCCTGTCTCCTACTGTCTAGCCCTTCATACAGTGACACATCCCTGTATGACTCTTCTCCTGGAAACTCAGGCAACAAAATCTCCCCTTCTTCTGCTGGGTCTCCCTCACCTCCATCAATGATTGCTGCTGCGCCTATGTGCTGACTCTCACGCTGAATATATTTGCGGAGTAAATTTGCATGGAAAAGTTTTGATTTCCCATTCACATCGATTCGGTAGTCCTGATCTACCTTTTCAATGATGGTGAATGGTCCCTTCCAATGCATCAGCAGCTTGTTGTGATCCGTGGGAAGCAGTAACAGGACTTGATCTCCCACCTTGAGGAATTGCTTCCTCACCTTCCTGTCATACTGCTTCTTCTGGACGACCCTAGCCTCCTGCAAACTCTCCCTTGCGACCTTACATGTCTCCTCGAGCCTATTGCGTAAGTCCACCACATACTGATATGTGGTTTTGACTTCTTCGGACTCCTGTTCTCCGGACCACAGCTCTTTGAGAATGCACACCGGTCCCCGAACTGTCCGCCCATACAGCAGCTCAAATGGCGAAAAGCCTGTGCTTTCCTGAGGGGCTTCCCTGTAGGCAAACAGTGCCGCTGGAATGTAGCGGTCCCAATCTGCTGGCCTTTCCTCACAGAGCTTCTTTAAGATGCCCTTCATTAAAGACTCCTTCACAGCACCGAAATCAGACTGTTGTTCTGCTGGTAACGCAGTGAAAATCTGCAACGCCTTACCCGTCAATAGCGCTGACAAAATGACTGCCCACTCTTCTGGAGGCCAACCCTGACTGGTCGCAAACGTTTCGAAACGACTGATGTATGCATCAATCGAATCGGTTCCTTCAGAGAATTTTGGCAACTTGGGTCGGGGGGCATAGCTGCGCACAGAGTCACTGGAAACTGAACTCCCATCCTCGGTGGTCTCCCTTTGTATTCTCACTTTCTCCAATTCTAATTGAACCTTTAATCTTTCCGTTTCCTGCGCTTCCCTTATTCTTTCTGTTTCCTGCTTCATTCTTTCTGTTTCCTGCGTTTCGCTAGCTTTAATCCTTTCCTGCTCTGCTATTTCTACAGCGACACGTCGTCTTTCCGCTCGTTCATCTCTTTCCATCTTCTGTTGGTTTTCAACGAATGCACGCAACTCATCTCCTGAGTAACCTAGATCACGAGCGACGCTCACAAGTTGTTCAATAGGGGTGTTCTTTTCTTCCGCCATTATATCTTCCTTTTTTTTTTTTTTTGAACAAGATTTTATAACAACGACAGCCGAACTGGTGGTTACCGACACGAGTGACGCAATAGCACAATCCTATGAATGACAATATTAGCTTGGGACAACGTAGTTAGTTTTTATAAGACGCCCAGCGCCTGACCCAACTATGAGAGCGAATTATAGGCAATCTGTGCGAAATAAGTACTCTGGGGCTGAAATGCCAAGCCTAGTATTAACTATCTTGGAAGCAATGCCAAGCCTAGTATTTAACTATATTTGGGAACATACAGTAAGACAACCCCTTGTCTTAGGATTACAATACTTGAATCCCACACAGCTTCCTCTCTGAGAAGTTGAACAATTATAATAAATGGGCCAGAATATCCTGGCAGGCTCGCCAATAAATTGTCAACCTCGGTGTAATGTCAGTGGAGGAAGGACTAGCGCACAGCCCAAACACACTCACAGCTTGCTTACAATCTCATTCATATATCATGCATTCGTCACATCAAACCACTAGTAAAGTCTATAACTTTACTACACATGATCATAGAACGAAACATCAATGCATATGGAATCAAATGAAATAAAACATTCTCTCTTTCCTGAACTTCACAAAATCATTTATCTAAAACATCATTAACTAACCCGGGTATAAACAGATTTCTACTTTACCTGGCCAGGTGATCTTAACTATTCACGAATCACTGTCTTTTCTTTTCTTTTCTTTTTCTTTTCACTGTCACTTTCACAACACGACACAACTGCTGGCACTGGTTTTGGTCTGATGGCGCCTGGTCAGGTGAGACTGTTGGCGCTGGTCTGTGGTTCTGCTTGGCGAAGTGACGCTGCCAGGTATGAGGTCGAACCCCCGGTTAGGATAGAACAGTGACTATCAACATCGATCTGTTCTCCTTTCTTTCTTCCTGCATTAACGCATTGCACTCTCTCTCTCTCTCTTCTAGTCTGCTCTTATCAAATGGACATGGTTGCTTTTCTTTTCTTTTTTTTCTTTTCTTTCTTTTCTTCTTCATTAATTAGCAACTCTCTCTCTCTCCACATCTCTCCTCAGTCCTTCCTCTGCAGACTATCTCATGCTAATCTCTCAACTTGGTCCTCTTCTCTCCTCCCTCATCTCTCTGCTTTTCTCTCCTCAGAGATTACACTCAGACCTCTCTCTCTCTGTCTCTCTGTTCGTTCTCCCTCGTTCTCCCGTTCTCTCCCTCTCACATCCTCTTTATTCGTTCCGATCTCTCCAAAAAGGGCGAGTACCATTGGTCAGTATTTTTACCGCCCTGACACCCGAAGTTATCTCCCTCTAATTCCATTGGATATTCAAATCATGACAGTCACGCCGACACGCCTTACTCTCTGTGGTGGTCAATCGGTCATTTAATTGATTAGCTAGATTTCACCCCCACCACACACTACCTTCCCCCCTTCCCTACTTAACTGGCGCCGTGTGGCTTAACTCGTGGACACTGGTCACTCTAAAGTGGCTAGCTGAGTCTGGGTAGGCGCCACGACGTCTAACTAACAATGACGCTGGCAGACAAATTGGCCAGATGAGCCTGAGCCCGGCGCTACGACTCGTCTCGCTAGACATCGAGGCGTCGGTCAAAACGGCTTAGTCAGTCTGGGTGGATCGTACCGTCTCTGTGAAGCCTCTCCACTAAGCTTAATTGGCCGGATCCGAACCATGGGCCCGGTCTACGTGGCGCCAAGATGTCTGCGTTTGGACTTATGTCCAGTCGAAGTGGCCGGCGACTCCCCAAGTTGGGTTGTTTCATTTTTTTGTCCGTGACAAAGAGGGATCCAAAGAGGGACCTGAAGAGGGATCCTAGGAGGGATCTAGAGAGGGATCCAATGAGTGACCTGAAGATGGATCCAAAGAGGGACCTGAAGAGGGATCCAAAGAGAGACCTGAAGAGAGATCCAAAGAGGGACCTGAAGAGGGATCCTAGGAGGAATCTAGAGAGGCATCCAATGATCGAGTGACCTGAAGAGGGATCCAATGAGTGACCTGAAGAGGGATCCAAAGAGAG
>CM031614.1:61730865-61737883 GCA_018398815.1 Conus ventricosus
TTTTTGTTTTGTTTTTACACAGAGGGCTGGATGTTCAAAAGTATTTTTATGCTTAATCCATTCCTCTTTTACAATGAAATTCGTTCGTTCGTTCTTTCTCACTCACTCACTCACTCTCTCTCCCCTCTCTCTCTCTCTTTTTCTCTCTCTCCCCTCTCTCTCTCTCTCTCTCTCTCTCTCTCTCTCCTCGTCCCGTTCAGTTTTGTTCATTTGATTTTTTTTTTCAAATGTATTCATGCATTGAATGTTGCGATTTTTTTTCATGTATATTGCTTGCTCTTGTTTCTTACTACATATCTTTTTTGTTTTGTTTTTACACAGAGGGCTGGATGTTCAAAAGTATTGTTATGCTTAATCCATTCCTCTCTTGCAATGAAATTCGTTCGTTCCTTCTTTCTCACTGTGTGTGTGTGTGTGTGTGTGTGTGTGTGTGTGTGTGTGTGTGTGTGTGTGTGTGTGTGTGTGTATGCCTCTCTCTGTCTTTGTGTCTGTCTCTCTCTGTCTCTGTCTGTCTCTCTCTCTCTGTCTTTGTCTCTGTCTCTCTCTGTCTCTCTCTCTCTCTCTCTCTCTCTCTCTCTCTCTCTCTCCCCTGTCCCCCCACCCCCCCCCCCCCCTCCTCTCATTCCTGGTTACACAAGTGTCTGGTCAAAGCAAGAAACCGTTCCTTTAACGTTCCCCGATTTCTTCCCCCATCTACCCCCATCCCCCCCAGCCCCCTCCCCCCTTCCCTTCACATACATACAAACGCACGCACGCACACACACACACATCCGGTGATGATGGCGACCATTGAAAGCAACTGAATGCGAGCTCACACATACACAAAGAACAAAAACTATGTCAAATGACGATATACAAATATTTACTTGCAACAGTGAGAAACCGAAAAGAAAAGGTAAGAGAAAATATACGCCGTAAGTTGTGGACGAACAATCGGAATATTCAAAAATTGGAATCTTGCCTCTGCCTCAGTAAACGGCTATCCAAAACCCAGCCACAAAGGATAACCCCACGATGGCTGGACGCGATGAAGCAAGCCGGAATCAACGACCCGCCAGTCTACGGAAGCGACGACGAAATTCCAGTCGAGAATTCGACCAGAAATAGAGGTAGGCAAACCAACAAAAAGCAAATTGAAACATCAAACAGATACAGAGACAGGCGGAACATCATATGAAGTAAAAAATTCCGAAAATGACGCAAAAGCATATGACGCTACCTTCAGTCAAAATGACGTAGAGTGTTGTGCAAAAGGAAGAACGCAGAGAAGTCTTTAAAATGTACAGACTGTAACAGAAAAGATACACTATTCCTGCTCTAAATTTGCCTACATATCAAGTATGCATTTTCGCAAAAACTCAACGAAAAATTCACCTGCGAACAATGCGCACAACAGATGTACGATGAAATCATCGAAGAGGAGATGATAGCGGCAGGACAGAATGACAACGTCCCAGACTGTGAGCATGCAACATCTACAAACAATGAACATTTGTCCGAGCTCATCGAACTACACAACCAAAAAACCGAAAGGATCCTGACAAATCTCGAAAAATCGGTCATAAAATTAACAGAACAGCTACAAACATCTGACGAAATAAGAGGCGACACACTTGCCCTGCTGATAAACACCATGCAAGAGAAACATGAGAACCAAACACCCATTAAAGAACAACCACCAATCATAGAACAAACTTACGTCTTTGAAGCAACACCACCAGCTGATAAGACATTTGAAAAAAAGGCACCAGAAACCCCAAACAGGCATCGTCCAAACCCCTCCTTTAGGCCTATTTGAAAGCGACAGCTCTCTGGAGTCAGACAGTGACGTCAAAGTACGGATTCTGAAGACGAAGATATAATGACGAAGATCAAGTCCAGAATCTACCAGCCTCCACATCATCCACGATTCGACCTTACGGGGAATTGATCCAGAACGACTGGGAGAGTCATATGGATTAAAGTGACAATGACAAAGACACCAACACTTGAAGAATGTAACAAACTGAAAATACATAACAAAGACTCGGATGTAATCCTCGTTCTATTGGAATAAACAACCTCAAAAAAGCATCGTCCAACAAAACCTGCAAAAAAATGACGAAGTGCTTTACCAACCTCAGGAAGCAATGTCCCAATCAAAAATGATCATCAGCAACGTCATCCCCACACTTGACGAGAAGTTGGATGGAAAGAAAGAAATTTTCAACGCTATGGTTTATGCCAAACTTAAATCAAAAGAAGATTTTTACGTTTCTCAGACATGAGAACCTAAAAAACAAACCAAACTCAATGCAAGATGAAGTCCATCCCAACCAAAGAGGTTCAGGTCTGTTAGCTGGCAACATTGGACGTCATGCTCATTCCCTTGTATGGGAAAAAACAAAACACAAGAAACAAGCCAAACGAACATTCAATGACGTTGAAACGTCAAAACTCGGCCAAAAAGACGCCAAGGAGGGAATCGCAAAAAAAACCCGAAACGTACAGCACAGAGGATGAAAAAGAACAAATGAACCAAAGCGGGCATAAAGTTAGCAGACAACAGAATGGAAAATATACTGCAGGGTTATATGACACACAAACGCATAAACGACAGGAATTGAATGAAACTAGACATTGGAATTTTTACAAATCTACAAACTATCATGAAGACAGGGGGGAAACCGCTACAGACAAAAAGATCACCAGAATCCAGACCTCTACAAACCTCTCCTACATGAAAGCTATAATGAAATGGGAGAAGAAAGCATCGACTCGCCGTGGAAAATCTCCAAGTACACCAAGACGAAATCAACAAACGTTGACAATTTCTTTGGATGGCACCTCTGGTGATATAAGAAGCAACACATTGACGAACAACCAGGAACCCAGAACGGTTCAGAATTTAAGCTACAACAGAAGTACCTCCAAGCTCTACAAAGGGAGCGAGTATGAAGAAAATAGTCCATCTCGTGGTTATGGACTACACTCAAACCGCTTTGATCATCACTTTCGCACTGAAGACGACAGAACCATGAAATACGTGGGTCGAAGAAGAGACAGATTTGAATTCAAAGAGACTGAACCATACTACAGGCAAGGACATCATGAAATACGTATCAGTGCTGGACACCAGAATGAAGGAAGAAAAACCGCAGACCTCAGTAACAGAAGAAACGAGAGACCCGACTTCAGACGCAGGAACGACCACCACCATGGGTACAAACTTCAAGAAGACGGATACAACTCGCAGTACCACCATGAAGGGAAGACACTTGGAGATTTCAACAAAAGAAGTAGAGAAGTGTACGACCACCATCACAAAACTAGACCACACCATGGTTTTCACCGTCATGACACTCGTTATACACAGTTCTACAACAAAGGATGGGAAAACCAAGCAGACAATGGCAACAGATACTAAGAATGAAAATAATAAAACTTTCACATAAACACTCCAATTAAAATACAATGAGACTTGAAGATATAAGAATTGTTTCATGGAACATAAAAGGATTTAAGGAGACAATTAATGGTGAAAAAATTAATAAATTTGAAGAGAATAATGCTATCGAATTGATATCAAAATACGATATCATATTTATACAAGAAACTCACTTAGACAAAGATTCGTGTAGCAAAGCACAATTACCAAATTTTGCCCCTGCGATACATTATTGCCGTCCAAAAGAGCAAAGGCCCAGAAGGCTTCAGGGGGCATTTCAATTTTTATCAAGGAGCATTTACGGAAATTTGTTAATATATTACCTCAAAATAATAGTGACATAGTCTGGTTAAAAATTAAGATAAAAACTAGAGCTATTTTATTCGGCAGTGTATATATACCGCCAGAAAATTTATCTTTTGGAAAAGATCACACAGTTAAAATATGGGGCAATATTGAAGCTGATCTCATAAAATTTTCGTATAGTAATGAAACAGGTAATTTTATGTGGAGACTTTAATGCGAGATCAGGGACAATTTCTGATTATATTACAATGGAAAAAGAAAATAATATGTATTCTTTACCCGAAGATTATCCTTTCAATAATATAGCACATAGATGCTCCATGGAAAAACACGTTCATAAACATGGGAAAAGACTCTCATCCCTATGTATTGACTGTAATATGTGTATTCTAAATGGCAGAACACTGGGTGATCTACAAGGACGATATACTTGCTTTAACATCAAACGGATGTAGTGTAGTAGATTATTTCCTATGTTCCAGAATCTATTGAAGGACATAAGTGACATGAAAGTGCATGATCTAACAGATTATTCAGACCACTGCCCAATATCGATAAGAATTAATCAAGGTATCCCAAATGATACGGAGTTGCAACTAACCCCAAAACAGGTGCAGACATCAAATCTCATCAAATTAAGGATGAAAATGTTATTTTCTTTTGGGATGAGAAATCCGATATAAAACTTCAACGAGCACTGATATCCCAGAAATGAAAATGCGTTTGAATTCTATAAAACAATAATATCGCATTAGACGATAAAAAAAAACCTATCAATTCTTCCAAAACTGTCAATAATGTAGTTAAAGAACTCACACAAATGCTACATGATGCGGGTAAACAAAGTATTACCTACAAAATAACAAGAACATGGAAGAAAAGGAAAAGAAAGAATAAAAATGGTTTGACAAGGAATGCAAATCACATCGTCGAGAAACCAAATCTTTATTAAACGCTTTAACAGAAACCCATTTAAAAAAAATACTTCACCAGAAATATTTCATTGCAAGGAAAGCATACAACAAAATGATAAAGAAAAAGAAGAAAATATTCAAAGCTAAGTTATTAGCTTTATTAAACAAAAACTTGTCTAAAAATCCAAATAAAAGTTTGGAAAACCTTGAAAGAATTACAAACCATGGAGACTCAAGAACAGACACACTCACTGCCTGTTAAAAAATGGATCACGCATCTCGAAAAATTAATAGGAAAAGAAGTTGAACTAGAGAACCAAGAAAATGTTGTCACAAATGATAATCAAAATATGGAAGATATGAAAACAGGTTTGAATGATATTAATGTAGATTATGAGATTTCCGATACAGAAATTATAAAGACTGTTAAGAAATTAAAGAATAACAAATCACCAGGAATAGATGGGAAAAAGAAAAGAATTCCTAAAAGCAGGGATTTCAGAGCTATTACCTACAATGAAAAATATATTTAATTTATCTTACAAACTGGCCAATATCCAGATTTATGGAAAAAAAGGCATTTCAGTTCCTATTTATAAAGGAGGAGACAAATCGAACCCCAACAATTACTGAGGAATCACACTTAATTGTTCATTTTAAATAATGTCTTATGTCAAATACTAAACAATAGAATAAACATGTACTTAGAATCAAACAATTCTTTATCTAAGGAACAAGCAGGGTTTTAGAAAGGGCCATAGAACTACGGACAATTCTTTATTTTAAAGAGTATAGTAGACCACACATTGAAATCGCGTACTGGAAGATTATATGCATGTTTTGTCGATTTTCAGAAAGCATTTGATAATATTCTCACAAAGGATTATTAATGAAATTACAAAGATTTGGCATCAACGGTAAATGCTTTAATTTGGTTAAAACATGTACACAAATACACAATCTACTCTGATGGAAAAAATGGAAGTTGCCATTCAGTTTGTATACGAAGAGGAATTTTGCAAGGAAACTCGTTAAGTCCAACATTATTCAACATGTTTATAGACGATTTAACAACCTGGATTCCACATGTTGATTCACCAACATTAGATCCTTCAAGTAATACGTGTATATCTACCTTGTTTATACGCAGATGATCTTATACTCGTCGCAACATCTAAGTAAGGTTTACAAATAAAATTAGATAAATTACATTTATATTGTAAGAGTGGGGCTTGCAAATTAACATTGAAAAAACTAAAGTAATAATATTTTCTAAAACAGAACCCAAAACTCGAGTATTTTTTTAAATGTGGTACCAATTCATTGAAACAGCCAGAACAATACAAATATCTGGGAATAATTTTTCATAAGTCAGGAAAACTTGACATGGCAGCAGAACATCTTAGTAAGCAAGACAACAAAGCAACGTATACCCCAAAAAGAACGTTTAGAAATTAAAATATAATTTTGCAAATTGTTTTATAATTTGTTTGAAAAGTCTTGTGTCACCAATATTTAATGTACGGCGCAGATGTATGGTTACCTTATTGCATAAAATTAAGTGAAATTTCACTCTAGAAAACATATTTAATGAGTGCCTCTCGAATAGATTAAACCCCATGAGCATACCCAACATAAGTTTTTTAAGCAAGTCTTAGGTGTCCACAAAAAAGCTACAAAACTTGGCTGTTGTTGGGGAGCTTGGAAGTTCACCAATTAGTTTAACAATAATTCATCAGATTATAAAGTTCTGGTACCATATTTTGGATTCTGAAGACAACACTCTTATCAAAATGATATACACAAGCATGTTAAACAATGAAACTTACCAAACACCTTGGTTTAAATTTTGTTAAACACATTCTTCACCTAATTGGATTGGAACATGTTTGGAATAACCAGCATACTTTTAGTATTAATAAATTGTGCCATGTAGTGCAATAAATTGAAAACTGAATACATATCATTTTGGAAGAAAAGAAAGTCACAACAGAATCAAAGCTTAAATTTTACAATAGCATCACTAGAGATTATAGAATGGAACCATACCAGGGACCGTACAGCAAAGGGACTAACAAGAGCCAGATGGGCCGCGCGAAGTACTGCTCGCGAGCAGGGCGGCCGAACTTGGGCGTAAAGAACTTCCGGTAGCAGCTTCTAGCGAGTAAACAATGTGTGGAACACGCGTGTCGGACGGTGTTTAAAACTCGTTTTTCGCATGAACACTCCCAAATTTTTTGTAACCAAAAAACACATCGCATGTAATATGGGGGGTGCAAACTGTGCCATTTGTTGGCTGTCCGCCCAGAAATCTAAACACAAGGGCTTACATTTCACAAAATTACCGGCGAAAAGGTTCGAACGATGAGTG
>CM031614.1:61737983-61764133 GCA_018398815.1 Conus ventricosus
ACCGAGCAAGATCGAGCCATTCGCCTTTCCCACCTCAGGAATCGATTCCTGACTGCTGCTGCCACCGCTAGAGCCACTTTGGGGGAGCGTGGGGGGACCCATCAGCAGCCGCGCCGTCAGACGACGCCTGTCACATGCAGGAATCAGGTGTCACAGGCCCTACGTTGGCCTTGTACTGACTGAGACACAGGCAGGCCCAGCGCCATTGGGCAGCAAATGGTGCGTTCCTAGGAAGACGCGCATGGAGGAATGTCATCTTCTCTGACGAGTCACAATTTTGCATGAGCCACGCTGATGGGAGAATCAGAATTTACAGGAGATGAGGAGAACGGTATCATGACCCTTGTGTTAGGCAGCTCGACCGGTTTGGCAGCCCTTCAGTGATGGTGTGGGTGACATCAACGCCAACTTTAGATCCCAGCTCGTGGTGATCGATGGCACCATCACGGCACAGCGTTACGTGAACTACGTTCCCCAGCCTGTCCTGCTTCCACTCCTGGATCATCATGGTGGACGACACAGATTTGTGTTCCAGCATGATAATGCCACACCTCACAGTGCCCGGATGACCCGTCAGTTTCTGCAGCAGAATGGAGTGGAGGTGATGCCCTGGCCATCCCTGTCACCTGACATGAACTGCATTGAGCACCTTTGGGACGCGCTCGGCAGGAGAGTGGAGCAGCATCAGCTGAGGCCCCAGACGAGAGGTGAACTGATCGCCGTTCTTCAGCATCACTGGGTCAACATCCAGCAGGTGCAGATCCGACGTCTCGTGCAGTCCATGCCTCAGCGTCTTCGAGCGTGTGTAGCTGCCAATGGTGGATACACCAGATATTGACAAAATCATCTCTTTTCAAAGATGGTTTATGCTGTGCAATAACCATGTTTGACAGTTGTTTATGAATTTGATTCAGCTTGTTTTTTTCTGTTCACACATGCCCTTTTCAATCAAATTTTCAAATTCAGATTTGGTTTCTTTACGTTGTTACCAAGTTTCCAATTAAATAACTGACAAATGAGATTTTTGTGCATGATTTTTTTATGTATGTGCGGAATTTCTGCCTCTCAGTATAGGTGGTGTCCTGAGGTATTGTAGTCGCCAGTTGGGGATTTAGTAGGTGGTGTCCTGAGGTATTGTAGTCGCCAGTTGGGGGCTTAGTAGGTGCTGTCCTACATACGCTGGATCAGGTCGGGTGCTACTGAACACCTCTGAAGTGACTCGGCAGCAGTGCAGTGTCTCCTCTGGTGGGTTCTCAGCTGACGACGTGACTCTGACTGCACCCTAGGCATCGCCGGTGCCGGGGCTGTGACGGGGCGGGTCTGGCCCTGGCTGTGGACAGGGGCCCGGAATGAGCAGCGTGTGTGCAATGCCACCAAGCTAGGTGGCACGGAAATGAGACTACCACCGCCCCCTCCCAAGAAAAAGAAGGACCCACCCAAAAAACAAACAAAAAAACAACAACCACTGGCAGAGGAATGAATATGCTCCCCCCCAAATAACTCATACTTATGGGGACTGAAATAGCTCACTTGGTAGAGCGTCAGACTCGTAATCTTGGGTTCCAGGTTCGAATCTCCGCCGGACCGTTTAGGTACAGGCTTTTTCCCCCCTTTGAGTTAGCATTGGTTCTGACTCCATTTCTCAAATAGTCCTTCGAATGAGACTATACCGAGGCTCCGTGCGTAAACGCACGCTTAACATCTTGCACACACATAAAATCCATCACCAACTTTCGGAAGAGAAAGCCCAGTTTGGCCGTTGGTATGGATGACACGCTAGACATAGCATGCATCCTGCATGATAAATTGAAAGAATAATGAAGTAAGGAAATCGAGTGAACTATATTGACTAGATGACATGGGAAACGACTGAATGAAGTGCCGGCAGGCAGCTCTTCAGTCGGCACTACCCATGCGTTTAATAAAATACTATGTTGTAACCTCTCCTTTGTTACAGGCGTGTATGTTATCATTGCTGGGCATCTCTCTCAACCGTTACCTCCACGTGTGCCACTCCCAGGTGTACCAACGCTTCTTCACGTCCTCCCATACCATCGCCATCTCCGTTGGCACCTGGGTGGCCTCTGTGCTGGTGGCCCTACCCCCGTCCTGCACATCGACGCAGGGGTCTACCGCTACAGTGGCCAGACCCACGTGTGTTCCTTCAACCGCTCCACCTACAGCTACGCCAAGAGCATGGTCATCCTGTTCTCCACCGTCCCCATGGTCATCATCGGCTACTGCAACTTCGCCATCTTCCGCTTCTGGAAAAGGTCGCGGAGGAATCTGGCAACTTCATGAGGGAGACTGTCCAGAAGGGGCAGAGGAAGTGTAAGGAAGGGGTGGACAGGCAGAGCTTACAGGGGGCGGAGAATTAGTGACCAGTGTTGAGATGGTCAGTGTGAGAGTGAACCAAGTAATCCTGTCACAGGAGGAGGCTCCAGTGTCTGTATCAGTGCGTGCAATGAACGCCAGTCAGACCAGCTCCACAGTCATATTGAGAGTTCGGATGTGACTGTGATGGAACCGTGAATGAAAGCGGAAGCTGTTCCCAGGTCACGCCTTCGTCGTCTGAGAAAGGAGGTGAAGATGAAGAAACGCTGCTGTAATGCAGCCCTCCCCACCCCCGATGCAGAATTTCATTCTCAGACGCAATGGATGAGGACGAAGACCGCAGCACAGACGATGAAAATGGATGTGACGATCAAAGACAAGTCGTGTCAGAAACGGTTCCGGTCAGCGAAGAGAAACTGTCCTCCGAGATCAAAGGAACGACCGCAGATAAACCCAGGGCTAACCGTGACCGTAACAAAACTGCCTTCAGTTCTTGAAAATCCACCTTCCAGATCGTGGACAGAATCGTTGAAGAAGACGCCTACAACAGGCAACCGTCACACACCTGGCACCACCACCACCCGCCACCTGCATCGACGGCCAAAGAAGCAGAGCGCCAGGGAGGATGCCTTTGTCCGTTCCCTGTTCGTCATCTTCGTCACCACGTGCATCAGTTTCATCCCTTACGCCGTCATCCTCATCGTCAACACCTTCGTCGCCGTGTCATCGGAGGTGGCCATACTGGGGATGTTCCTGCTGTTCTCCAACAACGCCGTCAACTGGCTGGTGTACGGCGTGATGAACCCCTCCTTCAGGAAAGCCTACGGGAATGTGGGCGGCAGCTGATGGGGAGGTGTTGTCAGGGGCAACGAGAATAGACAGCCATCAGTATAAGTGGCGAGTGATATATAAGGAAGTCGTCGGAATTCGCGGAAAAGTATTATGTTGTGGACTTTAGCTTACTTCATTTTCATTATTTGCATACATTTCAGAACACCATTTGTAACCAGAATCATACGGCATATTTTAACTGGAACCATTTTAGTTCTGTTTCTTTAATTTTCTCAATCCTTTTTGGTGCATCTACCATTTTAGTTCTGTTTCTTTAATTTTCTCATCCTTTTTGGTGCATCTACCAGTCAATAGGTTACTCCATTCTGGTTTCACATGGCACAGTGAGTTCAGCACAGTGAGTTCAGTCAGAATCAATTGTCCTGATGACACTCAATGGAGTACTATGTACAGTCTCATGCCACTCTTCCTGATGATCTCTGGATGGTGTTCCCGGGTCCACACACACACCACACACACCACACACACACACACACACACACACACACACACACACCTACAGAGACACACACACGCACGAGTGGTGTGTGTGTGTGTGTGTGTGTGTGTGTGTGTGTGTGTGTCCAGATGCCTTTATTTTCCAAATAGAGCGAAACAAACATTAAAATCCGTCCCGTTAATACATCACAAGACAGACATGCTAAAGGAGATGGGCGGCATGAGAAATAATCCTGTTTGAGGGAGTGCTCCGTTCGATTTAGTGTTTGGACCAAACGGAAGGTCAGTAGGACAAGCAAGCGATAGCTATTTTGCCCTGTGAAGAGGTGATCAGGCTTGCTCCTGGATCTCTCAATAGCTGTGTTTACCCTGTGAAGAGGTGATCAGGCTTGTTCCTGGATCTCTCTATAGCTGTGTTGCCCTGTGAAGAGGGATCAGGCTTGTTCCTTGATCTCCTACAGCTGTTTTTGCCCTGTGAAGAGGTGATCAGGCTTGTTACTGGATCTTTCTAACCTGACGATGAGAAGCACTTCCAATAAGCAAAAGGAATAATCTCTAGAATTGAACAAAATCTCCAGGTTATGTTAAAGCGTCTTCAACAAACAAAAACAAAAAACAGCACTCGGGGAAGGGGAAAATAAATAAGAATTTGAAATGGACAGGTGTGTCAAATCTTGTTTAAAAATCAAAAGTTGGGGGGGGGGGGGGGGGGGGGGGGGGCAGTAATTGGGTATAAAACTCATCGAGAACTGAAAATTACTTTTCAAAAATCCCACGTTTCAAACGGTGTATGCTTCTCCAAACGCTCGAAGGGCATACCGTTGATGTGCAGGAGGTGCAAAAACAGAAATGGAAATCAAGCTAAAGCCCTGGAGTCCCTCTCTCCAGACAGGGAGTGGGGCAAAACTCAACAATCCACCCCGATTGAAATATGTATCTTAAAAGAACCACCTGCGTCAAAGGGGAAGAGGAAGAGGTTAGACATAGTCATTATTCCTTGGATATGGGACTGTGGATTTACATATCTTTTCTATTCACACCTTCCACTGTCGAATTTTTCATAACATAGTCTGCGACTGTGAGCGTCCTACATTTATTGTTGGTAAAACATTGATTTGTTATTATTTCCAACCAGCAGATGCATGCAATGGGACTCCCAGGCATAATTTCAAAGGTTTTACTGTCAATACTTTGCAATGTTGTAACAAATATTTGGGCGCACAAAGAAAGTATCTTGAGCATATGATAACACAACGGATTAGTCACACAGCTAAGTGCTTCAACGTTTTACATCCTGACACCAGCTTTGTTTGCTCAGTATCTCAGTGTCAGGTTTGGTCTTTCTTTGTGGAAATTCCATGCGAGCTTGGATATGAAATATACACCCATGAATGTTACCACGTGTACGTATTCAAGTGCTATCCAATCAAGCTTGGAAGATGGCAGATCAATGGGATCATCTCCATTGTTGAATAAACCATATACAGTCGAAGCCGTTATAACGAGTCGCCGGGGACATTCAAAACTGCTTCGTTACATCGGCTTTTGTTACAATCGATGCGCCGGTTATAACGAATTTTTTACATGGTTGCTTCGTTATATCCGGTGTGACCTCTCTCTCTCTCTCTGTCTCTCTCACCCACTTACCCACCCATTTACCCACACACAGACACGCACGCAAGCATGCACGCACGCACGACAACACACACACATACACACACACACACACACACACACCACACACACACACACACACCACACACGTGCCCACATACATGGGCAATAATCACGCTCGTTTCCTAGGCTGTTGCATACATACTTTAATAAAGATTTCTTTTGATTGTGTTCATAATATGGGTATGAATTAATGTAAACAGATCACAAAACCTACATTGCAATTTGAGGGCATATAAATCGACAAGAAGTAAAACAGGCGAATACCCCCCCCCCCCCCCCCCCCCCCCCCCCCCCCCCCCCCCCCCCCCCCCCCCCCCCCCCCCCCCCCCCACCCCCCCCCCCCCCCCCCCCCCCCCCCCCCCCCCACCCCCCCCCCACATAACACACAAAGACAGTATCATTCTGAAGACTTATGAATAGATTGTCGGAAGAAATTACAGAGTGCCACGATTTTTAAAATGGGAGGAGGGAAAGAGATAATTCTGCACTGTTAGTTCACCGTTTCACATGTTCGGTTATTGGGAGTGTGTCAAGTTATGGAAAGAAACTCAATTAAACAATTGATTTCAAACTACACGCACTCTGCTATACAGGAGAGAATTTTATTGCTCATCACACTTGCCAAGAAATCACAATAAACCAAAAATGATGTGTCTCAAGCTCTTGAACATTACTTCGTCCATCATGCGACAAAGTCACTGATGTGTCTATTATTTGCTAGTGTTATTCAAGGTTCTTCATTATTTCCGAGATCAAACAAGCTCCATAGGACATGCTCCAAAATACCTACAGAGATCAATACTGGAACAATGACCTGCGAAAGGGAAACAGAAGTACAGCAAGCCAGGGCAGCTCATTCAACAGAAGTTCGGCAGGTGAAGGACGATTGGCGGCGATATCACGACATGCAAGACATTTCACGAGGGCCTTGGCATCATCTGTGGACAAAGACTACTGGGTCCAACACCCATTCGTGCTCCTGACAGAGCAATACTGCTGACAAGATCAGGACTGACATACTGCTCGCTGGGGCTGAGAATTTCAATGCTCTCTTGAATTAGAGTCTCGTCCAGTATCTGAGAAGCAATCACAGCGCTCCCCACCTGCCGTGAAGGAAAACGTGGCGACCCACCCGCCTGTGCACACGACTCGCGAGGTTCTGAAGAAGACCACGTCCGGGAAAGCACCAAGGAGCGATGGAATTCAGCTGACACCTATCTGAAAAGGAAAATGTTTCGCATCCTTGTACCACAGCAGTCCAATGATTACAAAAGGCACCCAAGCAAGATGTACGTGCCAGCAGCAGTTCTGTCAAACGTTCTCGTTTGATTCTCTCCAATAGGTACTAAAACACGAGTTCTGGCGTTGCTGCGGTGTCCTCACCTCCGAAATATGACTTTAACACCTTCTCTTTGGAAGCCAGAATGAGTTGCAGTGTCGACGGCCGCAATTTGATATCTCCATCAGTTTGTTTTCATCTGTGGCGGACGGGATTTCTTTCTAACTTCCTACATAATTTTTCGATTTTTTGGCTTTAGCGACAGAAACATGGCGACGTGCAAAACGCATGGATTGAAATGCCCTGTTTAATTCAAAGCTGACACCTCCTTCCCCTTCACCCCACCCTCGTTCCTCTAGATATGTCCTCCGTCTCAGTCGCTGAACTTGACCCAACGTGAGTCGACTGCTCTGCTTGACTAATCACAGACACTCGGCTAATAGGACATTAGAATACCGATTTTATTATCAGACGTGACATTTACACATACAACAAAAAAAAAACAGTAAAAATACTGTGTAGTTTTGAATCTACCTTTGTCGAAGCCGTACAAGAAAGTTATCAAGTTCAAATGTTCGGCCACAGGCCTTTTTAAGAGAAAAAAACAAAAAACAATAACAAGTACGTAATGTCCCATCTTCGGCAATGGACAGAGCAAAGTGCTTATTGGGATATTGATGTACTGCTTTCCCTTCGGGAGGACTATTGGTTTTGTTTCTAATCATGCTTAGTTATGCAGCTAGTCAATCATGTATAAATGTTGTAATTTCTTGTAGTGCAACGGTATGGACGCTCTTAATATGTCATGTTCTATGCCGGACACTCCTCATCTCCTGGGAACAGAAGCGGACCGTATGAAGCGATATACATCGCAGCGAACGACCATCCATTTCCGAGAAATGGTTCCCCCCCCCCAATACAAAGCAACCACTTCGTTATACCTGGCTTAAACCTTCACATGATCGAACTATGAATCGCTATAGGCATGCTGGGATTTGTTATTACGGCGTGATCTCCGCTGGGGACCCCAAAAACCTATGGAGTTATAGCGGCATTTCGTGAAAATTTAGACTTCATTAAATCCGACGTGTCTTATCCATGTGAAGTAGGATTTTTGCCGGGATACCTTTTTGCTTCGTTATATCAGAATTCGTTTAAGCGGCTTCGATGTACGTTTTTTCGTGAAAAAGTTCAGACCGTTCATAAATAAATAATCTGCCAGAAATCATCGAGCTACGCCTGATAAGTTTTCCTGTAATAATCTATTGATCTTTATGGTGATTCTTTTCTTACGCAAGCATTACTCCACACCGCACGACCATGCCAGTGCTGCGCAACTGTCGCGTTTTTAATTGATCACTTGTTTCTAAAATCACAGATACAATATATCATAAAGCATAGGCATTGTATCAGGAGGGCCCATTTCCATAGAACTGAAACTGGAATAGGTGTTTCTTACTTTGACTCGTAACTTTCTCTCAGTAGCAATTCTTTGATGCGTTGTAGAAATTACCAGATCTTACACATCGTCCTTTAATTCCGCTAACAGTTTAGGCATGCTATTACCCCCCCCCCCCCCGCCCATGAAAGCTTTTCGACAATCAAAGAATGTGCTAGGACGATTCATTCGTCTAGCAAAATTGGATACTTTATTTGTGTTTCTTAGCTTGACATGATCAGTGGTTGATCTTACTCGCCCGCAGCCTGTTTTATTTATGACAAAAAAATGGATCGGTTGAGCATAATTTTTTCCATACGTTTTGACCAACATGAATCGTCAGAGCTATGGGCCGGTATTTTTAATAATTGTGGCGGACTTACCATGTTTTTACATTCGGAATAATTACTGTTTCCAAAGTACTGGCATGGTACATCCATTAAAGTTTTGGCAACAATTTTAGTTTAAAAAAAAGCGGAGGAAAGCTTTTGGTGGGATGTTTTAGCATTTCATTTGAAACAGCATTGGTCCATTGATGATGTATTCGTTACCTATGCGTGTATGGAGTCCTTTATCTCTTGTGTGGTTATGGGAACATTTGTGTAATACATTTTCTGAAACGTTTTTCCATGCAGTTTTGGTTTGTGTGGGTTATGGGACATTTGTGTAATAAACCATTATTTGAAACCTCTTTTACCATAAAAGTTTGGTTGCTTTCTTGTGGAAGAGTTTTTAGGTGCTTGTTTTGAAAACATACCAGCAAAACGCTTCATGCTTTTTCAAGTGAAGTAGAGAACTACTTACTCTCTAAATTAATGGATATTTTGGAATTTATTTTGCCTTTTTTTCATAACTTGAACTTTTGTCCATACCCTTTCGGAAGGAAGTCTTTCTTCCCACAGCCACTTCTCTTGCTCAGAACGTGACCTAAATATATTCTTTGCTTTGCAATAACACTGATAGAGTGTGCCTTTGTTTTTTCATTTCAATATGATTTTTTTTTCATTTTTGTCTTGAAGTATTGTTCGCATTTGATTTTCTTTAAAGCCACAGCTTCCTCGCAATCTTAAACTCACCATACAATACCGGACATGACGTGTTTTATAAATTTTTAATACATTATTAGATGTGGAATACAACTATTTGCTGCCGAAGGTATCGTTTTGTTGATATTGGAATACATTGTATTCGTATCTCCCATTCCCACAATACTCTCTATATTTAGTTTTTTGTTGTGTTGTTTTCTTGGTTTCCGAAAGAAGAGACATTTAGATTCAATCTCTGGTAATTCTCGGATGTCGTGCGTTTCTTTGATTGTCATAATGATTGGCAAATGATCACTTCCGAGAGGTTGTTGTCGTGTCTGCTATGTGTTAGACAAAGGCTAAACTGGCGGAGACAATCGAGACAAGTCAATAGCACTTGGTCTCTGAGAAGGAATATTGGAATCTCTAGTTATACTTCCCTCATTCAGCAAGCGCAATGTGGAGGCGACCACGTAGTCAACACAAACTGTTGCTAGTTATGTTAGTTATGTATGTGTGTGTTGTGTGTGTTGTGTGTGTGTTGTGTGTGTGTGTGTGTGTGTGTGTGTGTGTGTGTGTGTGTGTTGTGTGACGTGTGTATACGTGAGCGCGCGTGAGATTACTTGATGTGTTTCAGAATGTGCTAGAGGAGCCCCCCCCACCCCCCCGGGTGGGGTGGTGGGAGTGGTAGGAATGTGGAACACACCGTGGGGTGGTGGAAGGTGGAGATGGAAGTCAAAAGGACAAGGCAATCGATGACGGGGTGAGGAGAGAGAACATGATTGTGGAACGGGTGGACAGGTGGAGGAAAGGCAGAGGTGGGGTATTGTGAAGGGTTGAAGAGGGAGTGGGGTGCAATCTGTGGTGTGTGTTTGTGTGTGTGTGTGTGTGTGAGTGTGTGAGTGTGTGTGTGTGTGTGTGTGTGTGTGTGTGTGTTAGCGTGCGTGAGGTATTCGAAAGTGCGGTTTGAAAGTGTCTAATTCATTATCTTCAACATCATCGTTATTGTTGTTATTTTGCGGGTTTTTGTTATTATGCTCATTCTTACATTCATTTTTTTATCATTAGGATTATTAATAATTGTCTTGTTTTTTTTTCTTTATTCTTTCATCCTATCACCCCACAAACCCCCTTTATCTCCACCCCTGTTTCTTACTTTCTGCTCTATTGTTGAATGCGTTTCACCATATGCCTTTTCGGTGAAGGGCAGAACTATCCGCTGATCGCGATGACGTTCATGGAAAGGAACGTATGAGAAAACATTTATGTTTGGGAAATTTCATGATTTGTCCGTTTTGAGCTGTGTAGCCAAATAAATATTACTTTGCACCCTGTTATGTATGGTTTCTGCTGTTGTTGTTGTTGCTGTATTCTGGCTCCGTATATGTTGTATGTGCATAAGAGCGTGCGAGTGCGTTGAGTGATGTGCGTGTTGTTTGTATGTGTGCGTGCCTATGTATGTGCGTAAGTGTTCGCATTGAGCACGCATGCGATTTCTGCGTGCATGTGCGTGAGCGTATATATACTGCACTTCCATAAAAACGCCGAAAACATAACCCAAGCTCTGAAGGTGGGGGTGAATTTTATTGGTCACATTGGTACAGAGTGGAAGCGAGAATTCACGTGATTTGATTTCATTACCCGTGTAAAGTGTGAAAATGTCATCAGCAATATGTTTTTGTGTGGAAAATCAGGTCACGTGACAAACCCAGTTGATGTTAATACCCGTGTGTGGGCCACCTTGGCGTGACAACTGCTTGAACCTGTGGACTCTTTTAGTGGGGGGGACCCCCCCCCCCCAAAGGGTGTGGTGATGTCGTCCCCTAGGCACACAAGCCACACATGGCCGATGGCTGGTGAAGTTGAGCCGCTGTTGCATGGTCGTGGACGCAGGAGGTCAACCGTGTGCAAGTTCGTCCCAACAATTGTTCTATTGGGTTTCAATTGGGACTGAGGGTGGCCAGGGCAGCACATTGCCGTTGTATGCTGTAAGAATTGCTGGGTGGCCTGGCGGTGGGTGGTTCTTGCATTGTCCTGTTCGACTCTCCAGTTTGTGTGTTGCGCCAAACCATGGATCGAATGGGGTCCGAGATCCTGGTGTATGTACGCGCTGTGCATTGGACACCTGTCCGCGGACCAGGGACCAATGGTCTGAAAGATGGCTGGTCTATGGCGTGGTTAATGCCAATTGCACCCCATATCTAACGTTTGGCCTTTCCCCAGGGTTACTCTACCACCAGGGAGTCAGCATAGCGTTCACCAGGTCGTACGCCATTTCTGACACGACCGTCAGCAATGTCTATTAACAAAAACGGCTCTCATCTGAGAACAGTTATGCGTCCCCATTGCTGCCTGCGCGTGATTCGGGATTGTGCCCCACTGCAGCCTGTCCGGACGGTTGTCTTGGTGTCAGTACCGGACTCTGTGAGGACGCCTACTTGCAGCCATTTCTCCTGATGAAGCCGCTGATAGGTTGAGGCTGATTTCGTATCTTTTTGATTCCCAGGCACGTCGAGCAGTGTTAGCGCTGTGTGCCGCCTGTCCCGCAGATGGGTTCGACAAGTTGGCAGATCCTCTCTTTGTGTGGGACCAAGGACGGCCTGGACCGGGACGATCGGCAGTGAGTATCCAGTGACTCGCATGCGTGCTTGCAGACGATAGATGGTTGAGATGTGGACGTTAAAGATGTTGGCGACCGGCTGGCATCCACAACAGCACCAGTTGGCCTAGGGCTCGATGTGCGGTTCCTTTGCTCGTTGTCTTGGCATCTCTGTAGCGCTCAGACGGCAGTCGTTACCTGAACCTTGTAGCGCGCTTTTATAACAGGCTGCATGCCTGCGTACTTGTCGCTGGTTAACTTTTGCTTGCATGGTGTGCACGTTGACTCACATGCAGCAACCAGTTTGCCATTTTTGTTGGACCTCCAATGCCGGAATGATGTGTTGGCTCACACAATTTTTTCACTGCCGTGAGTCATGGACACAAACAACTGCTCAATTGGTTCAATATTGTATATTCACCCTTTTCACCCGAAAAATGCATTTCAAATTTTCGCGTTTTTTGATGGAAGTAATATATATAATATTATATATATATATATATATATCCTATATTATAGATATATATTATATATATATGTGGTGCGTTTGTGTGTGCGTGTGCCCGTGTGTGACAATCACGGATACCACAAATAAGCAATTGCATTTGAGTGCCCAATTGACGACACCAGTGTTTCTGTCCAACGATTTCTGACCACTTCTTCCTTTCTAGCACTCAGGCACATCGCATGAGCACGCGCACGCGGTGTGCGCCACACACACACATTTTCATTTAGGTCGACTGAGTTTCAATTACCTGATCATACTGAAGCAGCGGAAATCCCCTTCATGAAAATAGCGACTGACTATTTTTGACAAGGAATTTGAACTTACTGTAGCGCTGCAATCATCACTACGTTCTCAATTTCCCTCCTTACGTGGTTACGGGACATGAAGTGACTCTTGTCAAAGCAAGCTAGTTCTCCAAAGAACAAAGGATTTCGCCCGCACCATTGTGCAAAGTGGAAATTTTTGCGGACTGTGGCTGTATCATTATTCTGTGGACGTGATGAAAGTTATTGTGAAGTTACGTTCGCTGAAGGTATGAAATGGGTTTTGGCCTGTTGTCACTGTCATTTAGATGTGGAAACACCACACACGCACAACACAACACCAACCCCCAAAAAAAACAAACCAACCAAACAAAAACACCGGCGGGAACATATCGGGAAAGAAGATGAGTAGGATACCACTCTAGGGAGAGGGTGACGTCAGAAGGTCTTCATGACCATGACACGAGTGCTGGTTACTCCAAGATTCTTAGATCCCTTCTCCTTCAAATGTTGATGGTTTGTTTGTTCGAGTTTTTTTTTTTTGTTTTTTTTTTTCACACTGCGTGATTCGAACTCCCCGACCACCGGCCTCTGAACGATGTGCGTGTCATACCCACACTGCCAATCAGATGGCTGTTCTAGTAGAGCGGTTTTAAGCACTCGGATTAATTCCCTTTTGCTCCACCTCGGTCATCTCCGCTGGACTCTTTTCAGCACTGTTTTAGTCGTTGCTCTAGGTCCTCCTCTTTCTCGGAAAGTGGCGAGTTTGTCTGATCGATGAGACTATGTACTGATGCGCCTTAACCCTCTGTTTTTGGTGAGACTCAGAATCCTCAAGACTGTTTCTTATGAACATCACCCCGTGACGTTTTAAGTTTGTACTGTAATTGTAATGATGAATATCTGCCCCCAAACAAAATGCACTCACACACACAACACATCACACACACGCGCGTGCTGCGCGCTAGTGGCCGCACGCAGGCAGGCCAGGCAGGCCAGGCACGCACACACAAAAGTGATGTTTCAAAAGAATGGGAATGGCTTGAATTGTAATGCTTGATTAAATTGGACTGCAAATACAGACCCAGTATTAGAGAATAAGAGCTCTGGAAGGTTATCATACCAATGAAAGATTTCTAAATCTTTTTGTCTTCTATTCTGAAGATTTCAGGACTAAACTTGATTTTCCCCCTTGTGGAAAAAAAAAGTCAAAAACTAAACCGGCGCCTACCATTCTTAAAAGAAGGTTTCATAAACTGATTTCATTTGCCACAATTCCGAAGTATTCTTCTTAAAGTAAATTCCATTCACCTTTTTATAAGGAGCAACATTCAGAAACCCGGTTTTACTCTCCGTTTTAACTTCTCACGGAGGGCACTTTTTCATTGTCCACAAACAAAGAGGAAACGTGCAACTGATGACTGTTGAATTGATGTATGTATAGCGACCCGACTAAAAACCTACTATTCAAGATAAGATGAGATTAATGTTGCTTATGGCCCAGCCGAACAGAAGAAGATTTCGATAAACCGACCAAAGACACAAAGCGGTTAATGAAATTTGCTGCTCATGGCGCCAGGGGATAAATAGTTACCATGAGACAATCGAACTGCAGGTATGACTTTCGATCTTTTTCTTAACGTTATTCATTATTTTTGGGCGACTGTGCGCCTTTCCCATGTCTCCAGAATTATTGGCTTCCTTGCCGATCATTTCAGATTCACTTTCTCAGTTCACCTGGATTTATCCTGTCCGTGTGGTCCTGCATCAGCATGTTCACAAGGAAGCGAGCAATATCAACATTTCCTTGAGCGCTACCGGACCAGACGAGACGCTTGCAGTTGCCGAACGAATCACTTTGGTCGTGTTCAGCGGTTTCCACCTTACACAGGACACAACTACTTCAGCCCCCCCCCCCCCCCTTTTCTCCCCCCCCCCTCCTACGACCGCCAATAAGTAAATAAATTGGTTGAGGATATGTCTTGGGGGACGCTATGGTCCTCCGACGAAAACTGCCTACAATTGATGACGATGACACGAACTCATAAACAAAATAGCCACGGAAATTTCAGACTTAAAAGAATTAAAAGATCAGTGAAGCATTGAAGATGAGCTTGTAAAGATGATGCTGAAGATTTTCACTTCGTCCAGAGACACCTGACAGATCGACACTCTTACGCTTCTTTTCATTCATCCCTGACGTCATGAACATTTGCCACCTGCCGGACTTGGTCAGGAAAACTGGAGTGGCTCCCTCGCTGTAAGGAATGAAAACGTCGAGGATGAACAACAGCACTGACACCGAGACCTCTCCACTTTTGTGGGACATCACGTCAGCAATGCTGCACGTGCAGTCTTCGCGACATACGCAGAGTGTCATCATACTGTGTGGAGGAGATGGGCAACGTGCTCTTGTCACGCTTCTGGTCAGACGTTTTCGACCAAAAACGACACGTGCACGATCTATTCTTAGCCAACCTGGCCTGGCCGACATGTTGTCCTTGGGATTTTGGGTGACCTTCTGGTCCTTGACCTGATTTTAGGCTTCTATCCGGGTGAACTACGCCCACTGTGTGGTGAATGAATCGTTCATCTCACTCGTGTCAGGTGAGGTTCTGTGGAAAAAAGGTCAGAAATACGAGTGTGAATATGTGTATTTATGTGTGTGTGGTGATTCGTTCGTTCTTCATTTAACGTCTATTCACATAAAGTGGATTTCAGACCAGAGTTAGGGAATTAGCGGGTGTGTGCTGTGTTGTGTGTGTGCATGTGTGTGTGTGTGTGTGTGTGTGGTGCGCTGTGTGTGTGTGTGTGATGTGATGCGACGTCGTGAGTGAGAGTGTGGGTGTGTGTGTGTGGGTGTGTGTGTGAGAGTGTGTGTGTGTGTGTGTAGTGTGTGTGTGTGCGTTTGCGTGTGTGTGCGCGTGGGTGTAGTGCGTCTGTGTGATGTTGTGATGGGAACGATAAGAAGATTTGATACGAGCAGTTAGCTTTTATATAGTGATTCATACTAAATTCTTTACAATTAACAATAGCCAAGCAAGTGTTAAAACAACGGAGTCACAGGATATCTGGTATAACCAAAATGTTTAAGCGCTCATATTGTAGGAACACACTTGTTACAAAAAAGAGCCATTGTTTAGACTAATCATCAAGGAATTAACAATCGAAACAAGACCTGGTAGTTCTGGAAAATACACGTGCCATCAAGGTCGCAGGCAGTCAGGTTTTTCTTTTTTGTAAATATGCGAGTAGAAAAGAGATGCTGGGTTGTGAAACTTTCAATGCTCCGCAGATGCAATTTTAAATTTTTGCGAAATTTTGTACGTGAAAGCGTTTGTTAGCTTAAGCTGTAAAAAGGGATTAAGTTTTAGGTTATTTTTTTCAGTACGTTTGCGTTGGCCACATTGATAGGTAATCTTTCCAATTTTAACGGATAACGGTTAAACGGATAACAATTTTATTTGTCCAAGAGATGGAAAATTCATTTTCCGACTTGCTAAAGAGATAGTAGCGACTGGGATTTATCACAGCAGAGCAATTTGGAGCGAGGTAGAACGTATTGTAGTAAGAACAAGTTTTTGTAGGCTTCATAAACCTTTTTCAATACACGTCTTTTTTAGGGACCATCTCCTTCGTAATACACACAGAGGAATGTTGATTTCTATGGATTCATCGGACTTTCGTGCTCTTTTCTGGCAGCCCGGTCAGCCCTTTCATTTCCAGAAATCCCACAGTGAGACGGGGATCAGAAAAATTCAAACTTGTTGGACCTCTTGATTAAGATACTGAAAAGATGTTTTTATTTCTAAAATCACCTCACCGTCGATTTTTCACAGCAATAGATTCTAGGCCTTGTAGGACAGATTGAGATCCACAGAGAAAGTGATTTGTAGATAGTAAGTGGGTATCAACAGAAAGTAAGCCGCATTAGGAATAATTGCCACCAGCTCAGCGTGAAGATGAATACCTTCCGAGATTGAAAGATTTTTCAACTTTAAGGGCAGAATAACAAAACACTTCCAGCGTTTTATTTAACAGGTGCTCCATCGGTGACAACTTTTAAGGTGATGTGAATATTTACTATCAATTTGAGATTTGGCAAGAGAGGACAATATATTATTGTTAACATTCTTATGTAGATCAGTTATTTATAATCAAAACATGCGGTGTGCAATTCCCCACTTTGAATCGGGGGATACAGGAAACGATCAGCTATAAATCTTGGGGATCATCTCAGCGTTTTCAATCAAGTTTGTGGATATGTCATATGGTTGTATTAGATTTAATAGATCTAACTCGTTAGGAAAATGGATATCTGATCGTAAAGTAATTCATCTTTGCGCGAGTTCTGAAACAGCTGAGCTACGTAGGATGAATTGCACAGGCCTAAGTTTCTTATCGTCGTCCAGGGGAGAAGCAACTCCGGCTTCGAAATACGTTCCTGGTGCACTGGCATTGAAATGGGACACCTAGTGCGAGTCTAAAAGCCTTGCTGTTATGCTTTGCAACTTTTTACAGTAAATAGTTATGGTGCGCTGCAGGAACACTTTGTGCGTATGATATTTTGATCTTACGAGAGATGTCGAAAGGTGTAGTAAAGTTTGTGTATCTGCACCCCAATTTTGCTGGTACTGTTATTCTAAGAAGATTTGAGATTTGCTGGCTTCGTTGATAATATGTTCCAATATGGTTGTTCCAAGGTTAATGTAGAGGTTAATATTTATCCTATTAAATTTTATCGCGGTGACATAATCCATACACTGTTCAGTCTTACCTTAAAAGTAGGAATATTGTAACGTACTTCACCAGCGTTCAAATAACCATTATGTGGGTTGTTTCTGCGTTAAACTAAGGCCGTTTTAACATAAATATGGCTATATTATCTAGTCACGCCTGATATGTTTTTTTTTCAATAAAACTGAAAGATCCTGACTGGAGGTTTCTTCTTTAAGTTACGATTCATCCACATGCAATTATCGTCAGCATATTGCCTACCAAGGAACAGTTTTTAGATAAATGCTTTGGGAGATCGCATATCAGAATATTAAATAGTAGGGGGAGCAATGGACGAGTCCCTGAGGACTGCCCATGTGTAAATATCTCTTGCTGGTAAACATTTTGTATCCTTTGTTACCATACTTCTACTGTCAGAAATGCTTTGATATAGTTATATATATGCCAGAAAGCCCAATGGTTTTCAGTTTATATAAAAGTCTCTCATTTCCAATGGGAAGGCATCGAGTGACGGGGGGTTTGTTTCTCTCCCCGATTTCTCTTGCTTCTTCCACTTTCCTTTTGTGAAATGTGATTCAGCTGCTGTTTGGTGGCTTGTAACTTGTTGGTATGTGGGATGTTGTCAGATTGTTCTATTATGCAGAAGTTTGTAGTGTGGTCATTTAGCCTTGTTTTCAAGGCCGACCAGTTCTCCAATATAGTCCTCACTGCACTGCTCACTTTGAATGTGATACACCACACGCTTTTCTTATCAGCTCTGTTCTAGCCTTGACTTTTGTAACTGTGATCATATTGAATTCACTGGTTTGTGAAATACTTGCAGCCTTGTTGGCTGAAAGTTCGTGACAGGCGCTTGACATCCCTTTCACGTAGGGCACGCTGATAGTGATGGAAGTTTTTTTGTCGTTGGGTTTGTTTCGGTTTGGGAGTGTTGAAAAAAGAGTTTCAAGCACCATAACTGCAGCAGAATCACCAGTTCACAAAAAAGGAAAGTGAAAGAAGCCAATAGAAATCTGGAGATCGAAAACCAAAGTTTGAAACAGTGACTGTGGCTATGACCTGCCTCATTTACAAGTGTGGTGCTGAACACATCACTCAACCGTGAGGACAATCAGAGAACACCAACACCCACCACAACTACCAGTCAGTCAGGGCTGATGAAGCAGCAGTAGCTGGCCGAAATTTCCACAAGGAAAACTCTTTATTAGATCTCGAGTCAGAACAACAGAAATAGGACCAACCGGAGTCGAAAGTGTCTTTGCTCAGATTCCACTATAATATATTTGTCTTGACCGAAAGCTGGAAAGTTCATCCTGAGAGGACTCTGAACTACCTTTTGGCAACCTTGTATTGCAGCTCTTATCTATTTTATCGTTATATAAAACGATCAGTGAGACGGTATCCAGCAGAAAAATACAATTGTCGTGCCTTTGAATAGCCAGAGCATGAATCAAATTGTAATTTTACGTATCCTTTCTTATCTATTCTGCAATTTATAAGATTTCTGTGCCTGAGCACAGACTGTGAATCAATACAAAAAAGTATTTAAAATATATATGTGGCTAATTTAGAACGACCATTGACGCCATTAATATTGCAATAAGTTCCTCAGTAAAAAACGTTTTATTTTTCCCAGTGAAAAACATTTCTCTACTTTGAATTCAGGTATCAAATAGCGAGCCTCGCATTTTTCTGAAATAACAACCCTTCTGTGTATACTTTTAAGTGATTTTGATACTCTCTTCAAATATGAGATTTAATCCATGTGCTCGCACGATATTCTACTTGTTCTTCTTTTTTTTAATCAGTTGTGCCAATATCAAAATGGGACCTTTGAAAGTTCCCCGGGTGGTGTCGGGAAGAAGGACAGATAGTTAGCAGAGATAGATTCTCGTCACAGTAAAGCCTGCTGCAAAGTACTCTGTGAGGAGATTGGTTTGTGCACTTGTCGGAAGTCAACATCTGATATAATTTTAATCTCATTTTTCACATCATTTCTTAAGTGGAGATCTTCTTTATACAATTTATTTTGTGCGCAGCCACTCTCTCTGATCATCTAATGGTAAAATTAATAAAATTTGAGCTTGATTTTGTTAGAAAAGGGGACAGATGCATGGGTGGGAGGACCCCACTGCAAGTTTGAGCGCTTTGCATTCTTACACTTTGAAAGCTTCTGTAACAGGATATGCGGTGCACTAAAAAAAGAGAAAAAAAAACCCCCACTTAATTGTGCGTGATATGTTTTTTGATCTTATTAGAGAATTAATACTTAATTTAGAGTGGAAGTGGTCTTGTCCCCATCTCGTGTACTCACAATATTGAGAACATTTAACGTTATCCTTGGTTTTGTCAGCAAAACAATCTCTATGTTGATGCCAAGACATTTTCGATGCGAGATTTCGCCCCAAAACTTGATTTGTGAGGCATGATTAAGAATCTACACCATTCATTTGAAAACAGGCCCCATTATGTTCAGGGAATTCCTACCACTGTTGAATAAAAAAAACAATGTTTGTTTTTCTAGCAGATAAATTCGTCCTTCTTTGTCACGTACTCTATGTATCGAGGCTCTTTTTTATACACTTTTTTGTATGGTATATGCTACGTAATGGAGTTTTCTTTGTTAGTAAGGTACCTTCCATTCACATGCATTATATCGTCAGCATGCGAATTGAGGATGGCATTTTTTTAAGACATGTAACGGGTAGATCGTACATTTGTACTGACCCATAGGAAAGAAGCAATAACTGATCCTTTGTGGAATACCCCCCTCGTAAGAGTTTTCTTTGTTGATACGCGTTCCCTATTTCTGGTTCGATTTTTCGATTCTTAAGAAAACATTTAATATAATCATGAATAGTACGGACAGGACCGATGTTTTTCAAAATTAAGTATGAGTCGGAGAAGCAGACCTTGATCATAAGCCTTATTTATGTAAAAAAACAAGTCGCTAATATACATTTACTCTAGCAAACTCGCTTCTTTATCGTTTATTGCAAGTTTCATATGAGTGGGCTCTGTTGTCGATCTACTCTTTCTGAAACCTGCCTGATTTAGGGTATTATTTCGTTCTTTCTCACAAAGTGTGCGGTCTGTTTACCAGCTTCCTCTCCCCAGTGCGTTTGCGTGTTTGTGGGTGTGTGTGTGTGTGTGTGTGTGTGAGTGTGGTGTGTGTGTGTGTGTCTGTGGAGTGTGCGTGAAGTGCGTGGTGCAGCTGCGTCCGTGCGTGCGTGTGGTTGCCGCGTGTATGGCGTAGTGCGTTGTGTTGTGCGTTGTGGTGTAGTGTGTGTGTGTGTGTGTGCGTGTGTGGGTGCGTGGTGTGCGTGTGAGGAGAGAGAGAGAGAGACAGAGAGAGAGAGAGAAGAGAGGAAGAGAGAGAGGAGAGAGGAGAGAGATGAGAAAAAAGAGAGAGAGTGAGAGAGAGGAGAGAGTGAGGTACACAAGTTTGTATTAACAGTCACTTATCAATCTTTTCTTATTTCAAAGAAAGGAAACTGCCAGTGTGCTTCATGACTAGCGCAGCATTTTGATTTGTACGGCGTATCCCCCCGAGTAGTGCTATGTGCGGCAAGCCTATTCGTAATGGCAAACATAGGAACGTACTCTGTGTCACTGACATTTATAAGTAAATAAGTCATGCTTTTTCAATGTTCAGTACGTGTCTGCTTTGTTTGCAAGCTGCAAGTTGTATAATGAAGGTAAAACTCCGTCACTACTTATGTTGGCATAATATTGGATGGTTCTTGAAACCTATACATGTATAATGGAAATAACTCCTTCTCGAATGTTTCTACTGCCCCCCCCCCCCCGCCCCTTGTCTGTGAAAGACTTATCGTGCACATTGTTTTGTACGTTCATTTGCCGGATGCTACTATTCTCCCATCAGACACAACACAAGGTTTTTACAGCTATTTAGGTGCCTTGTTGGATTAAGTATTGTCAGCTTTGGCTTTGAGAAGTAAACCCAACCAACGCCCAAAAGCAATTCTTTTTCATAAGCCCTCCCCCCCCAAAGACTGTTTGCATTTTAGATAGACATGTCAAAATCTCGGAACATTTGTCTCGGCGGGTTGTCGGTTTTTCTCCATACTTCATGTACTTAGTTCAGAATTAAGAAACAGGTTGGATATTAACTTGTGTGGTAAACTGTCATGGGGAGATATAGCGATGAAAACGGTCATTGTAAGCTGCGTAGTTTGCGAGTCCTTTCTTCACAGGTGTGTATTTGGTCCACTGCTGGGCATCTCTTGAACCGTTACCTGCACGTGTGTCATTCCAGCTCTGCAAACCCTCTTCACATGTCCGCGCCGTTCTTCATCATCGCATTCTGGGGTAGGTGGTCCATTCTCTGGCTCTGCTTCCTGTTTTCCACATTGTCCGGTGATTTCACTTCAGTGTCCACTTTCACATCTGCTCCTTCAACCGTGAGTCTTGGAAACTTACGCCAAAGTCATGTTCATAGTGTTCACTCGGGTCATGATGTTCACTGGGCGTCTGCATACTTCCCATTTTCCGTTTCTGGAGGAAGTCCCGGTGCGGGCGCTGAGCAACTGGAAAGACCCTAGCAGGCTGAGGAAACTGCTGACGTGGAGAAGAGAGCGTTCGGGACAAATCGGGGAGATCGTGGCTTCAGCCGATCAGGGAACACGGAACTGACCACCGGCACAAGATGTCCCGGAGAGACCACAGAACGGGCTGTGTCCAGGACGGTGAAGGAGGAGTAGGGGAAAGTCGTGTCGATGCTTCCAGGACCTGAACGGCGTCAGAAGTATCGGGACAGTCAGAGCTCTGCGTGCAACACGGACGGACTGGCCCATCCACGGAAAAGCTTTTCTCGCGACCATGAAAACCATCTCCTCTCAAAAAGGAGGTCAGTTAATGCGTCCTGCCTAAAAACCAACAACGGGATTTTTTTTGCCAGGCCAATTTCTATAGTCTCAAGGGCAACTCCGGTTTCAAAAATACTTCCTGGTGCACTGGCATGAAAGGACACCTAGTGCGAGTCTAAAAGCCTGCATCTAGCTTGCAATTTAGTAAATAGTTTGGTGCTGAAACACTTCCTGTGCGTATGATAATTTTGATCTTACGAGAGATGTCGAAAGGTGTAGTAAAGTTTGTGTATCTGCACCCCAAATTTGTTTACTGATTATTCTAAGAAGATTTAGAGATTTGCTGGCTTCGTTGATAATATGTTCAATATGGTTGTTCCAAGTTAATTTAGAGGTAATATTTACTCCTAAAAATTTTATCTCGGTGACATAACTCAATACACTGTTATCTACCTTAAAAGTAGGAATATTGTAAGTACTTCCACCAGCGTCAAATAACATTATGTGGGTTTTTCTGCCGATAAACTAAGGCCGTTTTCAAACATAAATATTGCTATATTATCTAGGTCACGCTGATATGTTTTTTTATAAAACTGAAAGATCTGACTGGAGTTTTCTTCTTTAAAGTTACGTTCATCCACATGCAAATATCGTCAGCATATTGCACCAAGGAACAGTTTTAGATAAATGCTTTGGGAGATCGCATATCAGAATATTAAATAGTAGCGGAGCAATGACCGATCCCTGAGGAATGCCCATTGTAAATATCTCTTGCTGGAATAAACATTTTGTATCTTTGTTTCCATACTTCTACTGGTCAGAAATGCTTTGATATAGTTATATATATGACCAGAAAGACCAATGGTTTTCAGTTTATATAAAAGTCTCTCATATCCATGGAAGGCAATCGAGTGACGGGGGTTTGTTCTCTCCCCGATTTCTCTTGCTTCTTCCACTTTCCTTTTGTGAAATGTGATTCAGCTGCAGTTATGGTGGCTTGAAACTTGTTGGTATGGTGGGATGTTGTCAGATGTTCATAATATGCAGAAGTTTTGTAGTGTGTTCATTTAGCCTTGTTTTCAAAGGCCGACCAGTTTCTCCAATATAGTCCTCACTGCACTGCTCACATTGAATGTGATACACCACACCGCTTTTCTTATCCAGCTCTGTTCTAGCCTTGACTTTTGTAACCTGTGATCATATTGAATTCACTGGTTTGTGTAATACTTGCACGCCTTGTTGGCTGAAAGTTCTGACAGGCGCTCTGACATCCCTTTCACGTAGGGCACGCTGATAGTGATGGACGTTTTTTTCGTTGGGTTTGTTTCGGTTTGGGAGTGTTGAAAACAAGTTTCAAGCCACCATAACTGCAGCTGAATCACAGTTCACAAAAAGGAAAGTGAAAGAAGCAATAGAAATCTGGGAGAGAAAACCAAGTTTGAACAGTGACTGTGGCTATGACCTGCCCCTCATTTACAAGTGTGTGCTGAACACCCATCACTCAACCAGTGAGGACAACTCAGTAGAACACCAACACCCACCACAACTACCAGTCAGTCAGGGCTGATGAAGACCAGCAGTAGCTGGCCGAAAATTTCCCAAGGAAAAATCTTTATTAGACTCTCGAGTCAGAACAAACAGAAATATGAACAACCCGGAGTCGAAGTGTCTTTGCTCAGATTCCACTATACTATATTATTCTTGAACCGAAAGTGGAAAGTTCATCCTGAGAGACTCTGAACTACCTTTTGCACCTTGTTTTGCAGCTCTTATCTATTTTATCGTTATAATAAAACGAACAGTGTGACGGTATCCAGCAGAAAATAATTGTCGTGCCTTGTATAGCAAGAGCATGAATCAAATTGCTAATTTCAATTATCATTTCTTATCTATTCTGCAATTTTAATGATTTCAGTGCCTGAAGCACAGACTTTGAATCAATACAAAAAAGTATTTAAAATATATATAGTGGAAAATTTAGAAGACAATTGAACGCCATTAATATGCAATAAGTTCCACAGTAAAAACCGATTTATTTTTCCCCAGTGAAAAACATTTCTCTACTTTGAAATCAGGTATCAAATAAGCAAGCCCGCATTTTTCTGAATTAACAACCCATCTGTGTATACTTTTAAGTGATTTTGATACTCTCTTCAATATGAGATTTAACAGTGCTCGCCACTATATTCACATTGTTCTTTTTTTTTTAAATCAGTGTGATCAATATCAAAATGGGCCCTTTGAAGTTCCCAGGGTGGTGTCGGGAAGAAGGACAGCCTAGCAGATAAGACTTCTCGTCAACAGTAATGCCTGCTGCCAAAGTAATCTGAGAGGATATTGTTTTTGCACTTGTAGGAAAGTCAACATCTGATCTAATTTTAATCTCATTTTTCACATCATTCTTAAGTGGAAGACTTCTTATCACAAATTATTTTGTGCAGCCACTTCTCTCTGATCATCTAATGTAAAATTTTGAGCTTGATTATGTTAGAAGACAAGATGCATGGGTGGGAAGACCCACTGCAAGTTTGAGCGCTTTGCATTCTACACTTTGAAGCTTCTTTAACAGATATTGCGGTGCACTAAAAAAAGAAAAAAAAACCCCCACTTATTGTGCGTATGTTTATTTTGATCTTATTAGAGATTTACATACATAAATTAGAGTGGACGTGTCTTGTCCCCATCTCTGTGTACTCACAATATGAGAACATTTAAAGTTTTCCTTGGTTTTGTCAGCAAACAATCTCTATGTTGATTCCAAGACATTTTCGATGCGAGATTTACGCCCCAAAACTTGATTTGTGAGGCATGATTAAGATCTACACCATTCATTTTGAAAACAGGCATTTTGTCAGGGATTCCAACCACTGTTGAATAAAAAAAACAATGTTTGTTTTTCTGCAGATAAACTTAGTCCATTCTTTGTCAAGTACTCTATGATATCGAGCTCTTTTTTATACACTTTTTTGTATGGTTATGCTACGTAATGGAGTTTTCTTTTTAAGGTTACTTCCATCCACATGCATATATCGTCAGCATGTCGAATTGAGATGGCATTTTTAGACATTTAACGGGTAGATCGTACATTAGTAATGAAAATAGGAAAGAAGCAATAACTGACCTTGAGGAATACCCATCGTAAGAGTTCTTTTAGTTGAATACGCGTTCCCTATTCTGGTTCGAATTTTTCGAATTCTTTAGAAAACATTTAATATAATCATGAATATGAACCGGACAGACCGATGTTTTTCAAAATTAAGTATGATCGAGAATGCCAGACTTGATCATAAGCCTTATTTATGTTAAAAAACAAGTCGCTAATATACATTTACGTCTAGCAACTCGCTTCTTTATGTTTATTGCAAGTTTCACTATGAGTTCTGTTGTCGATCTACTCTTTCTGAAACCAGCCTGATTTATGAGTATTATTTCGTTCTTCTCACAAAAGTGTGCGATCTGTTTAAAACGATTCTCTCCAAAAGTGCGTGCGTGTGTGTGTGTGTGTGGTGTGTGTGTGTGTGTGTGTGTGTGTGTGTGTGTGTGTGTGTGAGTGTGCGTGCGTGCGTGCGTGCGTGCGTACGTGCGTGCGTGTGTGTGCGCGTGTATGCGTGTGCGTGTGTGTGCGTGTGTGCGTGTGTGTGTGTGTGTGTGTTGCGTGTGTGTGTGCGTGTGTGTGCGTGTGAGAGAGAGAGAGAGAGAGAGAGAGAGAGAGAGAGAGAGAAGAGAGAGAGAGAGAGAGAGAGAGAAGAAAGAGAGAGAGAGAGAGAGAGGAGAGAGAGAGTAAACATGTTTGTATTACAGTCACTTATCAATCTTTTCTTATTTCAAAGAAAGAAACTGCAGTGTGCTTTCATTGACTAGCGCAAAGCATTTGATTCTTTACGGCGTATCCCCCGAGTAGTGCTTTGTGGCGCAAGCCTATTCGTAATGGCAAACATAGGAAATTACTCTGTGTCACTGACATTTATAAGTAAATAAAGTCATGCTTTTTTCAATGGTTCAGTACGTGTCTGCTTTGTTTTGCAAGCTGCAAGTTGTACATGAAGTAAAATCCGTCACTACTTTGTTGGCATAATATCTGAGATCTTGAAACTATACATGATAATGGAAAATAACTCCTTCAGAATGTTTATACTGCGAAAACTTGTCTGTGACAAGACTTTATGCACAT
>CM031614.1:61765133-61775133 GCA_018398815.1 Conus ventricosus
GTCGTCCGGAAAAAATGCACAGACGAATGGATGAGACGAAGACCGCAGACACGATGAAATGGATGTGACGATCAAAGACAAGTCGTGTCGGAAACGGTTCCGGTCAGCGAAGAGAAACTGTCCTCTGAGATCAAAGGAATGACCGCAGAGAAACCAGGGCTAACCGTGACAGTAACAAAACTGCCTTCAGTTCTTGAAAATCCACCTTCCAGATCGTGGACAGAATCATTGAAGAAGACGACTACAACAGGCAACCATCACACACCTGGCACCACCACCACCCGCCACCTGCATCGACGGCCAAAGAAGCAGAGCGCCAGGGAGGATGCCTTTGTCCGTTCCCTGTTCGTCATTTTCCTCACCACGTGCATCAGTTTCGTCCCTTACGCCGTCATCCTCATCGTCAACTCCTTCGTCGCCGTGTCATCAGAGGTGGCCATACTGGGGATGTTGCTGCTGTTCTCCAACAACGCCGTCAACTGGCTGGTGTACGGCGTGATGAACCCCTCCTTCAGGAAAGCCTACAGGGAATGTGGGCGGCAGCTGATGGGGACGTGTTGTCAGGGGCAACGAGAATAGACAGCCATCAGGATTAGTGGCGAGTGTTATATGAGGAAAGTCGTCGGAATTCGCGGGAAAGTATTATGTTGTGGACTTTAGCTAACTCCGTTTTCAATAATTTGCATACATTTCAGAATACCATTTGTAACCAGAATCATACGGCATATTTTTAACTGGAACCATTTTAGTTCTGTTTCTTTAATTTTCTTAATCCTTTTTGGTACATCTACCCAGTCCATCGGTTACTCCATTCTGTATTCACATGGCACAGCGAGTTCAGCACAGTGAGTTAAATCAGAATCAATTGTCCTGATGACACTCAATGGAGTACTATGTACAGGGTCTGTGGGGTGTGTGTGGTTGGGTCTGTGGGGTGTGCTCGGCAGCTGGAGGGTGGTGTTTCTCGCCGGTGGGCTCTGCAGTCATGAAATACGGGCTGGTACACCCATGGGGGATGCTATTTTAAGGCTGTTATGAGTTGCATCCTGCAGTCTGATTTACCTCTGTTCAGGAGCAGTTATGTCCCTTGATACCTTAATGGAGTGTCCTGCGCGTGCCTGTACCCATCGTCAACACAGCGCAGGCCTCCAAGGGTGGTACAGGGCTGCTCTAAAGGCAGGTGAAGACAGTGCTTCTCTGGGTCCTCCCCAGCACCTTCGGGTGTTTCTTTTTCTTCTTTGCCTTAACTAGGCTGACCCTGGAGAAAGGTCCAGTGACGGTGAGGAAAGACCCACTGACCACAGGGAAAGTCCTGTTGACAGTGGGAAAGACTACAACTTTGGATTCTCTCTTGAGGGCACATAAGACCGTATGGCGAAAGCTTGGCTGTGTCTGGAGTGGCACTCTCTTCATCTGTCCGTGGGCATGGGTGGTTGGGTCTGTGGGGTGTGCTCGGCAGCTGGAGGGTGGTGTTTCTCGCCGGTGGGCTCTGCAGTCATGAAATACGGGCTGGTACACCCATGGGGGATGCTATTTTAAGGCTGTTATGAGTTGCATCCTGCAGTCTGATTTACCTCTGTTCAGGAGCAGTTATGTCCCTTGATACCTTAATGGAGTGTCCTGCGCGTGCCTGTACCCATCGTCAACACAGCGCAGGCCTCCAAGGGTGGTACAGGGCTGCTCTAAAGGCAGGTGAAGACAGTGCTTCTCTGGGTCCTCCCCAGCACCTTCGGGTGTTTCTTTTTCTTTCTACAGTCTCATGCCACTCTTCCTGATGATCTCTGGATGGTGTTCCCGGGTCACCACACACACACACACACACACACACACACACACACACACACACACACACCACACACACCTACAGAGACACACACACACCTACAGACACACACACACACCTACAGACACACACACACACACACACACACACACACCACACACACACACACACACACACACACGAGTGTGTGTGCGTGTGCGTGCGTGTGTGTGTGTGTGTGTGTGTGGTCCAGATGCCTTTATTTTCCAAATAGAGCGAAACAAACATTAAAATCCGTCCCAGTTAATACATCACAAGACAGACATATGCTAAAGGAGATGGGGGCATGAGAAATAATACCTGTTTGAGGGAGTGCTCCGTTCGATTTAGTGTTTGACCAAATGGAAGGTCAGTAGGACAAGCAAGCGATAGCTGTTTGCCCTGTGAAGAGGTGATCAGGCTTGTTACTGGATCTTTCTATAGCTGTGTTGCCCTGCGAAGAGGTGATCAGGCTTGTTCCTGGATCTTTCTAAGCTGTGTTACCTGTGAAGAGGTGATCAGGCTTGTTCCTGGATCTTTCTATAGCTATGTTGCCCCGTGACGAGGTGATCAGGCTTGTTCCTGGATCTTCCTATAGCTGTGTTGCCCTGTGAAGAGGTGATCTGGCTTGTTCCTGGATCTTTCTATAGCTGTGTTGCCCTGTGAAGACGTGATCAGGCTTAACACTGGATCTTTCTATAGCTGTGTTGCCCTGTGAACAGGTGATCAGGCTTGTCCTGGATCTCTCTATAGCTGTGTTGCCCTGTGAAGAGGTGATCAGGCTTGTTTCTGGATCTCTCTATAGCTGTGTTGCCCTGTGAAGAGGTGATCAGGCTTGTTTCTGGATCTCTCTATAGCTGTGTTGCCTGTGAAGAGGTGATCAGGTTTGTTCCTGGATCTCTCTATAGTTGATTTTCCTGTGAAAAGGTGACCAGGCTTGTTCCTGGACCTTTCTATAGCTGTGTTGCCCTGTTAAGAGGTGATCAGGCTTGTCCTGGATCTCTCTATAGCTGTGTTGCCCTGTGAAGGTGATGAGGCTTGTCCTGGATCTTTCTATAGCTGTGTTGCCCTGTGAAGAGGTGATGAGGCTTGTTCCTGGATCTTTCTGAGGTGATCAGGCTTGGTACTGGATCTTTCTATAGCTGTGGTGCCCTGTGAAGAGGTGATCAGGCTTGGTACTGGATCTTTCTATAGCTGTGTTGCCTTATGAAGAGGTGATCAGGCTTGGTACTGGATCTTTCTAACTCTACGATGAGAAGCACTTACAAATAAGCAAAAGGAATAATCTCTAGAATTGAACAAATCTCCAAGTTATGTTAAAGTGTCTTCAACAAACAAAAACAAAAACAGCGCTCGGGGAAGGGGAAAATAAATGAGAAATTGAAATGGAAAGGTGTGTCAAATCTTGTTTAAAAATCAAAAGTTGGGGGGGGGGGGGGGGGGGGGGGGGGGGCAGTAATTGGGTATAAAACTCATCGAGAACTGAAAATAACCTTTCAAAAATCCCAAGTTTCAAACGGTGTATGCTTCTCCAAACGCTCGAAGGGCATACACCTTGATGTGCAGGAGGTGCAAAAACAGAAATGGAAATCAAGCTAAGGCCTGGAGTCCCTCTGTCCAGACAGGGAGTGGGGCAAACCTCAAAATTCACCCCGATTAAAATATGTATCTTAAAAGAACCACCTGCGTCAAAGGGGAAGAGGAAGTGGTTAGACATAGTCATTCTTCACTGGATAATGGGACTGTGGATTTACATATATTTCTTTTCTATTCACACCTGCCACTGTCAATATTTCATAACAGTCTGCAACTGTGAGCTTCCTACATCCATTTGTTGGTACAATATTGATTTGTTCTGTATGTTCCAATAGCAGATGCATGCAATGGGACTCTCAGGGATAATTTTAAAGGTTTTACTGTTAATACTTTGCAATGTTTGTAGCAAATATTTGGGCGCACAAAAGGAAGTATCTTGAGCATTTTGTTAACATACAACGGATGAGTCACACAGCTAAGTGCTTCATCCTGACACCAACTTTGTTTGCTCAGTGTCTCAGTGTCAGGTTTGTCATTCTTTGTTTAAGAGACAATATGGAAATTCCATGCGAGCTTGGATGTGAAATATACACCTATGAATGGTACCACGTGTACGTATTCAAGTGCTATCCAATCAAGCTTGGAAGATGGCAGATCAATGGGATCATCTCGATTATTGGACAAAACCATACACAGTCGAAGCCGCTTATAACGATTGGCTGTGGACATTCAAAATTGCTTCGTTATATTCGGCTTTTGTTACAATCGGCGCGCTGGTTATAACGAATGTTTACCTGATTGCTTCGTTATATCCGGCGTGGTCTCTCTCTGTGTCCGTCTCTCTCTTACCCACTTACACACCATTTACCCACACACACGCGCGCACGCACACGCACGCACGCACGCGCGCACACACACCACACACCACACACACACACACACACACACACACACACACACACACACACACGTGCCACACACATGGGCAATAATCAAGCTCGTTTCCTAGACCGTTACTTACTTTAATAAAGATTTCTTTGATGTGTTCATAATATGGCTATGATTAATGTAAACAGATCACAAAAGCCTACATTGCAATTTGAGGGCATATAAATCGACAAGAAGTAAAACAGGCGAATAAATACCCCCACAAAAACAGTATGATTCTGAAGACTTAAGAATTAGATTGTCGGAAGAAATTACAGAGTGCCACGATTTGAAAGTGGTGAGGGGGAAAGGGAAATTTCTGCACTGTTAGTTTATGTTTCACAACCGTTAGCTCATTGATGTGTGGCCCAGTTATGGAAAGAAACTCTTAAACAATTGATTTTAAAATACACGAACTCTGCAATACATGAGAAATTGTTTTGCTTGTCACAATACTTGACAAGAAATCACAATAACCAATAAATGATGTCTCAATAAGCTCTTGAACGTTACTTTCGTCCATCATTGCAAACGAAAGTCACAGATGTGTTATCATTTGTTAGTGTATACAATCAAGAGTTTTCATTATTTACGAAGATCAGCAAGCATAGACATGCTCCACAATACCTACAGAGATCACATCAGGGACAAGAGCTGCGAGAAGAAGAAACAGATAGTACAGCAAGCCAGGCAGCTCATTCAACAGAAGCTTCGGCAGGTGAAGGACGATTGGCGGCGATATCACGACATGAAGACATGTCACGAGGGCCTTCGCACTATCTATGGTTAAAAGACTACTGGTTCAACACCCATTTGTGCTCCTGACCAGACCACACTGCTGACAGATAAGACTGCCATTCTTGCTCGCTGGGCTGGGCACTTCAATGCTCTCTTGAATAGAGATTCGTCAGTATCTGAAGACGCAATCACAGCGCTCCCACAACTGCTAGTGAAGGAATCTCTGGCAGACCCACCCTCCAGTGCAGCGACTGCGAAGGTTCTGATGCAGACCACGTCCAGGAAAGCACCAGGAGCAGATGGAATTCCAGCTGACATCTATCTCAAAAGGAAAATTATTTTGTTTTTCATCCTTGTAACACAGCAGTCCACATGATTACACAAAGGCACCACCGAAGTACATGTACGTGCAGCAGTTCTGTCAAACGTCTCGTTTGATTCTCTCCAACAGGTACCTAACGAGTTCTGGCGTGGTGCGTGTCCTCACCCCCAAACACTGACTTTCACACTTCTCTTTGGAAGCCAGAATGGTTGCCAGTGTCGACGGCGCAATTTCATAATCTTCCATTAGTTTCTTCATCCGTGTTGCTGGATTTCTTCCAACTTGCTACATTATTTTTCAGTTTTTTCGCTTTAGCGACAGAACTTTGCGACGTGCAGACGCCATGATGAAATGACCTATTAAATCAAAGCTGACACTCTGACACCCTCCTTCCCTTCACCCCACCCTCGTTCCTCTAGCATATGTCCTCGTCTACAGTCGCTGAACTTGACCCCACGTGAGGCGACTGCTCTGCTTCGACAATCACAGGCACTCGCATAATAGGACATTAGAATACGATTTTATTATCAGACGTGACATTTACCATACAACAAAATTACAGTACAAAGTACTGTGTAGTTTCAATCTACCTATGTGAAGCCGTAAAAGAAAATTAATCAAGTTTACACAATATCACAATTCCACTCTTCAAATGTCGGCCACATCTCTTGAAAAGGCCAACTACGTAATGTCATCTTTGGCAACTGGACAGAGCAAAAGAGCTTATTGCGATATGTGTACTGCTTTCCTCCCTTTGGAGGACTATTGCTTTTGTTCCTAATCAAGTTTAGGTTATGCAGCTAGTCAAACATATGTATAAATGTGTAATTTCTATATAGTGCAACACATGGACAGCTCTACATTTCATGTTCTATGCGGACACTCCTCCATCTCCCGGGAATAGAAAGCGACCGTTATGAAGCGATATACATCGCAGCGAACAACCAGCCATTTCCGAAAAATGGTTCTCAAACACAAAAGCAACCACTTCGTTATAACGGCTTAAACTCTTCACAGGACCGAACTATTGATTCGCTATAGGCAGCTGATTTGTTTATAACCGGCGAGATCGCCCGCTGGAGACCCAAAACCATTTCGTTATAAGCGGCCATTTCGTTAATCCGACTTCATTAGATCCGACGTATTCTTAATCATGTAAAGGATTTTGCCGGGACCAACCTTTTTGCTTCGTTATATCCGGCATTCGTTATATCCGACTTCGTTATGAGCGGCTTTGACTGTATGTTTTTCTTCTCTTGCACAGAACGATGACTAATATTAGCTTCTTTGCTTTTGCAGTAACTTTGTTAGAGTGTGCCTTTGTTCTTTTCATTGCTGTATGAATTTTTGTCTGTAAGATATTGTTTGTATTTGATTTTCTTTAAAGCCACAGCTTCTTCGCAATCTTAAGTCCACCATACAATAACGACATGACGTGTTATATATATATATATTATTATATATTATATATATTATTATATTTATATTATATATTATATATATATATTATATATATTATACATTATTAGATTTTGGAATGCAACTATTTGCGGCCAAAGGTATCATTTTGTTGAATATTAATACATAGTATTCGTATCCTCTCCATTCCCACAAATACTCTGTATTTGTGCCCGAAAGAAGTGCTCGAAATTCATCCTCTGGTAAGTCTCGGATGTCGTGCGTTTCTTTGATTGTCATAATGATTGGCAAATGATCACTTCCGAAAGTGTTGTCGTAAGTCTGCCATGTGTAGACAAAGGCTAACTGGGGAGAAAATCGAAGACAAGTCTATAGCACTTGGTCTCTGAGAGGGAATATCTGGAATTCTAGTTATACTTCCCTCATTTAGCAAGCCCAATGCGGTGTCGACCACGTAGTCAACACAAACTGTTGCTAGTTATGTTAGTTATGTGTGTGTGTGTGTGTGTGTGTGTGTGTGTGTGTGTGTGTGTGGTGTGTGTGTGTGTGTGTGTGTGTGGGGAGGGGGGAGGTGTTATTAGAAGCGTTGTTGAAAGGTCTGATTATTATCTTCAACATCATCGTTATTGTTGTTATTTTTGGTGTTATTGTTATTATTCTCATTCTTACATTATTCTGTCTTTATTATGATTATCATAATTGTTAGTAGTAGTGTAGTAGTAGTATGTAGTAGTAGTAGTGTAGCAGTAGTAGTATTTTAGGTATGGAATATGCAGTCTAGTCAAAATACTATTATCAAGATTTTATGAAACGTAGTAGATTATCTCCGAGTTTCACCTCCATGACTTGAGCCATAATTCTGTTAATCAGTCATTTTCATTCCATATTTACGAGTACACAACCTTAACAATAGCAAAAAAAAAATCTTTATATATTTGTCTTCACTCCATCATAAGTTGTTTTTTTTTTCCTGTAAGGTAATGGTTTACGTATGAACTCGTTCTTCTCTCATCTTCAACAATATGCATCAATATATTCTTCATTGTAACATTCATTCATAATCTTGCCCTCCCCTTTTCCTTTTATTCTTTCACTCCTCTCCACCCCACAACCCCCTCCATCTCCACCACTGTTCTTATTTTAGCTCAATGTTGAATGTGTTTCACCCATAATGCTTTACGGAGAAGGGAAGAACTATCCGCTGATCGTGATGACCGTTAACGGGGAAGGAACGTATGAGGAAAACCTTTATGTTGGGGAAATTGACATGTCCGTTTTGAGCTGTGTATCAAAGAAATATATCACTTTGCATCTTGTTATGTATGCTTTCTGTTGTTGCCGTATTCTGGCTCGTCTTCTCTGTATGCGCATAAGAGTGTGCGAGTGAGTGAGTGAGTGAGCGAGTGTGTGTGTATGTTGTGTGTGTGTGTGGTCTGTGTGGTGTGTGTGTGTGTGTGTGTGTGGTGTTGTGTGTGTGTGTGTGTGCCTATGTATGTGCGTACGTGTTTACACTTGCGTACGCGCGCATTTCTGTGAGCGTGCGTGCATGTATGTGTGCGTGAGCGTGTGTGTGCGACTGTGAGTGTGTATGTGTGTGTGTGTGTGTGTGTGTGTGTGTGAGATAGATAGAGAGAGAGAGAGATGAGAGAGAGGAGAGAGAGAGAGAGTGTTGTGTGTGTGTGTGTGTGTGTGTGTGTGTGTGTGTGTGTGTGTGTGTGTGCACTAACATGCACGAACTCCTGCACCATATGTTTCTCGACTCCTTCCCCCCACCCCAAACCCCCCTGGCATAGACAGGCATACAGACGGACAGAGAGAATCACGCATACACAAATAGGCGATTGCGCTTGAGCGCAATCGCAGACACAAGTGATTGTGTCCAACGATTCTGATCACTTCCTTCCTTTCTAGCACACGCGCACATCACACGATCACGCGCGCGCACGCACGCACACATTCATTTTGGGCGTCGACTGAGATTTAAGTACTTAATCACACTGAGCTGCGGAAATCCACTTCAAGAATGAAGCGACTGACTATTTTGACGAGGAAGTTAAACATGCAGTAACGTTGCACACATCGCTACATTCTCATTTCCCTCATCGCGCTGGTACGGACATGAAGTGACTCTTGTCAGGCAAGCTAAATTCTCCAAAGAACAAAGGACTTTCGACAACATTGTGCAAAGTGTGAAGATTTTACGAGACTGTGGCTGTATCATTATTCTGTGGACGTGATGAAGTTATCTGTTTGATGCGATGACTGAAAAGAAGTACGTTAGCTGAAGGAATGAAATGGATTTTGCCTGACTGACACTGTCATATAGGAGATGTAAGCACACACGCACGCACGCACGCACACACACACACACACACACACACACATACACACACACACACACACACACACACACACACACACACACACACACACAAAAGAACCCAGAGCGAACAGTTCGGAAAGATGTGTAGGATACCACTCCAGGAGAGGGTGACGTCAAAAGGTCTCCACTGACCTTGAGACGAGTGCTCTTTTGACACCTTTCTCCCTTCAGAAAGTTTTGTTTGTTTGTTCGTTTTAGTTTTCACACTGCCGTGATTCGAACCTCCAGACCAAACGGCCTTGCAACGCATGTCGCGTGTCATACCCACACTGCCATCAGAGGCCTGTTCCACGTTGAGCGGTTTTAAGCCTCGGGATAATTCCCTTTTGCTCCACCTCGGTCATCTCAGCTGGAACTCTTCTCAGCTGTTTTAGCCGTTGCTTCTAGGTCCTCCCCTTCACGGAAGTGGCGAGTTGTTTGATGAGACTATGTACAGATGAGCCTTCAACCACCCCCCCTTTTTTTTTTTTTTTGAGAGGACGCAGATTCCTGAAGATCGTTTCTTTCTGAAAGTAAACCGTGACGTTTAAAGTTTGTAATATAATTATTATGATGAATATCTGCCAGCATACAAAATGCAACACACACTCACACACACACACACACACACACACACAACACACACACACACACACAACACACATAAAGTGAGTGCAGTTTTAAATGAACTGGAATGGCTTGAAATGTAAAACTTGATTAAGCTGACACAAATACAGACCAATTAGAAAATATGAGCTACTGGAAGTTCATTATACAATGGGAGATTTCAAAATTCTTTTTGCCTTCTATTTTGAAGATTTCAGGACTAATCTGATTTCCCTCCCTTTCGGGAAAAAAGTCAAAACTAAACCGCGCATACCATTCTTAAAAGAAG
>CM031614.1:61780133-61847633 GCA_018398815.1 Conus ventricosus
TTTTGGAAAATGGGAAAACCCAACCCCCACAGTATCAATTTTAAGTGGGGGGTGTCGCAGGGGAAACATTTTCGACTACAGTCATCGAAACCTACGGGAAGAAAGGGTTGGGGGAAAGCCCGTTTTTTTAATAAAATTTCTACCCCGGGTTTTTTGGGGGGGGGGGGGGGGGGGGGGGAAAGACTGAAAAACCATTCCCAGTTGGGGTAAAAAACGTTATTTTAAAAAAAAGGGGTCCACAAACAGTCAACCAAAAATTTTTCCCGGGGGAATTTGAAAATTTGGGGAAAAAAAAAAAACGAGGCGCACCCCCGTAGCAAAATTTTAGAGGGAAAAGTTTTCATGAGAAACAGACACCCTGAAAATTGGGGGGAAAGGGAAAATCAGGTGAAATAAGATTTAACGGCAAAAAAAATTTTGTGGGGGAAAATGTTACCGGGGGAATTTGGGGTAGGAGAAAATAAAAAAATTTGTCTTTTAAAGCCCACCCATTTTCCCCCCTTTTTCAAATACAAATCACGCCCTTTCCTATATCTTTTTTGGGGCCAAAAATTTAAAACCCCCTGTTTCACAAAAAATTTAACACCTAAAAAACCTCTAAAATTGCCCGTAATTAGCACATTAAAAGGGGGTTTTTCCCGTGCGAAAAAGGATTTGGTGATCGTAAACAAAGATTTTACATTCTCCCCCGGGGTTTATTAACGCCCGCGGGACCGAGACCTTAAAAAAAACCTTTTTTTAATTTTATTTTCTACTTCCACATTTATCAACAAATCAGAAAAACAACTGGTTTTCCCTTTCTTGATTAGTTATTTTTGGCCCAAAAAATTTTAAAAAACCCCTCAATTAATTCTTAAAAACACTTCTCCGCCAAACCGTACAATGATAATCGAAAAACCCTCCCCTATTTGCCGGCAGTGCTTTTTAAACCCGTAGATGGATACCCTTTAAACAAAAAAGTATTTGTTTTTAAACTTTTTGTAAAGGACATAAAACTTTGGGAAATTTTGGAGAAAATAAAAGGGTTTTATTACCCTCAAATTGAAAACCCCTTCTCTTGTAAAAAAATTAAAAGCTCTTCGCATTTAGGGAAAACCCAAAAAATTCGAGAAAGGCCCTTTTAAAGGGAAAATTTATACTCTCTTTTTTTCTTTTAGTGGAAAATTCTAGTAATTCAAAGGTTTCCCTCTTTAATTTTTTAAAAATATGCCAAATTTGCAAAGTATTTCTTTTAAAGAACAAAATTTTGTAAAAACCCCTCAGGTATTTGCACATGATTATTGGTTTGGGCCCTTTTTGTCATTAAATTAATCCAGTTTTTTTGACCCTCTTCAGATATGTTAACCCATTTTATTTTAAAAGGGCCAAATTTTTAAAAAAAGGGGCAACCCTACAACTCCCCCCCCTATTGTAAAGGGGGGTATTTTAAGAAACACGCCCGTTTTGTTTGGGTTTTTTTATAGATGTACACCCTTTTTTAAAAAAACCTTTTAAAAAAAAACAAATTTAAAAAAAATTTGGAAACCTTTTTAAAATTATAAAAAAAAGGGGGCCATTTTAAAATGTGGGAAATCATGGAAAAACCCAAACAGTGCCACTCGAAACTTTCCGGCCCGGGGTTCCCTGGACGGGGAAAGATGACGGGGAGTGCACTCCCAAAACCCCCAAAGAATGGAAAAATCCCCCAAGAAAACATCACAAGAGGGGCATGAGGGGAAGAAAGTAGTCCACTCTAAGTAAACCCAACAGCTAAACCTAAACGAGCCACGGTGCCATAAAAAACCCAAATGGAGGCAGCTAAATTTTCTACAAGCCCTGAAAAGTTGCTGTTTGGCAAACAGCCTGAGGGAAAAGGTTTCCCGGTTCAAAGTCCTCACTGAAAAAATTTGGAGCGGGGGGTTTTTGTAGGAAACGTTCCCATACAGCCTCATGAAACAGCTCTCAGGGGCAGGGGAAAGGAAAAAACCAGAGCCCGGGAAAGCAAGGGCAAAAATGCAGGGAGAGGTTTTCAAGCTGGATGGGGGTAAAGGAGGAACAAAAGTGAACTTCAAAAGGGCCCTTAAATTTTCCCCTTACAAATATCGGGTTTCCCCTTGGCCCCAGGGGTTTAAAAGGGCGCGAGTAAATTAATTTTAAAATGAGCATTCCGAGGGTCATGGGTTCAAATCCCGCCATGGCTCGCCCAATAGGGGAAAACCAAAAAAAAGGGGAAGCGAGGGAAAACCGGAGTCATAAACCGGGTTTTTCCCAAAACCCCCCTGAGAGTCGGGGAGATAAGGGCCAAACACTTGTTTAAAGGGGGGTTTCTCTTTGGGGACTCTCTGCTGCCCCCGCCCCTCCACGGTTTCTTTCACTGGATTTTTAAAACCCCCAAACCCTTTTAAAATTCCCAGTTACAAACCCAAATTGCAGTAGTTTGAATAAAAGGGGTTTCCCAAAGGTCAGATTTTGAAAACCCACTAACTAGATTTTTAAAATTCCCCCAAAAAAATAGTGATAGAGTACCATCAGATGGTCATCTCGCCCTATGGCTTTTTCCCAAAAATTTTTTTAAATTTTTGCAAATTTACGGGTTTAAAACTATGGTTGGGGGTTTTTCATATACAAACCATTTACCCCCCCTTTTTAGTAAGGTCGTAATAACTTTCATTTTTTAAAACCGGTACGAAAATTACTAACTGAACTACAATTTCCCCTCCCTAGCGACAACGTTTAAATCCTTTTAAAACAGTCAGGGGGAAAATAAGGGCCTAAAAAGAATTTGCAAAAAATTTAACTTTAAATCCTTAAACCTGACTAGAAAAAAGGGTTAAAGCCCCAAATTTTTTTGGGTTAGGAACATGTATTTGGGGGGCGAAAAAAGGAAAATATACAAAAATTGACTAGGGCCCTTTGGCCAAATTTTTTCCCCAAACAAAAAAGTTCGATTGGGGTTGAAAAAAAAACATCCAAATGCTTGGGCAACATTTTTTTAAGTTGAAATTTTAAGGGCTTAACAATCCCCGGATAAAAGATAAATTTGACTCCAAAAGGGACATACTTTTGGGTGCTATTGGACCAAAAGCCAGACCAAGTCTAGCATGTTGACAATCTACAGGCTTTGTTGCAGAAAAAAAATTTCTAGCCAATTTAGAAATGCTTTTAACCCGCGTTGATTTGCCTGCCAGAAACCCAAAGGGGTTATCAAGATTTTCTTGCCCCGGGGGGCCCAAAGGTTGATTTTGGTTGGGGGTCAGGTTTTATCCAGGCCTCCCTCTGCCCTTAGACTACAGTTTGGAAAGATACAGAATTATAACAATGAATCCTAAAGCTGGAAACGACCAAACTTGGGGAAAATCAAAGTTAAAAAAAAAGGGCCGCTCCCCTTTTTAAAAAAAAAAAGGTCCCTACCCTAAAAAGAAAGCGTTTTGGTTTTTAAGCCCCCCAAGCAAAAGCGGGCCAAAAAAGGCACACCCCCTGTGTCGCCAAAAAACCGACAGCCCTACTGGGCGAAAAAAAAGGGCCCTTGTTTGTGTTTAACTTTTACTGGTTTTACCCGAACTTTTTTTTCCCCAAAAAATTAAACCCGCAGCTAACACCCCAAACGCCCCAAGGGGTTTGGTGGGCCCAAATCCCAGCAACTTTCCCAAATAGTAGACAAAACCCAAAAACAACACTACCTATTTCCCAGGAGAGAAAACAAGCGTTTTGGTGTAACTCTTTAATAATTTTGCTAGATTTTTGTTAATTGTTTTTTTAACCCCCCCAATTTTTTCCCAGGCTGGCGTTGGAGGATTAGGGCCCCTTTTGGGCCCGGATTTCCCTTTTAAAGCAAAAAAACGAGTGTAGGATAGAAAACCCCAACCCACCCCGAAAATTTTGGCTAACTATTGTAACCCCCCTTCCCCCTTTTGAACGAGTCCTTTTTCCCCTTTTCAGCAAACCGTATTTTTTTTCAAAAAGTTTTTTTAAAGTTTTCTCTTTTTCTTTTTTTTTTGGGGATGGTTTGCCCCTTGTTAGTGGGACAGAATTTCAAACCCTGGCCCCCCTTTGTACCCTTTTAAACCCTTTTTTTTTCTGCTGTTTTAATAGTTTTTTTTTTTCTCGCCCAAAATTTGTTATCATCTGCTTCAGCCAGTTTTTTTTTCTTCTTTACCCTCTTATCTAGGCCCCCAAGTTTTCCCAAATTTTGGTTTGTTTCACCCTTATTGCCCTTTTAAACCCCTCTTTAAAGCCCTAGGTTTTTCACGCATAGGAAAAATGGAGAATCGTCAATTGTTTTTAATTTGCTTTTCCCCTCTTTAAAATTCGTTTCAATTTTACTATTATTTTCATCTTTTTTAAATTTAAATTTTAAGAGGTAGTTTTTTTATTTTAGATTGTGTTGGAAACTTTGTCCCAAGTCTGTAAAAGACTAAGAGCCCAGACCTTAAATTGTCAAGGGAATTTTAATTGCTTGGTCAACAGCAGGGAGATCTTAAGAATTGTTTGGGCCCCGCTTAAAAAATGGGTTGGGTCTGTTTTGCAGTAAACCGCACACGTTTTTCCCTTTTCTGGTTTTACATACAAAAATAAATTTTTCTTTTTGAAAAACGAAACCCAAAATGCCCCCTGGGTGTTCGTCCCCCTTGGTATTTTAAAGATTCAAATTTTTATTAAAAATCGTTTGATTAAACCCAACCCCTTGGGCCCGGCTGCTCCTTCAAACTTTCTTTCAATGAGGGACCTAGTTCTTCATTTTTCTTCCCCACCAAAAGGAATTTAATTTGGGTCAAAATCTTCATCCAAAATTTTTATTTTTATTTTTTTTTTTTTAAAAAAATGAATCATTCCGGGTTTTGACCTCGGGCCCAAAACAGAAAGGAGAAGGAACCCCCCGGCCTTTTAAAAAGGGATTTAAGGGAGATGTAATTTGTGTAAAAAACTCCATCAACAGTTTTAGCCTGAACAAATTTAAAAGTTTTTAAATTCCCCGATCTTGGCGCTGACGGTTATTTTAAGCCAGGCACGCTAAACCCATCATTCAAAATAATTTTTAATCCGCAGATTAATGCTACTGTTTTTGGGAAAATTTGGGGGTTTGGGTCATCGTTAAAATATAGCAATAAACTGGGAAAAAGAAAAAGTCTTTGTACTAAAAGAGGAGACATTTTTGCCCCCTTTTTTGATTAGGTTTTTCTTTTTAAAAAGAAGAAAGGAAAGAGAATTTGGGGAAAACAAACCAAAGGCCCCAAAGGGTTTCAGAGGAAAGAAAAATATTTGGGGTTTAAATTTTTTTGGCAAAACAGGAAAAATTTTTACCATAAAGCAATTTAAACTTTGGGGAAAATTTAAAACCGGCCCCAAATTTTAAATTTCCCCCCAAACCCAAAACTTTCCCCCAAACTTTAAACTACAAAAATTAAATTAAATAAAAAAAGATTTTAAAATTTAATCCCCAATTTTAAACTTTTTTCCCAATAAACCAACCCATAAAAAAAATTTTTAAAAACACCTAAACCACATTTTAACTTTTTCCCCCCTTTACAAATTACAACCCAATAAATCTTTAAAACCCCTTTTTTAAAAACCCTTCCCCAAAAACTTAACCCCCTTAAAAAAAAACCCCAAATTTTTTTAAAAAATTAACCCTTTCCTTTAAACCTAAAAAAACCTTTTTTTCAAACACCCCCAAAACATTTCCCCCTAAAAAAATTTTACTTTTTAAAAAAACAAACCCCAATTAAAAATCAAACCTTTAACCAAAAAAAAAATTTAAAATCCCAAAAAATCAAACAATTTAAATCCATCTTTACTTATAACCCACCAAACTTTTTACCTTAAAAATTTTTCCAATATCAAAGGGGTCCACCCAAACCTTTTTTAAAAAACCCTCTTTAAAAACTTTCCCAAATACAATTCCCTTCCCCCGGTTTTTTCACAATAAACAATTTTAAATAAAAAAATCAAATTCAAAATAAAAAAATTCAAAAAAAAACCCCCCCCAAAACCGTTTTTTTTTTACTCAATAAAAATACCCAAAAAATCCCAAAAACCCCTTTTAAAATAAAAAATTACCCCCAAAAAAAAACCCCAAAGTGTTTTAGAAAAATCCCTTTTTCCAAAAATCCCATTTCCTATCCTCTATTAAATTGGGGGGAAAAAAGTCCCCAAAAACCCTTAAAAGAAAAGGGGGGGGGGTAACCTTTATTGGAACCCCGTTATATTTTGTTTGGTTTTCAAAACAATCTTCAAAAAAAAATTTAATTTTCAGTAAAATTTTTTATTTTTTCCTAAGGGAAAAGAAGGGTTTTTTAAAAAATGTTTTAGGTGAAAATTTTTATTAAAAAGGGAAAAAAATTAGTTTTTAAAAAAAAAAACTTGAAAAATTTATGACGCCCCCCAAGCTTTGGTTTAACCAAAAAAATGCCTTCGTTCCCAAAACCGGGTTTTTTTTAAAAAAATTTTTGTTTTTATTAAAAACCGGAAAAAAAAATTGGGTTTTAACATTTGTTAAAAATTATTAAATTTTTTTTTTAATTTTTTTTACAAGCCCTTTTTTTTTTTTTGGGGGGCCCCCCGAAACAAAAGGAGCTAGTCCTAAAAGCTTGCAGTAGAGCTAAAAAAATAGAAAGAAGATTTGATCAATAGGAGGCCCGGAAATGTTTTTGGATTTTAGTTCAAGAGATGGGGAAAAAAACCAAAAATTTAGAAAACAAAAAAAGGACAGCAATTCCCAAAACCCGAAGAGTTAAAAAAATTTAAAGGGGGAAGATTTTTGGGAAACACGAATACAAAATTCATAAAAAGAAATTGGGTTGGGCGCTGCTTCCAAATTGGTTGGGGAATTTTAAAATTTTTAATGCGAAGCCCCAATGTATCCTTTTTTTTTAAAAAAAAACAAATTTTTGAAAAGGGTTTGAATGCAGGCCCCCTTTCCTTTTTTTAGCCCGGTTCCAGGAACACAACAAAAAAAAGATTGAAAAAAAATAAACGAGGTATCTTTAAATTAAAGCTACAGAGAAAGAAGTCCCTTAAATGAAGTGGGGGTGACAGTCGGCTTAGAATTTTCCCCCAAAATTTCAGTCACTACCCAGGGAAATCGATGATTTTTTCTTATTAATTACCCGGGGGGAGGGGATCCTAGTTTTCCAGAAAAACGTTAAAAAGGGGTTCCAAAAAAAAGGCCGAAAACTTGGGAAAATTTCCCCCTTTTTGGGGCGTTTTTTTTGGGAATTATTAAAAAAGGAGGGGAAATAAACACCCTTAAAAACATTTAAATTTTTATGTGATTGGGTTTACAAACTAAAAGGGACCGACTTTTTTTTCCCTTAAAATAAAGGTTAAAATTTTTTTTGCGTTTTACCAATCGTTAAGAAGTGTTGCCCGAAGAATTTAAAAAGAAAAAAATGTACAAAAAATTAAAAAAAAAAATATCTTAAATTTAAAAAAAAAAGAAGGTTCCCCCAAAGTTTAAAGGTTTTTAAACAAATAACCCAAATTCAAAAGGAAATTTGAAAGCGACTTTGGGTAAATATAATGGGGTTTTAAGGGAAAGGGAAAAAACCCCAAAACTTTAAAAAACTCTTTTTTAAAAATTAAATTACCCGGCTCATCGGGTGTAGCTAAAACGGGGAAGGGTTTCTGGGTTCTAAATTTTTGTCTTTTTTAAAACCCTTTGGGTGGGGCCCAGCCCTTTTAGGGGTTTTGGGAAGGGCTCGGGTTAAGGGTTTAGGCCCCCATGTCTAAAGATTGTAAGTGCGGGGTTTTTAAAAAAAATAACTCCTAAATACAAAAGACACTGCCATTTAGCCTAGCATCAGCAAACTTTTTTCATTGAGATGAAGAATAAGAAAATCATTACAGGATGAAACATTACAGTTTGAAGATTTCAGAAGCTTATGGCTGTGGTGAGGAATTATAGACGACAAAAATTGAACTTCAAAAGAGTGGAGAAAGACTTTTTCTTCACGACAGGTGGGACACTGATGAAATTTAAAAACAGAACATTGAAAAACAAACACACGATTTAGGTTAAACCCAAAATAGGCCAAAAAAATAAGTTTTAAAAAAAAAATTTAAGTTTAGCAAAAAATAAATACTATTTTTTTTTTAAACTCACTGTGTTTGGCGGACAACTTTGCAGCTCTTCACGAAAAAAGGGATCTTTTAGGGGCAGGCTTTTTAGAGTAGTAGCACCGCTAGAAGAAAGAGTTTCTCTTAAATAATATACGGGAGGATCCGTTTTCATGTTCTTTCAACTTCATATACGTCTACGCTCCATATAGGATCTGTGGCTCTAATTCTAACTCGCCCTCTGCCTCTAAGGAGCATACAAGTATCTTACTTTTAGTCCAAACGGCAAGAGTTTTGAGTCCCCTGACATCTTCAGTAATGTTAATTTTTTTAAATTTGATTGCATTTACTGGTTTTAGGCTGTTGCTTTAAATTCTTCATTGTTCATGGCACGTTTAAGACTGCTGGAACTCCTAACCCATTCTGTGTTACGCGTTCTGTCCATAATTTCTATGTGATATTGATAGGTAAAACAGGCGTTCACGCTAGATTCATATTAAAGTTTTCTACTAGGGCGTGTGATCGATGCGTTGCCTGGAAACATCCCTCTCATAACTGGTAACATGGTGTTTTAAATACAGTGTTTTACAGAGACCTTTAACTCGTTTCCATCAACTTGAATCATACCTAGCGATACTTTAATGGACCTCGCATGTATATTTGTTGTAAAGCCAAGCCACTGCAGTTGAGCTTTTTTATCCGGTAAATTTAAGACGTTCAGCGTCTTTGTATATTGAAAGCCATGTCAACAACTGTCAGAGCATACTAAACTTTTTTCTTCTAACTTTGGTCATGTGCAAGATACAGCAAGTCCATCTGGTGGTGTCATTTTGGAACTGAGTTAAACAAATCTAGGCCTTATTATTCTTTTTGGGGCAGGCAAATATATTTGCCCAAATGGGCCCGTTTGAAAGCCAGTCTTTCGCATCTGATTCAGACACTCTGCAGCTTTACTCCAGTTTTTCAATAGCATGTTTTCCTTTCAATACCCCCTTAGGAGAATAATATATTTTGTAATCGTATTTGTACCTTCGTATTGCCATATTTAAAAGCATTTTATTTTACACAAGTAAGGGAGCAACAAGATAGACAGAGGTCATGCCAATGCAATAAAACTATCTCTGCAGTCTTCTGTTCCTCAGATTGGTTCATAAAAGTCAGACAGTTCTGGAGGTGGGGTTGTAGAATACTTCTTTCCTGTCACTAAGTAATACTCATCATTGCGTCATCAACGTCTGTAAATGTGTGCTTGCATGCCTGTTCCCTTAACTTTTTTATTTAATAAAGTCTAAATGAGCAATTCGTCTTTTCTATAAGCATCTCTTGTCTTAGACTAAAATCTTTCCTTTGCCATGTTATGACGTTCTCTCTCTTCATCAGACCGCAATTTCTAAATATAATTGCTGCCGGAGAAGGCCAATGCATTAACAATAGCTCCTCCCCACTATCAGAACCAATCCGACATCTTTTAAAAATCAATATTTTCTAGATTAATCTTTCTATGTATTAATATTTTCTGGGATAATCCCTGTGTAACAAGAAAGTCTTTTGAGCATCCCTGCAGTAATTACAACTATAACTTAACAACATCCGCACGTCTAACCTTCCTAGATCCGCCGCCTCATTTTAATCATGTTTTTGTGCTAGCACACTATAACCTATACTAAGACGTAATTTACAGCAGAGTGGTAAATCGTATTGATAATCTTTTTTTTTCACTCATCTTTTTTATTAACTTAAAACAACTAATTAAAATAATCTTAATACGAACGGACGGTCTAGTGCGTTTTTTAATCAAATAATCTTTTGTTGTTAAGCTGAAAATAAGGTTGCAACTAGTTTTGGTGAATCTTCTATCTTTCCATGTTGTGCGGTTTTATTCCTAACAAACATTTTGCATCGGGGTTGAATAAGACTAAACCACCAACGAAGGGCACGGCATAATTAACCAGCGTTAAAACTCATGGTTTTTTAAAAGTATTATATTATTTTTATTGCTTTTTAAAATGGATTGTGACGAAATATTAAAGTTGTGAAGGGAGCAAGCAGACCACTCTGTAGGACCCACTGCCATAAAGAAAGTTATACTCTCCTAGCTGCTTTGTGGAAAAAACAAACTGTCTTTAGGTGTTGAACTTAAGTGTCGGAACAAATCCAACAACTGTTACCCCATTTTCAGGACGTTGAAAAGTATTACGCTAGGTACGACGCACCGCTAGGGTAAAAAATGGTTAGATCGTGCGGAAAGACAATGATTAGTCTATATGCTAAGTTTGTAAGTAAGAATGGGGCGCCGGTTGATTCAGAAGAAGATTTAAAATTTGACTTATCACAAGATCCGGTTTTAAACAAGTCCTAGAAGAAACTCTCGCATGTGACCCATGTATTACAGATTTGGAACGAGGTTATGCCCATTCATCATGGATTAATTACTTTTAATCATATTAATTTTGATCATATTAAATTTAATCGCAATAAAAAAAATTAGCGAGATGACGCCGCAGGACCCTCCGCAGGAGCATAGTGAATGTACCGCAAGTGAATGTACCAACAATTGTGAGTAGCGCTTAATAGTCTATAAGTCCGGACGTGTTGAGGCTGGGCCGTAAACTAGCTGAATGGAACAGTCCGAGAAAGAAACGCAACCAATCAACAAAACAAAAAATTGTAGATAGTAATACAACATCGCCACCGCCAACAACACCCAATTAACAACAACACAATCACAAACAAAACGATAAGATGTACTATTAGGTATTTGCTGTGTTGTTGTTGTGTGGGGAGTTTTAGCATACAAATACCGTACAACCACCATACCTAACAACAAAGTTACAAAGCCCCACAGTAAAGAAGAAGAAGAACCAGGCTTCTGCAAAAAAAGTGCAACCTCCTGTTGTAGCCCATTTTCTATGGAATAGAGTTTTTTAAGAACTAAATAAAGTACAAGTTATGAACTAGATAAGTAAAAAGCCTAAGTTTAGTCTAGAAAGTACTTTGTAAGGTAAGTGCAAGTATATTACTAGTAAGATACAAAAAAATAAGTTTCTTGTTTTATGTACTAGTTAGGATCTATAAGGTAAGTTCTTGTTAGGTTCTTACGTAAGGTAGTAGTTTAGATTCTTAAGTTAGTACTAGTTAAGTCAGTCAAGTAATATCTTATAAAGTTCTTCCAATGCCCTACAGCATATGCAGTCAGGAATTACGTAATTCTCTTGTTATTGTTAGAGACTAGTGATTTCTTAATAACTGAGTTTGTGTTTACTTGATGAAGAGTAGAGTGTAGATTAACATTTGTGTGATTAAAAACTTTGTTTCAAAGAGTGCTTGCTTGTAGTTGTCGTGCGTTTTTTTTTTTTTTGACCAACTTCTGTATTATGCCATTAGCCTTTTTTCATTACAGAAATATGGCTAGAACGCTGTACATCCTTTGACCGAACCCAACATATTCTTTTATAACTGTCCATTAGTTCACCTTCATCTTTCAGATACTTTCTGGTTCGCAGTTGAATGTAAAGGGGGGTCTTTTGGGATAGTCGCATGTGTCGTACCATCCATAAACTCCTTTAGCCCTTCTGTTTCTAAATCTTTGTAAGTCTTCTGTGGGGACGTTCTAGATTAAAAGAGGTCAGAGTCTGTTGTAAAGGCCTCTTGCTTCTGGGTTAAGTGGTTTAAAGTCGTCGTACAGAATTCTATCATCAATAGCTTCGACAACTCTTATACGGTTTAAGCCGGTATAAACACCGGCTTGTCCACTTAACATCCTTGTTCTTCATCATAATTGCAACCAAAGCTGTCGTTAATCTTCTAAAGTCTTGATAGGTAGTTTTAGAGGCAAACTTAATTGCTTGGTTTTCTTTGTAAACTCATTTCACATCTTTGCGTTTGTGTGGATTTTCCATTGTTTTGCCAAAACGCTGTTGTCATCAGTGTAAAGAAGTCTTTTTCTGAGCGTCAGTGGCTTTTGGGTTCTAAGATCTGTATTCTTCTTAATGTTTTAGCCTATAAAGGGCTCTGGTCAAAAGCAATGATTATGAACAGCAGTCAGTTTCAGACCGTGTCTTAGGGTAAACTGTAACAGTCTGTAATAACAAACTACTTAGTTTTGTGGCGAAGATTGGGAACAAGTTTAGGGGTTCTGTGGGGCCATCTTTAAGCTTTCTGCAGCTAGGGGGTAATCGTTGTGGAGATCATGTAATTCTTTAGGATATTCTAAGTTACTACCAAGATTACGTCCTGCTGGTTATCAGGCGGAAGCTGATGACAACAACCTAACCACAGTATTGAACATCTTGAGGTCCTTTTTAATCATTGTATAAGGTTCTCTGTGAAGCGGTTGGCTCCATGGCCCATCCATACAGATTGTTGGGTCTAAGAGTACATTAGCTAGTTGGGGTGGTTTAGTTGGGTCATAATCATCTAAAACTTGTTGTTGGCTTTGCAGTAGGATGTGAGGCCATGCTAATACCTCCCCTTAACTCTTCAAGCATCTGCAGTGTGGGGTTTAGATCAGAAATTAAGTCAATCTGGGATGTGTAGACTTTAAGAAATGGGTCCAAGAAGGCCGGGGCGCAGAGATGTATAATGTGATGAGTCTAGACAGTAGGTTTCATGCATGTCGATCTGTAATTCTGAAAACGTGCCAATAACACACGTCAGGGTCCAATAATATTGATCATTGATATCGCCCATTGTTTGGCAGTGTAATTCTGTCCAGGCTTTCTGAGGGCGTATTCATAGTCAGAGCCGTTATGTCTTTGCCTCTAAGACTAGAAAGAAAGCGCCTTTAGGGGGAAGTGAGTGAGTCTTCGTCACACCTGTACACGAGTTTATGTATTCATAAGGTCAAACAATTTTCCGCACAAAGATGGGTCAAAGTATTGTTTAGTGATTGGGGAAAAGTCTTGTAGTGATCCGCTAACTTATCTAAACTCCATCAAATGTTGGCAGACAGAGTCATAAAGGATAAGAATCAGAGTAAAAGTCATGTACTTTTCTGATGATGTGCAATGCAGGTCACCCTCTTATATTCAGAAGATCACTGCTTGCATTGATGAAATGAGATCGTAGCCTCGTAAGTTATGAAAGAAGATAGGCAGGTTTCATTTTTTGGGATCAACCATAAGTTGAAGATTACAATTTGTTGTGTGCCGCCCCTTCTGAACTTTCCAGTAATGTGATCGTGGTCTCTTACTGTCCAGTTTTACTGTGGTGTTAGCTCTAAGTCGCAAATCCAACAGTGAGTGGCTGAGTCATAGCGTTCTTGGTCTTCAGGACGTCATACAATGGTCTGAAGATTTTAGTTGGTTGGAGTAGTTATTACGAAGTTGTTTCGATCTGCTCTAAAAATCTACGACGCTGCGTTGGGACCTCTGTAAACTTCTGGGGCGTGTGTGTGCCCCATCTGACCTAACAACAATATTAACGCATAAGAACAGATTTGATTGTGGGTTAATAACGTTGTTTTTTTGTTTTGCTGTTGGGGGGCAGTAGTACTGTGGTAATAAGAGCGATTCAAAGTCAGCATAAACCACTTATGGATCTTCTGCATTTGTGTACATTCTTAAAAACTAACTTTAGACCCAGGTTAAGGTTGTGAGGAGTTTTGTTTCACAGTCTAACAAAAAACTTTTCAATGAGTTTATGACTGGCAGCTGCTTTCTATAGTTGGATTCTAACCCAAAATCTTCTACAAAGCCCTTTCTTTAGCATGATTTTTGATGTAAAACCCATAGTCTGCTTATTGTTCTGTTAATACATAATGAACTCTTTGTACTATCTGCAAACATGGTTCAAGTCTAACATGTTTGTTTAAGGTGGTTCGCCTAAAGTAGGAGCGTGGCGAAAAATCCTTTGAGTGAGATTAGTTCGGCTTCTACAGCCATGTGTATTTTTACAGTGATTGGTTTGTGTTGCTCTTCAAAACTGAGATATACTTTCTATTCTTACTTGGAAGGTTATGTTATCAAAGTTCAGTTCTTGTTTGTGTGCTTCTTAATTGGAAAACTCTGTTTGATGGATTTTTGAACAGGATGTAAATGTGCTAAAACACAACCACATAAAACACATGTTGTCTGATATTATGTTTATGTTTTAAAAAACTGCGTTTTAACTCTAACTCTTTTTGGTCGAGAGAAATGTTAGAAATTGCCAACTATAGGATATAGACACTTGGTTTGTCTCAACTCTAGTTTCAAGGGACTGTTCCCTTCAGACCATCAGAACCGCGCCAATATTGCCTCCTCCTTGCTGGGTTTTAAACTGTTGTAAGCATGTAATAGCCCAGTTAGAATTAAAGTCGTGATAGCCTGATTACTTCTTTCTGCCTGTCATGAACCCCGACTGGCATGTTAGTATCATCAGGCGTTATATACTCAATCAGAACGGCCCGAATAGCACTTTTACTGGGCGGCTCCATCTTAAGAAACTCTGGGATTTTAGAGATAGCATGTGCTACGCTTTCATGAACGTTTGTTAGGGGTAATTATGTCCATGTCTACTTCCACTAACCGTATTGCTTAATTGTTTGTCACTACCAAATATTTCTTCCATTGTATTATAGTTTTACATCTCGAATTTACTTGTGGCTGTATTTTAGAAGCCACAATATTTACGTAAATTAAAATAATAACATGTAAATAAAAGTAAGTAAAACTCGCTTTTTATTCTTCGCCCAAGCGTTGAAACCACTTCAAGACACATTAACCTTACATAACACCTGCAAATATTTAGCTTTTTCTGAATCACTACAGTCAATATTCAATCTCTTTGTTGCTTTGTTAAAACAGTTCTCTATAATCTTTTATTATATTGTTTACATCCATTCTCCAATACCAAATTCACTAAAATCAATGTTTAATGCTTTCATTGTATTCGTCCTAATAGTTCATTACAATTCTTTAAATAAGATTCACTGAGTTCGGCAAGCCATTTTAAAATCTAAAATAAATAAAAAATAATTGTAAATTCAAATGTTATTTATAGCTCTTTTCTAATCGTAAAACCTGATCATCATTTAATCGAATAGTTACTCCTTCTGGGGGCATAGAAACAGTCGGAATTAACATCTTCAGAGCCATATAATCAACTAAAATGGCAAACATTATAAACTGGTATTGGGACCCAAGAATCTGGTATATTACGATGGCCTGCGTAACGTTTTTCGTATATCTCTACACTCAAAATAGATCAGTCATTAATTCTTCATACCTGCTCTTTAAAAAACTGTTTTTTTAGCAGCAACCATCTACCAATCCATCTCGTATAGTATATTAATATGCTCTGTAGCTATGTCACGAGGTTGTCATGAGGCCTATGACGATTGAACCCCCATCTGGGTGGTTGGGAATTATTCATTTTTTTATTGTCGTTTTTGTTGTCGTGATCCGTCCCTTAATGTGGCTGTGGTGTGTTTGCCCCTTTAAATGTCGTTCACCGGGTTGGGTTTTTACTTTCTCTCTCTCCCTCTAATTCCTCCCCTGCAATTCACCCGGGGTTTCAGGGGGGGTGGTCCCTTTTCCCTTTGAATGGCTGTTCTAGGGCCTTTTCCACCGTCTTTTTTACCGCCGCACGTGCTGCATTCCTTTGGGTTGGGTTTTCTACTGTGAGTAGGGGGATGTTGGCCGCCATCGGTTAGGCGGGGTTTTTTTCCACGAGCGGAAGATTCCCTGGGGCCCCTGCTCCGGGTTTTGGTTCTAAACCCACTTCTCGAAGGTCATCGGCCCTTCTTTCCCTACTCGGCCTGTAGGGGGGGACATATCTCTTTTCCCATCTCTCTGCGGGTTTCCTCTAAACCGGGAAAGGGGGGCAGAGAGTCGCTTGCCCGTCATTGGGTAAACCCACGGGTAGCTGGAAAAGAATCATTTTTTCGTGGTTGTTTTTTTTTGTTTTGTTTTTTTGTTAGTGGTAATTCTTTTTGGCAATTTTTTTTTTGTTTTAAAAAATTTAAAAAAAATATTGTTTGGCCACTTTTTCTGGTTAATTAAATTTTTTTTAACCTCCAGTCAAAATTATATCCAAAATTCTTTATTTTTTATGCATTGGTGTTGCGGGGGTTGGGGTGGGGATGGGGGAAAACCGGGTGTTTGGGGTTGGGACTCGCTTGGTCTCGCTCGTGCCCCTGTCCAATCACCGGTCTCTTTTTTCGGCCACCGTTGTTTGTGTGTGAAAGGGGGAAGGGGTTTTTGTTTGCGGCGTGCGTAGCATGTTATCGTTTGGATGCGTGGTTGGAAAATTGTGTCATTTTTAAAATTTGCTTAAAATGTGGGGAAATTTGTCCCATTGAATTATTTGCAAATGTGGTGGCTTATAAAGCGATGGTTGCGGTATTAGTTCATTCCCTAAGAAAGGAAAATTTTGAACGCGAGTGGGGAAGGATGAAATATAATTTGCTATTCGTGTGTTACCCTGTGAAGAAATCTTTACCGTTCGTGTGAGGAGCCTTTAGGAACATTTCCTCTTGGTTTGTTTACTGTTTTGCTCGGGTCTGGTTGGGCGGTGCTTTGTGTTGGGCAAGCCTCCCCTCGCCCATCATGCGAGGGGGGGTTGATTTAACACATATGCCGCCCGTACTGACGCGGGGTTCCGTCCCCTTCCTTTTTCCCTTCCCAAATTTCCTTCCTTTTCCCTCTCATCCCGGGGGATTCACCCAGCTTGCGTTGTTGGGCCCCGCCACTGGTTGAGGAGAGTGGACTTTGCTGGAGGATCCCACCCCTGCCCGGGGCCTTCACCCGACAACCCCTCGTCCCACGGGAGGTTTCTCCCGGTCCGGACTTCCTAAGCCCGGACACCAGTGTGGTTCGCTCTGTGTCGTGCAATTTGGTGGTGTGTGTGTAAAGGGTTTGTCGGTTTTTGAAAGACACTTCGTTCAAAAACCCCAACCCCTTTGGGGCACCTGATGCGACTGGGTTTCCACAGGGGACTTTGGGAGGCGGGGGTTTGGGGGGGGAACCACATGACCCGGGAAAAGGGAATGTGTGCTGGAAAGGCTTTTTTTTGTTTTGGGTTTATTTTGTGTGCGTTGAAATGTTAATTGTGTTTTGTCGTGGTTTTAAAAATGCTTGATTTGATTGTGCATGTTGTGTGTGTTGGATGCTTATTTGTGCATTGTGTTGTGTAAAAATGGGGTTTTGTATTGAAAATTTCTTTCTTGTGTGGTCTCGGCGGGGCGTTGATTCGTCACCCCTTCACCCCCTTTAGACCGCCCTGTGGGCAACCCCCAGGGTCGTGTGAATTTGTGGGGGCTCGTGGGTGTAAAGGGGTTCTGACCGTCTCCCTCCGTTTCGGGGGATTCCTTTCTTTGTTGTTTTGTATGGTTTTAGTCATTTGTCAGTTTGTTTTGGGGGTGGTTGGCTGGGTGACTCTAGCGTGGGGGGATCTTGGTGGCCTAAGGAACATTGGTTGACGGGGAGTCAGTCGAGCCCAAGGGGAATCCCCCGGTCCAGACCTCCTTCCCCCGGATGCCTCACGCAGATAGGGCCCGGGAAGACTTCCTTTCTTTTGCCCTTATCTGTCATTCCGTTTTGTTTAACCCAGTTTTCTTTCCCGGGTGGTTTTGAGTACGGGGGTGTATCGGCGTTTTTTGTCACTTTTTTTTTTTTCCCCGGTTCCCGCTGTCATTTTTTTTTTTTTTTTGTCGGTGGCCCCACCGCACTTTGCCTGCTGGGGGGCGGGGGTGTTGCCGAGTGGGGCGCCGGACATTGTACGTTGACGTTTTTTTTTTTTTTTGCTTTTTCTCAGTCAGTCCCAAAGAGACGTGAATATCCGATGGTTTTTGTTTTTTTCAAGTGGAAATTGTTTTCCCCCTTTTTTGGAACCGTAGGAAAATTGTCATGGCAACGCCGGCTGGTGGTATGGCGACGCGGGTCAAAGAAAAGTTTTCAAAATGTAGTCCCTACTATTTTACCATACTTCGATACAGTGACTTCTCTTATCCGTGCTGTACCGATGTCCACGAGTATTTTAATTTTCGCTGGGGATCTTCCTGCTGAGACCCCGAGGGACTTCCGCTGGAAAGCATCAGAGTATAGTGAACAACTGTGGGCTTCGTTGAGTGCAAAATCCAAACCTTCTTTCTCCTGCTTCCCCTCGTAAGGGCCCCCCCCCGGGGGGGACTTTCCTCAGGGGAAAGTCGGCCCAAAGGGGAGGGGGCCCGAACGGGGTCTCCCCGTGTCGGGAGTGGTAAACCCTTCAGGATATGCCCGGCCCGTTTTTTTTGGAGCGCAGCGACGGGGTTGACCCCCTCCGTGGGGAAAAGGGCGCCAGGGGGAATCCGGTAAGGAAGGGCTGCCAGGCAGGAACCTCGTGGGGGAAGAGCTAGATGGATGGAAAGTTTTCCCCAGAGAGGAGCTGCCAGACGGAAGCTCTGGCGTGGGGAAAAGAGGCTGTCAGGCAGGAACCCTCCGTCGGGAAGGTTAATCGCGTAGAGGGGGGCTCCCGACAGGAAGTTTGGCGAGAGGAGACTGCCAACAGGAAATCTGGCGAGAGGAGACTGCCAGACAGGAAGCTCTGCGTGGGGGAAGGATGGAAAATTCTTTGCGGACCCCCGCATCTGAAAATGGGGGTTAGTAACAGGAAAGTGATAGAATTAGGGGCCCCAAAATTAAGTTTCCCATTCAACCTATGAGGACTTTGCATGTCTTAGAGCATTTTGACAAGGTGCTGTTCATCCAATTGTCGAGGAAAAAAAAGGCCTGCACCTTTTTTCTGGATTATTGTGCTGAAAGGGAGTTGTGTTTACTCAAATGAAGGCCGCTTTTTGCAGACTGCAGTTGGCTCTCCCGGTAACGTTTCCACCTTTCCCCAAAACGTACAGGGGGAAAGTTTGGTCATGAAAAAGAATAACGACGGCCCCTTTGTGCATTTTTTAGTTTGGGTGCGCAAAAGCTTGGGTACTGGCGTCAGTTGGCTAAGGGAGTTGAGGGTCTGTTCTCATCGAACACTACCAAACCGTGTCCCAAGTTGAGGGTCCGTATAGGCGAGCGCACCACGGGTTTCGCGGCTGCGATTCCTACCGTGAGGGTTTTCTGAAGGTGGTTTGGGTCGCCCCCCCCGATTGGACAGGGAAAACCCCCAAGGTTTATGGCAATAGGGGGCCGACGAGGCTGGGGTCGAGCAAGGCAGGGTTCATCGGGGACCTCAGACCCCACTGTGTTTTCTTTTTGGTCTCCCGGCCACATTGGAAAGATTGCCCTAAAGCCGCCGGTAGTATGGGGAGTCCTTTCCAGCGTCCTTTGCCTCGGTAACTGGGGTCCATCCCCGTTCTGGTGGTTCAAATGCCCATATTTCTTTCTGTTGTTGGTTCTTCCTTTGGGCGATCCTCAGGGATTCGGGGCATCAACGCTCTTTTTGGTAAGGATTTTGGGTTTCCCTAAGGCTCAGCGGGCGCCAGTTATATGTGTCGGGTAGGAGGTGGTTTTACCTCCACCCGTCCTTCTTATCGTTCCCATCTCCACCCCCCCACTTTCTGTGGCGAAGTTGGGCCACGCGGTGGAGCGCCCCCTGTTTCCTTTCAGGGAATACCTCACCTTTGCGACGGATGCAGTCAGTCTGTGCTACGGATCTGCCCGTCAGGCGTGTGTGGGAGTTACCACGCGCGCCCAAGGCCAAGAGAGGGGCGGGAAAATTTCGTCCCCTTTTTCGCCGATCTTGACGGGTTCTTGCAAGGGGTGATCCTGCACCATGGTTTGTCTTCAGGCCCGGGACTTTGGGTGTCCAAGCCTGCGAAACTGGGGGGTCTCCCGCCGTCGGCCGACACGCCAAGGTACTTTTAAGCTCCCAAGGGATCCTTTTAGGGGGTTTTCACTCAGGCCCTAGGGTGGGCCCAAAAATGTCGTCCCCCAAAGCTTGAGAGAATCTGTTCTCCGGGCGGCCCTGATTCACCTGGCGGCCATATGGGCTCAAAGCGGACTCTCGAGCGAGTTGAAGGATTTTTTGGCCGGGGATGAAATTTTCAGGTTAGGCAGTACTGCCGCGTTCTATGTCCGCCAACGGACAAAGCCTAAGGGTCGCTTGACGCGTGTTTCCCCCAGGATAGTGCCACGGTTTGGGGAGCATTTGGCAAGGTTGGGGTTGACCTGGTGGGACCCCCTTAATCCCCACCGATCGCGGTACCCCCACATCTTGGTAGCGGGAGACTTTGCGACTGGGTAGGGCGTCCCCCCTTAGGGGACAAAACGTGCCCCTATGTTTTCTGAAGCTCTTGCAATTTTGGAGGCCGGCGTACCCCAAAAAAAAAACGGCCGGAAGTTGTTGGAAGCGATCAATCCTCTCCCGTGCCCGCGCCTTTGGTTAAGGGGTGTGTCAGACCCAATTTACATAGGCCAAACACCGGTAATCAAAAGTTGTTTTTTGCATATTATGTGGGGGTTGCCCTTTAGTCTGACAAACCCTAGCATAACATTATCAGTTCCCAAAATCCCCCCAAGTCGGGTGTGGCTGCCCCTGTGGGGGGGGGTAAAACAAAAACGGTCACACACTAAAGTTTCCCCCAGCTGATGAAATTTTTGCCTAGTGTTCAAATATTCGGCTGTTCGGATGCCCCCGGGTCTTTTTTGCCCGGGTACGACAACACAACAACAACTCTCCAGTCCCGGACCGGGTCCGGCAGTCAGTCGTCGACTCATGAGTTAGGCGGGAAATGGGGAGTCATTTTCGCCCCTATCAAGGGTTCCGCAATACGGTGCGACACTCAGCCGAGCTCCGTAGTCAGCACACCCTTGGAGAAACAGTCAGAGGGACATTCCCCCCAAAGGGTTATATCCCCTTTTTGGGCTCTGTTCAGGTGAGGGAGTTTTTACTTTGTGATGTTTACGGTGGAATCAACCTGTCTCGGGTTGCTAAATTTTATTTTGGAAGGTTTGCTTAGTTGTTTGATAAATGTAGTTTTTTGTTTTCCCCGTGAAAAATTTTATGTGGGAAGTTTGGACGGTTTATATCTGTCGATCAGATGGTTGGGTTCGGTCCCTTGTTTGATTTTTCCATGCCCAAGGTTCAAAGGAGCACTGTTTCTAGAAAACGATGCTTTTAGAAGGGGGTTTGTCACGGGTTTTTTCACAGGCCAGACGATTGACCCCTCTAGGGTGGTGGAATTATTATTTATTTATTGTCGTTTTTGTTTTGGGTATCCGCCCTTAAAGTGGCTTGTGGGGTGTTTGCACCTTAATGTCGTTCACTCAGTTAGGGTTTTCTTTTTTCTCTCTCTCTTCTACCACTGCCCCCTGCAATTTTTGCGGGTTTAGGGTGGGGTACCTTTCGCTTTAACTGGGTGTCTCTATGGCCTCTCACCCGTCTTTTTTACCCCGCCGTGCTGCATTCCTCTTTGGCTTGGGTATTTCCTGTGACTGGGTGGCTTTGGCCCCCATCGGTTAGGCGGGGTTTTTCTTTACTCAGCGGGAAAAGCCCTGGGGGCGCCTGCTCGGTTTTTGGGTTTTCAACCACTTCGTCGAAGGTACGGTCGGACCTTCATTTCCCCGTCGGCCCCGTAGGGGAGGGACTCTCTTTTTCCGCATCTGCTCTGCTGGTCCTTCGACTGGACAGAGGGGAAGAGTCGCTTGACCCCTCACTTCTGGGTCACCCCCGGTACTGGTAAGCTCAGTTTCGTGGTTCGTTGTTTTTTTTGTTTTGATTGTTAGGGAATTCTCTTTTTTGGAATTTCTTTTTTTTTTTAAAAATTATAAAAGAAATATTGTTGGAAACTTTTTCTGGTTAATTCAATCTTTTAAAGCCAGGGCAAATTTATCCAAATTCTTTTTTTTTTATCATCTGGTGAGCGGTAGTCGGTGGGGATGGGGGAGAACCCGGGATTTAGGGTTGGGACTCGCTTGGTCTCCTCTCCGCCCCTTCACAATCACGGTCTCTTATTTTTCGGGCCACCCTTTGTTTGTGTGTGCAAGGGGAAAGAGTTTTATGTTTGCGAGCGTGCTCGCGATTAGTGTTTTGGGTGCGTGGTTTGGGGAAAGTGTATTTTGAAATGTTGCATAAAAATGTGGGGATAATTTTGCCATTGAAATTATTTGAAAGGGGGGCAGTTATAAACATGGTTGCGGTATTTTTTTCAGTTCCCAAAAAGGGGAAAAGTTGAACGCGAGTGAGGGAAGGGTGAAAATAAATTTTTATTCGTGTTTTAGCCTGTGAATGTAATCTCTTACCTGCTTTGTGTGAGGAACCCTTTGGCTCCCCAGTTGGTTTGTTTTTCTGTGTTTTGCTGGGTTGTGTTTTGGGGGTGCCATTTGTGTTCGGCAAAACCTCCCCCCCCCATCAGCGAGGGGCTGTTAGGATTTAAAAGCATTGCCCGGGGCCCTACTGCTGCGGGGTTCCAGTGCCCTTCCTTCTTTCCTTCCAGTTCCCTTTCCTTTCCCCTCCACCCGAAGGTTTTACCGAAGCTTGCGCGGGTTGGGGCCGGCATGGTTGAGGAACGGGACTTTGCTGGAGGATCCCGACCCTGTCCCGGGGCCTTCAGCGACAAGCCCCCTCCCAGGGGCGCGTTTTTCCACGGTCCCCCGGGCTTCCTCAGCCCCACACCAGGGGGGGGGGGGGGGGGGGGGGGGGGGGGTTTTCTCTGTGCGTGCAATTTGGGGTGTGTGTTTTGTCAATGGTGTCGGCATTTTAAAGACACTTCGTTCAAGAACCAACCCGGTTTGGGGCACCTGATGCGACTCGGTGCTCACAGTGGACTTTGGAGAGGCAGGGGTGTGGGGGAACCACATGAAGCACGGAAAGGAATGTGTGCTGGAAAGGCTTGTTTATGATTATGGTTATGTTGTGTGCGTTGAAATGCTTAATTGTGTGTATGTCGTGAGTGTTGAAATGCTTGATTGTGATTGTGCATGTTGTGTGTGTTGGAATGCTTATTTGTGACTATGTGTGTGTTGGTGTGAATAAATGGGGTGTTGTATCGTAATCTTTCTTGTGTGGTCTCTTGCGGGGCGTGCGAGTTCAGTCACTCCCTTCACTCCCATCTAGACCGATCCTGTCAGGGCAGACCTCCAGGGGTCGGTCGTGACAAGCTACTTCGGGCTTCATTTTTTAAACCAGAATAAAAACAACAATTAAAAAATAATTAAGTAATCAGTTTCTCTCTCCCTCATTCACTCCCACATCTCTCTCTCTGTCTCTGTCTGTCTGTCCGTTTCCGTCTTTGTCTGTCTGTCTCTGCCTCTCATCCCTCCCTCCTCCCTCCCTGTCCCCTCCGCCCTCTCTCCCTCTCTCTCACACACACACAGCCATGCACGCATGCTCACACACACACACACGCGGTCTGTAACGAGTCCCGCCTATTGATCGTTTAGTGGCTGAGGTCTATTTTAAGCTCTGGGTTTCCCCGCTCTCTCTCCCTCTGACTCCAGTTGTAGTAAAGTATTGATTTGTACCTTCCTTGTTCACACACGCACAGAGTAATCATTAACAATCAAAGTAAGCAAAACAATGATAATGATAATGAAAGTGATTTATCTCCCTTTAATTATGCATAAAAGTATTTGTCTTCCCCTGAATAAATTATCTATTTATAGATCAGCGAGAGAAAATTTATTATTAAAAGCTGTGTTTTTGCGTTTAATTTGCTAAAGCTTTTAATATGAATATTGTACAAAGTAGCTACTAAAAAGTACTTTAAAGCACAGTAACCTTTAAAAATATTCTGCTTGAATAAAAAACAATTTTAATAACAGCCTCAATTATGCATAAACGCCATAAAATTATAAAGCTTTCAGTTTGCACAGTATATATATTAATCCAAAAAGTGTAAAGTCGGGAATATGCCTGCGGTGGTTTTGTACTTGTTTGCCATAGAAGTCTAAATTTGGCCTCTTCCCTGCCCTCTAGTGACTCTTCCAATTTCGTGTTTGTCTGTTTGGGTCACTGGCGCGGCTATAAACGCCCGCAAACCACAATGTGTTGTCTGGGTCACTGGCAAACCACAATGTGTGTGTGTGTCCTAGGAAGAGACACTGAAAAGGGGGTGAGAAAATTGCCCCAAATTAGACTAGGCAACCAAGTATGAGAAATACTACTGTTGGAGGCATATTCCCAAAACTCTGCGCCAGATGCCGCATTATCCGTGACCTTCTGGGTCTAACTTGGGGCCCTAGGGCGCCATAGGGTCTCAAGTTAGACCCAGATGTGATCGGTAATGCGGCCAGATGCAAAGAGTTTTGCACTTTTTTATAATGATTTTATGTCCCTGGAGAGAATGTAAATATCTTTGTTCACGATCACCAAATCCTATTCTGCACGGAAACCCCCGTTTTAATGTGCTAATTACGTCAATTTTAGAGGTTTTGAGGTGTTAATTTTTTGTGAAACAGGTGTTAATTTTGGCCAAAACTGATATGAGAAGGACGTGATTTGTATGTGAAAAAGGGGGTTTTCGTGCAGAATAACATGGGTGGTCTTGAACGAACATATTTACATTCTCTGTAGGGGAAAAGGGAGGGGGGGGGGGGGGGAGCAAGAACAGCAACCATCAAAGTTACTGGGGAAATACTATTACGGGAAAATGCGTAGTGAGTTCTCAAAATTAGTGGGGAAATGTTATCAGGGGAAACAAAACAGAGGAAAAAAAGAGCAGAAAAAATTTATCAGAATTATTAGAATGATATTATACGGCACAGACGGGAAAAAGAGAGAGAGGGAGACACAGAAGTGCCGTGTTACTCATGGAAAAAGACAGAGGGAGTTGGGGTGGCACGCTTTTACTCATCATCTGTCACCGACTAGAAAAAAAGGGAGCCACAGAGTGATGACTCTCATCATTTGTCATCGTCCAGAAAGAAGGGAGTCAGAGGTGGGCCGAGTAACTCCTCATTTGGTCATACACTGGAAAGAAGGGAGTCAGAGGTGGGCTGAGTTACTCCTCATTTGGTCATACACTGGAAAGGAGGGAGTCAGAGGTGGGCCGAGTTACTCCTCATTTGGTCATACACTGGAAAGAAGGGAGTCAGAGGTGGGCCGAGTTACTCCTCATTTGGTCATACACTGGAAAGGAGGGAGTCACAGCAGCGTAGTGTCACTCATCGTTTATCACTGCTGGAAAGGAAAAGGGGAATGACAGCGGGTGTAGTGTTGCCCATCATTTATCACCGATATGAACGGACAGAGTAATTCATAGAAGTGTAGTGTTACTCACCATGTGTGACTGACTGGAGAAGATGTGGTGATGTGAGGTAGGTGTACGTGCGTCGCTCAAGATTCTATTTCTTTCTTTCTTTTTGTTGTTGTTGTTGAGGCATCAACTGTCAAGATGACGAACATACCCAATGACACACACAATGCCTCGTCTTCGCCATTTATTGGACAGAGCATCCACCATGCTGCACGTGTAGTCTTCGCAGTCTATGGAGGCCTTCTGATACTGTGCGGTGTCATAGGCAACGTACTCATCATCACGGTCATCTTCGCACGATTTCGGAGGAAGCGGCACGTGTACAATCTGTATATAGTCAACCTGTCCTTGGCCGACATTTTGACCTTGGGATATTGGCTGACCTTTCTGGTCCTTGACCTGATTCTCAGCTACCATCCTGTGGTGAACGAGACGCACTGCGTGGTGAACGGGATGGTCATCTGCGCTTTAAGCATGGTACACGGCTTTTCCTTTGACAGCTAGGGGGTAAAACGCCTCTCTCTCTGTCTGTCTCTCTCTCTTTCTCTCTCTCACTCTCACACACACACACACACACACACACACACACACACACACACACACACACACACACTCTCTCTCTCTCTCTCTCTCTCTCTCCACTCTCTCATGGAAACTGCTATTTTTTTGTAAGACTTGTGAGTCGACTTCAACGCAGATACATCCCTGATATGGCCCTTTGCGGTCGGCTGGCTGTAAGCAACCCCTTACTTTACCTATGTTGGTGAACAGTTGAGGTTGTTCTTTTCAAACAGCTGTGACCCAGTGAAGTCGACAGAAAAACTTTGGCTGAATGTGGACAGAAAAGTTTAGCTGAATGTGGACAGAGAAGGGGAAGCTCAACTGCATGCAATTTTATGGAGTTGTGTATCTAACACGCTGTAATCCATTCCTTTACTCGTGTCCTTCTGCAGGGGTGGAAGGGGTGAAGGGAGCGGGATATTGGGAGTGGGGAGGAGGAGGTGGAAAGGGGGAGGGAGAGAGAATGGCACGGGATAGGGTGGAGTGGGATGGGGGAATAGGGTCTGTGTGCACGCATGAAGGGTAGAAGTTACTGTGGCAGTTTAGCAACACGGTATTTGGCTTTCAATGTTCCTAAGAAATATTGAAGAGTATGCTTTCATCACTTGTCTTGAATACTCGCATTCTGTACATTTGGCCTCAAATCTGTCAGTTTGTAAACCATTTATTTGTGCATGAATCTTTGAGTTGTGTACTGTGAACAGAACCATATGTGTCCGTCTGTCTACATTCAACTTTTGCTTCCTTGATGAGATCTCGTCAGTGAGCACGGCTGGTTGTGGTTGTGACATAAACACCGCCTATAATGTTGTAGTATTCTCTACAACACACATAGAAAGTCGCAGTCCAATGGACTCCGAAAGAAGCCAGCTAAAGGTAAAACAAGGAAATAAAAGAAAGTGATATAAAGAAATGAGTGGGAAGAAAAAAAAAATTGTAATCATAATTACAGTACAACCTGGAATCTGAGCTAGTGTTTGTTAGTGGCCCCGCATGTCGAAAGTTTATTTTCATTATTTCAGGTCTCGCCTGCAGTCATTACACTTTGAAAGTTATCAATAGAGAAAAGCCTACCAACACACCGTATCATGTGCCCAGTGTTATGGGAAACACATCATTTTCTTCTCTTACATTTGGATGCAGATCTGAACCAAAATGCGGATCTACGCGGGAAGGGGTGTGGGAGGAGGCGTCAGACCTGGACACAAGTCTGCGCTCTCCCAAGAGCCCTCCTGAACGGTAGAGGAACCAGCCGCCGAATTAATGTGGTCAGCGTCGCGCACTCCCTGCTGTGAGTTCGATTCCCATCAGAGCCATTTGTTTGTGGGATTTATCTGTCCCGCCCAGAACTGAATTTGCTATAGGCTCAACTGGGAAGACTGGAACCCCACAGTCGAGTTTTATCCCCTGAATAGATGCGTCTCTGACACCTGTTGTTCAAATTTTCTAATCACCACAGCAGGTGTCAGAATCTCTCGGGCCTGGCTGACACCAGGATGTATTATGAAAGTAAGCGTTGGGTAAGCCTCGTCAGGAAGTCTCAGACAAAATGGAAATCCATAGTATCGCCTTCAACATTCTCATCAATCCGCATGAAAAAATAAAATCCATCGCCTTCATGCTTCATTCTCACGGTGATCTCGGTTTCGATTACATCTTCACGTCTATGCCCTTAGCGAGATTCTATAGGGTTCCAGTATCGGCAAATTCTATGGAACTGTCGCTCGACGGATGTGATGGTGCTTTCCATGACTAAGGTATTGTAGTCGCCAGTTGGGGGTTTAGTAGGCGGTGTTCCGAGGTATTGTAGTCGCCAGTTGGGGGCTTAGTAGGTGGTGTCCTGAGGTATTGTAGTCGCCAGTTGGGGGTTTAGTAGGTGGTGTCCTGAGGTATTGTAGTCGCCAGTTGGGGGTTTAGTAGGTGTGTCCTGAGGTATTGTAGTCGCCAGTTGGGGGTTTAGTAGGTAGTGTCCTGAGGTATTGTAGTCGCCAGTTGGGGGTTTAGTAGGTGTATTGTAGTCGCCAGTTGGGGGTTTAGTAGGTGGTGTCCTGAGGTACTGTAGTCGCCAGTTGGGGTTTAGTAGGTGGTGTCCTGAGGTATTGTAGTCGCCAGTTGGGGTTTAGTAGGTGGTGTCCTGAGGTATTGTAGTCGCCAGTTGGGGCTTAGTAGGTGGTGTCCTGAGGTATTGTAGTCGCCAGTTGAGGGTTTAGTAGGTGGTGTCCTAAGGTATTGTAGTCGCCAGTTGGGGTTTAGTATACTGAGAGGCATAAATTGCGCACATCATGCACACAAGTTCCACGGAAAAGTTTGATTTGTTGCTCCTTTTATGACCCATTCCTCAGTTGGTGGGAGTGTGACCCACCTTTCCACAGCGACGTTTCTCGTGCAGCACGTGCCAGCGAACAGACAATAGCGCCAGAAGCAAAAAGCCAAACTGGGTGACAACTCGGTTCAGAGTGAACATTGCGTCGCTTTCTTTTCACGTGATAAACACACAGTTTAACCCCATAAAATGCCGCAACAAGAATGATTTTATCACACTGCAAGAAAATGCCACGGCTAGACGACAACAACCAGCGAAACCGGTTCATCTGTGCGACAGGTGGCAAGAGCCATGAACGCCCGCCACACCACTATCTACCGCCTACAACAGCGCTTGGCAGCCACCGGTCAGTTTCTTACCGTCCTTGACCAGGCACACCTCGAGTGACGACTCAGAGACAAGATCGAGCCATTCGCCTTTCCCACCTCAGGAATCGATTCCTGACTGCTGCTGCCACCGCTAGAGCCACTTTGGGGGAGCGTGGGGGACCCATCAGCAGCCGCGCCGTCAGACGACGCCTGTCACATGCAGGAATCAGGTGTCACAGGCCCTACGTTGGCCTTGTACTGACTGAGACACAGGCAGGCCCAGCGCCATTGGGCAGCAAATGGTGCGTTCCTAGGAAGACGCGCATGGAGGAATGTCATCTTCTCTGACGAGTCACAATTTTGCATGAGCCACGCTGATGGGAGAATCAGAATTTACAGGAGATGAGGAGAACGGTATCATGACCCTTGTGTTAGGCAGCTCGACCGGTTTGGCAGCCCTTCAGTGATGGTGTGGGGTGACATCAACGCCAACTTTAGATCCCAGCTCGTGGTGATCGATGGCACCATCACGGCACAGCGTTACGTGAACTACGTTCCCCAGCCTGTCCTGCTTCCACTCCTGGATCATCATGGTGGACGACACAGATTTGTGTTCCAGCATGATAATGCCACACCTCACAGTGCCCGGATGACCCGTCAGTTTCTGCAGCAGAATGGAGTGGAGGTGATGCCCTGGCCATCCCTGTCACCTGACATGAACTGCATTGAGCACCTTTGGGACGCGCTCGGCAGGAGAGTGGAGCAGCATCAGCTGAGGCCCCAGACGAGAGGTGAACTGATCGCCGTTCTTCAGCATCACTGGGTCAACATCCAGCAGGTGCAGATCCGACGTCTCGTGCAGTCCATGCCTCAGCGTCTTCGAGCGTGTGTAGCTGCCAATGGTGGATACACCAGATATTGACAAAATCATCTCTTTTCAAAGATGGTTTATGCTGTGCAATAACCATGTTTGACAGTTGTTTATGAATTTGATTCAGCTTGTTTTTTTCTGTTCACACATGCCCTTTTCAATCAAATTTTCAAATTCAGATTTGGTTTCTTTACGTTGTTACCAAGTTTCCAATTAAATAACTGACAAATGAGATTTTTGTGCATGATTTTTTTTATGTATGTGCGGAATTTCTGCCTCTCAGTATAGGTGGTGTCCTGAGGTATTGTAGTCGCCAGTTGGGGATTTAGTAGGTGGTGTCCTGAGGTATTGTAGTCGCCAGTTGGGGGCTTAGTAGGTGCTGTCCTACATACGCTGGATCAGGTCGGGTGCTACTGAACACCTCTGAAGTGACTCGGCAGCAGTGCAGTGTCTCCTCTGGTGGGTTCTCAGCTGACGACGTGACTCTGACTGCACCCTAGGCATCGCCGGTGCCGGGGCTGTGACGGGGCGGGTCTGGCCCTGGCTGTGGACAGGGGCCCGGAATGAGCAGCGTGTGTGCAATGCCACCAAGCTAGGTGGCACGGAAAATGAGACTACCACCGCCCCCTCCCAAGAAAAAGAAGGACCCACCCAAAAAACAAACAAAAAAACAACAACCACTGGCAGAGGAATGAATATGCTCCCCCCCAAATAACTCATACTTATGGGGACTGAAATAGCTCACTTGGTAGAGCGTCAGACTCGTAATCTTGGGTTCCAGGTTCGAATCTCCGCCGGACCGTTTAGGTACAGGCTTTTTCCCCCCTTTGAGTTAGCATTGGTTCTGACTCCATTTCTCAAATAGTCCTTCGAATGAGACTATACCGAGGCTCCGTGCGTAAACGCACGCTTAACATCTTGCACACACATAAAATCCCATCACCAACTTTCGGAAGAGAAAGCCAGTTTGGCCGTTGGTATGGATGACACGCTAGACATAGCATGCATCTGCATGATAAATTGAAAGAATAATGAAGTAAGGAAATCGAGTGAACTATATTGACTAGATGACATGGGAAACGACTGAATGAAGTGCCGGCAGGCAGCTCTTCAGTCGGCACTACCCAGGCGCTTCATAAAATACTATGTTGTAACCTCTCCTTTGTTACAGGCGTGTATGTTATCATTGCTGGGCATCTCTCTCAACCGTTACCTCCACGTGTGCCACTCCCAGGTGTACCAACGCTTCTGCACGTCCTCCCATACCATCGCCATCTCCGTTGGCACCTGGGTGGCCTCTGTGCTGGTGGCCCTACCTCCCGTCCTGCACATCGACGCAGGGGTCTACCGCTACAGTGGCCAGACCCACGTGTGTTCCTTCAACCGCTCCACCTACAGCTACGCCAAGAGCATGGTCATCCTGTTCTCCACCGTCCCCATGGTCATCATCGGCTACTGCAACTTCGCCATCTTCCGCTTCTGGAAAAGGTCGCGGAGGAATCTGGCAACTTCATGAGGGAGACTGTCCAGAAGGGGCAGAGGAAGTGTAAGGAAGGGTGGACAGGCAGAGCTTACAGGGGGCGGAGAATTAGTGACCAGTGTTGAGATTGGTCAGTGTGAGAGTGAACCAAATAATCCTGTCACAGGAGGAGGCTCCAGTGTCTGTATCAGTGCGTGCAATGAACGCCAGTCAGACCAGCTCCACAGTCATATTGAGAGTTCCGGATGTGACTGTGATGGAACCGTGAATGAAAGCGGAAGCTGTTCCCAGGTCACGCCTTCGTCGTCTGAGAAAGGAGGTGAAGATGAAGAACGCTGCTGTAATGCAGCCCTCCCCACCCCCGATGCAGAATTTCATTCTCAGACGCAAATGGATGAGGACGAAGACCGCAGCACAGACGATGAAAATGGATGTGACGATCAAAGACAAGTCGTGTCAGAAACGGTTCCGGTCAGCGAAGAGAAACTGTCCTCCGAGATCAAAGGAACGACCGCAGAGAAACCAGGGCTAACCGTGACCGTAACAAAACTGCCTTCAGTTCTTGAAAATCCACCTTCCAGATCGTGGACAGAATCGTTGAAGAAGACGCCTACAACAGGCAACCGTCACACACCTGGCACCACCACCACCCGCCACCTGCATCGACGGCCAAAGAAGCAGAGCGCCAGGGAGGATGCCTTTGTCCGTTCCCTGTTCGTCATCTTCGTCACCACGTGCATCAGTTTCATCCCTTACGCCGTCATCCTCATCGTCAACACCTTCGTCGCCGTGTCATCGGAGGTGGCCATACTGGGGATGTTCTGCTGTTCTCCAACAACGCCGTCAACTGGCTGGTGTACGGCGTGATGAACCCCTCCTTCAGGAAAGCCTACAGGGAATGTGGGCGGCAGCTGATGGGGAGGTGTTGTCAGGGGCAACGAGAATAGACAGCCATCAGTATAAGTGGCGAGTGATATATAAGGAAAGTCGTCGGAATTCGCGGAAAAGTATTATGTTGTGGACTTTAGCTTACTTCATTTTCAATTATTTGCATACATTTCAGAACACCATTTGTAACCAGAATCATACGGCATATTTTTAACTGGAACCATTTTAGTTCTGTTTCTTTAATTTTCTCAATCCTTTTTGGTGCATCTACCCCAGTCAATAGGTTACTCCATTCTGGTTTCACATGGCACAGTGAGTTCAGCACAGTGAGTTCAGTCAGAATCAATTGTCCTGATGACACTCAATGGAGTACTATGTACAGTCTCATGCCACTCTTCCTGATGATCTCTGGATGGTGTTCCCGGGTCACACACACACACACACACACACACACACACACACACACACACACACACACACACACCACACACCTACAGAGACACACACACGCACGAGTGTGTGTGTGTGTGTGTGTGTGTGTGTGTGTGTGTGTGTGTCCAGATGCCTTTATTTTCCAAATAGAGCGAAACAAACATTAAAATCCGTCCCAGTTAATACATCACAAGACAGACATGCTAAAGGAGATGGGGGCATGAGAAATAATCCCTGTTTGAGGGAGTGCTCCGTTCGATTTAGTGTTTGACCAAACGGAAGGTCAGTAGGACAAGCAAGCGATAGCTATTTTGCCCTGTGAAGAGGTGATCAGGCTTGCTCCTGGATCTCTCAATAGCTGTGTTACCCTGTGAAGAGGTGATCAGGCTTGTTCCTGGATCTCTCTATAGCTGTGTTGCCCTGTGAAGAGGTGATCAGGCTTGTTCCTTGATCTCTCTACAGCTGTTTTGCCCTGTGAAGAGGTGATCAGGCTTGTTACTGGATCTTTCTAACCTGACGATGAGAAGCACTTCCAAATAAGCAAAAGGATAATCTCTAGAATTGAACAATTCCAGGTTATGTTAAAGCGTCTTCAACAAACAAAAACAAAAACAGCACTCGGGGAAGGGGAAAATAAATAAGAATTTGAAATGGACAGGTGTGTCAAATCTTGTTTAAAATCAAAAGTTGGGGGGGGGGGGGGGGGGGGGGGGGGGCAGTAATTGGGTATAAAACTCATCGAGAACTGAAAATTACTTTTCAAAAATCCCACGTTTCAACGGTGTATGCTTCTCCAAACGCTCGAAGGGCATACACGTTGATGTGCAGGAGGTGCAAAAACAGAAATGGAAATCAAGCTAAAGCCCTGGAGTCCCTCTCTCCAGACAGGGAGTGGGGCAAAACTCAAAATCCACCCCGATTGAAATATGTATCTTAAAAGAACCACCTGCGTCAAAGGGGAAGAGGAAGAGGTTAGACATAGTCATTATTCCTTGGATAATGGGACTGTGGATTTACATATCTTTTCTATTCACACCTTCCACTGTCGAATATTTCATAACATAGTCTGCGACTGTGAGCGTCCTACATTTATTTGTTGGTAAAACATTGATTTGTTATTATTTTCCAACAGCAGATGCATGCAATGGGACTCCCAGGCATAATTTCAAAGGTTTTACTGTCAATACTTTGCAATGTTTGTAACAAATATTTGGGCGCACAAAGAAAGTATCTTGAGCATATGATAACATACAACGGATTAGTCACACAGCTAAGTGCTTCACGTTTTTACATCCTGACACCAGCTTTGTTTGCTCAGTATCTCAGTGTCAGGTTGGTCTTTCTTTGTGGAAATTCCATGCGAGCTTGGATATGAAATATACACCATGAATGTTACCACGTGTACGTATTCAAGTGCTATCCAATCAAGCTTGGAAGATGGCAGATCAATGGGATCATCTCCATTGTTGAATAAAACCATATACAGTCGAAGCCGCTTATAACGAGTCGCCGGGGACATTCAAAACTGCTTCGTTACATCCGGCTTTTGTTACAATCGATGCGCCGGTTATAACGAATTTTTACATGGTTGCTTCGTTATATCCGGTGTGACCTCTCTCTCTCTCTCTGTCTCTCTCACCCACTTACCCACCCATTTACCACACACAGACACGCACGCAAGCATGCACGCACGCACGCACATACACACACACATACACACACAAAACACAACACACACACACACACACACACACACCACACACACGTGCCCACATACATGGGCAATAATCACGCTCGTTTCCTAGGCTGTTGCATACATACTTTAATAAAGATTTCTTTTGATTGTGTTCATAATATGGGTATGAATTAATGTAAACAGATCACAAAACCTACATTGCAATTTGAGGGCATATAAATCGACAAGAAGTAAAACAGGCGAATACCCCCCCCCCCCCCCCCCCCCCCCCCCCCCACATACACACACAAAAGACAGTATCATTCTGAAGACTTATGAATAGATTGTCGGAAGAAATTACAGAGTGCCCCGATTTTAAAGTGGGAGGAGGGAAAGAGATAATTCTGCACTGTTAGTTCACCGTTTCACACTGTTAGGTTATTGGAGTGTGTCCAGTTATGGAAAGAAACTCAATTAAACAATTGATTTTAAAATACACGCACTCTGCTATACAGGAGGAGAAATTGTTTTGCTCGTCACAACTTGACAAGAAATCACAATAACCAAAAATCATGTGTCTCAAGCTCTTGAACATTACTTTCGTCCATCATTGCGACAAAAGTCACAGATGTGTTATTATTTGCTAGTGTATACAATCAAGAGTTCTTCATTATTTACGAAGATCAACAAGCTCATAGACATGCTCCACAATACCTACAGAGATCACATCTGGAACAAGACCTGCGAAAAGAGGAAACAGAAGTACCAGCAAGCCAGGCAGCTCATTCAACAGAAGCTTCGGCAGGTGAAGGACGATTGGCGGCCGATATCATCGACATGAAGACATTTCACGAGGGCCTTGGCATCATCTGTGGACCAAAGACTACTGGGTCAACACCCATTCGTGCTCCTGACCAGAGCATACTGCTGACAGATCAGACTGACATTACTGCTCGCTGGGCTGAGCATTTCAATGCTCTCTTGAATAGAGTCTCGTCAGTATCTGAAGAAGCAATCACAGCGCTCCCCACCTGCCAGTGAAGGAATCTGTGGCAGACCCACCCTCCAGTGCACAGACTGCGAAGGTTCTGAAGAAGACCACGTCCGGGAAAGCACCAGGAGCAGATGGAATTCCAGCTGACATCTATCTGAAAAGGAAAATGTTTTGCATCCTTGTACCACAGCAGTCCACATGATTACAAAAAGGCACCCAAGCACATGTACGTGCAGCAGTTCTGTCAAACGTCTCGTTTGATTCTCTCCAATAGGTACTAAACACGAGTTCTGGCGTGCTGCGGTGTCCTCACCTCCGAAATACTGACTTTAACACTTCTCTTTGGAAGCCAGAATGGTTGCCAGTGTCGACGGCGCAATTTGATATTCTTCCATCAGTTTCTTCATCTGTGTTGCTGGATTTCTTTCAACTTCCTACATAATTTTTCGATTTTTTGCTTTAGCGACAGAACATTGCGACGTGCAAACGCCATGATGAAATGACCTGTTAAATCAAAGCCTGACACCCTCCTTCCCCTTCACCCCACCCTCGTTCCTCTAGCATATGTCCTCCGTCTACAGTCGCTGAACTTGACCCCACGTGAGTCGACTGCTCTGCTTTGACAATCACAGACACTCGCATAATAGGACATTAGAATACGATTTTATTATCAGACGTGACATTTACCATACAACAAAAAAAACAGTAAAAATACTGTGTAGTTTGAATCTACCTATGTGAAGCCGTACAAGAAAGTTAATCAAGTTCAAATGTTCGGCCACATGGCCTTTTCAAGAGAAAAAAACAAAAACAATACAAGTACGTAATGTCCATCTTTGGCAAACTGGACAGAGCAAAAGAGCTTATTGTGATATTGTGTACTGCTTTCTTCCCTTCGGAGGACTATTGGTTTTGTTTCTAATCAAGCTTAGGTTATGCAGCTAGTCAAACATGTATAAATGTGTAATTTCTATGTAGTGCAACGGATGGACAGCTCTACATTTCATGTTCTATGCGGACACTCCTCCATCTCCGGGAACAGAAAGCGACCGTATGAAGCGATATACATCGCAGCGAACGACCATCCATTTCCGAGAAATGGTTCCCAAATACAAAGCAACCACTTCGTTATACCTGGCTTAAACTCTTCACATGATCGAACATATGAATCGCTATAGGCAGCTGATTGTTATTACCGGCGTGATCTCCGCTGGGGACCCCAAAAACCATTTGGTTATAAGCGGCATTTCGTGAATTAGACTTCGTTACATCCGACGTGTTCTTAGCCCATGTAAAGAAGGATTTTTGCCGGACAAACCTTTTTGCTTCGTTATATCCGACTTCGTTATAAGCGGCTTCGACTGTACGTTTTTTCGTGAAAAAGTTTCAGACCGTTCATAATAAATATCTGCCAGAATCATCGAGCTACGCCTGATAAATTTTTCCCTGTAATAATCTATTGATCTTTATGGTGATTTTTTTCTTACGCAAGCTTTAAATCCACACGCACGACCATCGCCATGCTGCGAACTGTGCGTTTTTAATTGATCACTTGTTTCTAAAAATCACAGAACAATATATCAAAAAGCATAGGCCATTGTAACAGGAGGTGCCCATTTCCATAGAACTGAAAATGGAATAGGTGTTTTTACTTTGACTCGTAAACTTTTTTCTCAGATAGAATTCTTTGATGCAGTTGTAGAAATTACCAGATATACACATCGTCCTTTAATTCCGCTAACAGTTTAGCATGCTATACGCCCCATGAAAGGTTTTTTCGAAATCAAAGAATGCTGCTAGGACGCTCATTCCGTCTAGCAAATTGGGATACTTTATTTGTGTTTCTTAGCTTGACATGATCAGTGGTTGATTTACTCCCGAAGCCTGTTTTTTTATGACAAAATGGGTGAGCATAATTTTTTCCCTACGTTTTGCAACATGAAACGTCAGAGCTATGGGCCGGTATTTATTAATATTTGTGGCGGACTTACCATGTTTTACTTTTGGAATAATTACTGTTTCCAATGACTGGCATGGTACATCCATTAAAGCTTTTGGAAAATTTTAGTTTAAAAAAAAGCGGAGGAAAGCTTTCTGGTGGGTGTTTTAGCATTTCATTTGAAACAGCATCTTGTCCAACTGATGATGTTTTGTTACCTATTGCGTGTTGGAGTCCTTTAACTCTTGTGTGGGGTTTTGGGAACATTTGTGTAATAACCATTTTCTGAAACCGTTTTACCATGAAGTTTTGGTTTGGTGTGGGGTTTTGGGAACATTTGTGTAATAAAACCATTATTTGAAATCTTTTACCATAAAAGTTTGGTTGCTTTCTTGTGGAAGAGTTTTTGGTGCATTGTTTTGAAAACATAAAGCAAACGCTTCTGCTTTTTCAAGTAAGTAGAGAACTACTTACCTCTCTAAATTAAGGGGATATTTTGGAATATTTTTCCTTTTTTTCATAACTTAAAAACTTTTGTCCATCCCCTTCGAAGGTCTTTATTACAAGAAACTTCTCTTGCTCGAACGATGACCTAATATTTCTTTGCTTTTGCAATAACACTGTAGAGTTTTGCCTTTGTTCTTTTCATTTCATATGATTTTTTTTTCATTTTTGTCTTTAAGTATTGTTCGCATTTGATTTTCTTTAAACCCACACTTCCTCGCAATCTTAAACTCCCCATACAATACCGACATGACGTTTTTTAAAAATTTTTTAATACATTATTAGATGTTGGAATACAACAATTTGCAGCGAAGGTATCGTTTTGTTGAATTTTGGGAATACTTTGTATTCGTATCTCTCCATTCCCACAAATACTCTCTATATTTATGCCGAAAAAAGGGAGCTTTAGATTCATCCCCTGGTAATTTTCGGATGTCGTGCGTTTCTTTGATTGTCATAATGATTGGCAAATGATCACTTCCGAGAGGTGTTGTCGTAAGTCTGCTATGTGTTTGACAAAAGGGTAACTGGGGAGACAATCGAAGACAAGTCTAAAGCACTTGGTCTCTGAGAAGGAATATCGGAATTCTAGTTATACTTCCCTCATCAGCAAGCGGGAATGTGGAGTCGACCCCCGTAGTCAACACAAACTGTTGCTTGTTATGTTAGTTATGTATGTGTGTGTTTGTGTGTGTGTGTGTGTGTGTTGTGTGTGTGTGTGTGTGTGTGTGTGTGTGTGTTGTGTGTGGTGTGTGCGTGTGTGTGAGCGCGCACGTGAGCATTTGATGTTTCAGAATGTGCAGAGGAGAGTGGGGTGGTGGGGGTGGTAGGAAGGTGGAACACACTGGGGTGGTGGAAGGTGGAGATGGAAGAGGGGCAAGGCAATCGAGTGGGCCCGGGGGGGAGGAGAACATGAGTGGAAGGGTGGGCAGGAGGAGGAAGGCAGAGGTGGGGATGGTGAAGGGTTTAGAGGGAAAAGGGGTGCAATCTGTGGTGTGTGTTTGTGTGTGTGTGTGTGTGTGGTGTGTGTGTGTGTGTGTGTGTGGGGTGTGTGTTTTGTGTGTGTGCGTGCGTGAGGTATTCGAAAGTGCGGTTGAAAGGTCTCATTATTATCTTCAACATCATCGTTATTGTTGTTATTTTGGTGTTATTGTTATTATTCTCATTCTTACATTCATTTTTATTATCATTATTATTATAATAATTGTCATTGTTTTTTTTTTCTTTTATTCTTTCACTCCTCTCCACCCCACAAACCCCCTTTATCTCCACCCCCTGTTCTTACTTTAGCTCAATGTTGAATGCGTTTCACCCATAATGCCTTTACGGAGAAGGGCAGAACTATCCGCTGATCGCGATGACCGTTAATGGGAAAGGAACGTATGAAGAAAACATTTATGTTTGGGAAATTCATGATTATGTCCGTTTTGAGCTGTGTATCAAATAAATATTACTTTGCACCCTGTTATGTATGGTTTCTGCTGTTGTTGTTGTTGCTGTATTCTGGCTCGTCTTCTGTGTATGTGCATAAGAGCGTGCGAGTGAGTGAGTGAGTGCGTGTGTGTTTGTATGTGTGCGTGCCTATGTATGTGCGTAAGTGTTCGCACTTGAGCACGCATGCGTTTCTGCGTGCATGTGCGTGAGCGTATATATACTGACTTCCATAAAAAACGCGAAAACAAAACAAGCTGAAGGTTGGGGGTGAATTTTATTGGTCACAATTGTACAGAGTGGAAGCGAGAATTCAACGTGATTTGATTCATTACACCGGTAATGTGTGAAAATGTCATCAGCAATATGTCTTTTGTGTGGAAAATCCAAGGTCACGTGACAAACCAGCTTGAAGTCCTAATACCGTGTGTGGCCACCATTTGCGTTGACAACTGCTTGACACCTGTGGCTCATTTAGTGGACCAGGTGGTTGATGCGTCCCCTTGGCACACCAGCCCACACATGGACGATGGCCTGGTGAAGTTGAGCCGCTGTTGCTGGTCGTGGACGCAGGAGGTCCAACCGTGTGCCAAGTTCGTCCCAAAAATGTTCTATTGGGTTTAAATTGGGACTGAGGGCTGGCCAGGGCAGCACATTGACGTTGTTATGCTGAAGAAATTGCTGGGTGGCCCTGGCGGTGTGTGGTCTTGCATTGTCCTGTTGACTCTCCAGTTTTGGTGTTGCGCAAAAAATGGATCGACATGGGGTCCGAGAACCTGGTTGATGTAGCGCTGTGCATTGACACCCTGTCCGCGACCAGGACCAATGTTCTGAAAGATGGCTGGTCCTATGGCGTGGTTAATGCCAATTGCACCCCATATCATAACGTTTGGGCCTCCCCAGGGGTTCCACTCTACCACACAGGAGTCAGCATAGCGTTCACCAGGTCGACGCCATATTCTGACACGACCGTCAGCCATGTCAATACAAAAACGGCTCTCATCTGAGAACAGTATGCGTCCCCACTGCTGCCTGCGCCAGTTGATTCGGGCTTGTGCCCACTGCAGCCTGTCCTGACGGTGTCTTGGTGTCAGTACCGGACCTCTGTGAGGACGCCTACATGCCAGCCCATTCTCCTGAAGATGCCGCTGCATAGTGTTGAGGCTGATTCGTTGCTGGAGATTCCCAGGCACCTGTCGAGCAGTGTTAGCGGCTGTTTGCCGCCTGTCCCGCAGATGGGTTCGAACAAGATGGCGATCCTCTCTTTGTGTGGTGACCCAAGGACGGCCTGGCCGGGGACGATCATCAGTGGTACCAGTGACTCGCATGCGGTGCTGCAGACGATAGATGGTTGAGATGTGGACGTTAAAGATGTTGGCGACCTGCCTGGCATCCACACCAGCCACCAGATGGCCTAGGGCACGATTGCGTTCCTCTGCTCGTAGTCTTGGCATCTCTGTAGCGCTCAGACGGCAAGTCGTTACCTGAACCTTGTAGCGCGGCTTTATAAAGGCTGCATGCCTGCGTACTTGTCGCTGGTTAACTTTGCTCTGCATGGTGTGCACGTGCCTCACATGCAGCAACCAGTTTGCCATTTTTGTTGACCCTCCAATGCCGGGAATGATGTGTTGCTCACACAATTTTTTCACTGCACGTGAGTCTTGGACCCAAACAACTTGCCACAATGGTTCAATATTGTATATTCACCCTTTTCACCCGAAAAATAGCCTTTCAAATTTTCGCGTTTTTGATGGAAGTCAAATATTATATATATATATATATATATATATATATATATAATATATATATAATATATATATATATATATGTGGTGGTGTGTGTGTGCGTGTGCGTGTGTGGACAATCACGGATACACAAATAAGCAATTGCATTTGAGTGCAATTGCAGACACAAGTTTTTTCTGTCCAACGATTCTGACCACTTTCTTCCTTTCTAGCACACAGGCACATCGCATGAGCACGCGCACGCGCGTGTGCGCACACACACACACATTTTCATTTAGGTCGACTGAGTTTCAATTACATGATCATACTGAGCAGCGGAAATCCACTTCAAGAAAATAGCGACTGACATATTTTGACAAGGAAGTTGAACATACAGTAGCGCTGCACTCATCACTACGTTCTCATTTCCCTCCTTACGCTGGTACGGACATGAAGTGACTCTTGTCAAGCAAGCTAAGTTCTCCAAAGAACAAAGGACTTTCGACGACATTGTGCAAAGTGGAAATTTTACGAGACTGTGGCTGTATCATTATTCTGTGGACGTGATGAAGTTATCTGTGAAGTACGTTAGCTGAAGGAATGAAATGGGTTTTGCCTGACTGACACTGTCATTTAGATGTGGAACACCACACACGCAAAAAAAAACACAACCCCCCCCAAAAAAAAAAAAAAAAAAAAAAAAAAACACCGGAGGGAACAGATCGGAAAGAAGATGAGTAGGATACCACTCTAGGAGAGGGTGACGTCAGAAGGTCTTCATAGACCATGACACGAGTGCTGTGTCTACTCCAAGATTCCTTAGATACCCTTCTCCTTCAAAAAGTTGTGGTTTGTTTGTTCGTTTTTTTTTTTGTTTTTTTTTCACACTGCTGTGATTCGAACCTCCAGACCAAACGGCCTTGCAACGCATGTCGCGTGTCATACCCACACTGCCATCAGAGGCCTGTTCTACGTTGAGCGGTTTAAGCCTCGGATAATTCCCTTTTGCTCCACCTCGGTCATCTCCTGCTGGAACTCTTCTCAGCTGTTTTAGTCGTTGCTTCTAGGTCCTCCTCTTCACGGAAGTGGCGAGTTGTCTGATGAGACTATGTACAGATGAGCCTTCAACCCTTGTTTTTGGTGAGGACTCAGATTCCTCAAGACTGTTTCTTACTGAAAGTAAACCGTGACGTTTTAAGTTTGTACTGTAATTGTAATGATGAATATCTTGCCACCATACAAAATGCACGCACACACACACACACACACACACACACGCGGCGCGCGCGCGCGTGCGCACGCACGCAGGCAGGCAGGCAGGCAGGCACGCACACACAAAGTGAAGTTTCAAATGAATTGGAATGGCTTGAAATGTAATGCTTGATTAATCTGACGCAAATACAGACCAGTATTAGAGAATATGAGCTACTGGAAGGTTATCATACAATGAAAGATTTCTAAATTCTTTTTGTCTTCTATTCTGAAGATTTCAGGACTAAACTTGATTTTCCCCCTTTTGGAAAAAAAGTCAAAACTAAACCGCGCATACCATCTTAAAAGAAGTGTTCAAAACTGATTTTCATTTGCCACAATTCCGAAGTATTCTTCTTAAAGTAAATTCCATTCACAGTTTTATAAGGAGCAACCTTCAGAAACCCGGTTTTACTCTCCGTTTTAACTTCTCACGAGGCACTTGTTTCATTGTCACAAACAAAGGAAACGTGCAACTGATGACTCGTTGAATGAAGTATGTATAGCGACAGACTAAAACCTACTATTCAAGATAAGATAAGATAATGTTGCTTATAGCCCAGCCGACCAGAAGAAAGTTAGAATAAAAGTACAAAGACAAAAAGCCGGTAATGAAATTTGCCTGCTATGAGCGCCAGGGGATAAATAGTTACCATGATACAATCGGAACTGCAGGTAGGAATTCGACTCTTTTTGCTTAAGTTATTCATTTTTTGGGGACATATGGCCTTTCCCATGTCTCCTGAATCGTATTGCTTCCTTGCCGATCATTCCAGATTCCCTTTCTCATTACACCTGGATTTATCCTGTCGTGGTCCTGCATCAGCAGTTCACAGGAAGCGAGCAATATCAACTTTCCTTGAGGCTACCGACCAGACGAGACGCTGCAGTTGCCGAATCACTTTGGTCGTGTTCAGCGGTCCACCTACACAGGACACAACTACTCAGCCCCCCCCCCCTTTTACCACCCCCCCTCCATACAGACGACAATAAGTAAAAAATGGTTGAGGATATGTCTCTGGGGGACGCTATGTCCATCCGACGAAAACTGCCTACATTGATGACTATGACACGAACTCATAACAAAAAGCCACGAAATTTCAGACTTAAAAAGAATTAAAGATCAGTGAAGATGAGCATGATAAAGATGATGCTGAAGATTTCACTTCGTCCAGAGACAACCTGACAGATCGACACTCTTAAGATTCTTTTCATATCCCTCCTGACGTCAATAGAAATTCTGACACCTGCAGGATTGGTCAGGAAACTGGAGTGGCTCCACTCGCTGTAAGGAAAGAAAAACGCTCGAGATGAACAACAGCACTGACACCGAGACCTCTCCACCTTTTGTGGGACAACACGTCAGCAATGCTGCACGTGCAGTCTTCGCGACATACGGCAGTGTCATCATACTGTGTGGAGTGATGGGCAACGTGCTTCTTGTCACGATTCTGGTCAGACGTTTTCGACAAAAACGACACGTGCACGATCTATTCTTAGCCAACCTGGCCTTGGCCGACATGTTGTCCTTGGGATATTGGGTGACCTTTCTGGTCCTTGACCTGATTTTAGGCTTCTATCCCGCGGTGAACTACGCCCACTGTGTGGTGAATGGAATCGTCATCTACACTCTGTGTCAGGTGAGGTTCTGTGGAAAAAAGGTCAGAGTACCCAGTGTGAATATGTGTATGTATGTGTGTGTGTGTTCGTTCGTTCTTCAATTTAACGTCTATTCACATAAAGTGATTTCAGACAGATTTAGGGAATAGCGTGTGTGTGCATGTTTTGTGTGTGTGCATGGGGTGTGTGTGTTGTGTGTGTGTGTGTGTGTGTGTGTGTGTGTGTGTGTGTGCGAGTGTGAGTGGAGTGGGTGTGTGTGTGTGGTGTGTGTGTGTGGTGTGTGTGTGTGTGTGTGTGTGTGTGTGTGCGGGCGTGTGTGTGCGCGGGGTGTGTGTGCGTCTGTGTGTGTGTTGAGGGGCCGATAAAAAGTTTTTGTTACGAGCAGTTAGCTATATATAGTGATTCATACAAAAAATTCTTTACAATTAACTTAGCCCAAAGCAAGTTTAAAAAAAAGGAGTACAGGATATCTGGTATAACCAAAATTTTTAAGCGCTCATATCTGTAGGAACACTTGTTACAAAAAAGACCCCATTGGACTAATCATCAAGGAATTAACAAAAGAAACAAGCCCTGGTGTTCTGGAAAATACACGTGCCATCAAGTCGCAGGCAGTCAGGTTTTTCCCTTTTTTTGAAATATGCGCAGAGAAAAGAAGATGCTGGGTTGTGAAACTTTCAACTGCTCCGCAGTTGCTTTTTTAAATTTTGCGAAATTTTGTACGGAAAGCGTTTAGCTTAAGCCTGTAAAAAGGGATTAAGTTTTCGGTTATTTTTTTCAAGTACGTTTGCGTTGGCCAATTGATAGGTAATCTTTCCAATTTTAAACCCGGATAACGGATAACGGATCAATTTTATTTGTCCAAGAGATGGAAAATTCTTTTTTCGACATTGCTAGAAGAAAAAGTAGCTGACTGGGATTTATCACAGCAGAGCAATTTGGAGCGAGGTAGATGTATTTTAGTAAAAAAACCAAGTTTTTGTAGGCTTCAAAAACCCTTTTCAATACACTCTTTTTAAGGACCATATCCTTCGTATAACACAGAGGAATGTTGATTTCTATGGATTCATCGGACTTTCGTGCCCCTTTTCGGGCAGCCGGTCAGCCCATTCTTTTCCAGAAATCCCACAGTGAGACGGGATCCAGAAAAATCAACTGTTGTACTCTTGATATAAGAATACTGACAAGATGTTTTATTTCTAAAATCACCTCACGTCGATTTTTCACAGCAATAGATTAAAGGCCTTGTAGGACAGATTTAGAATCCACAGAGAAAAGTGTTTTGTAGATAGTAAGGGGAGTATCAACAAGAAAGTTAAGCGCCATTAGAATTAATTGCCACCAGCTCAGCCGTGAAGATAATACCCCTTCCCGAGATGAAAGATTTTTCAACTTTAAGGGCAGAATAACAAAACCACTTCCAGCGTTTTCTTTTAAACAGTGATCCATCGGTGAAAACTTTAAGGTGATGTGAATATTTCTATCAATATGAGATTTGGCAAGAGAGGACAATATATTATTTTTAAACATTCTTTTGTAGATCAGTATATTTATAATCAAAACATGCGGTGTGCAATTCCCAATTTGGGAATGGGGGATACAGGAAAACGATCAGCAATATTCTTGGGATAAATCTCAGCGTCTTTCAATAAGTTTGAGGAATATGTCATTATGGTTGTATTAGATTTAATAGATCTAACTCGCTTGGAAATGGATATCTGATCGTAAAGCTAATTCATCTTTGCCGAGTTCTAAAACAGATGAGCTACGTAGGATGAATTTAGCACAGGCCAAAGTTTCTATAGTCGTCAAGGGGGCAGAACTCCGGCTTCGAAATACGTTCCTGGGGCACTGGCATGAAATGGGACACCAGTGCGAGTCTAAAAGCCTTGCAGTCTATGCTTTGCAACTTTTTAAGTAAATAGTTTGGTGCGCCTAGAACACTTCTGTGCGTATGATATTTTGATCTTACGAGAGATGTCGAAAGGTGTAGTAAAGTTTGTGTATCTGCACCCCAATTTTGTTTACTGATTATTCTAAGAAGATTTAGAGATTTGCTGGCTTCGTTGATAATTGTTCAATATGGTTGTTCCAAGTTAATTAGAGGTAATATTTACTCCTAAAATTTTTTTCTCGGTGACATAATCAATACACTGTTATCTACCTTAAAAGTAGGAATATTGTAAGTACTTCCACCAGCGTTCAAATAACCCTTATGTGGGTTTTTTCGCCGTAAAACTAAGGCCGTTTTCAAACATAAATATTGCTATATTTTCAGGTCACGCTGATATGTTTTTTTAATAAAAAATGAAAGATCTGACTGGAGTTTTCTTCTTTAAAGTTACGTTCATCCACATGCAAATATCGTCAGCATATTGCACCAAGGGAAAAGTTTTTAGATAAATGCTTTGGGGGATCGCATATCAGAATATTAAATAGTAGGGAGCAATGACGATCCCTGAGGAATGCCCCCTTTGTAAATATCTCTTGCTGGAATAAACATTTTGTATCTTTGTTTCCATACTTCTACTGGTCAGAAATGCTTTGATATAGTTATATATATGACCAAAAAAGCCAATGGTTTTCAGTTTATATAAAAGTCTCTCATATCCAAGGGAAGGCAATCGAGTGACGGGGTTTGTTTCTCTCCCGATTTCTCTTGCTTCTTCCACTTTCCTTTTTGTGAAATGTGATTCAGCTGCGTTATGGTGGCTTGAACTTGTTGGTATGGTGGGATGTTGTCAGATGTTCTAATATGCAGAAGTTTTGTAGTGTGTTCATTTAGCCTTGTTTTCAAGGCCGACCAGTTTTTCCAATATAGTCCTCACTGCACTGCTCACATTGAAAGTGATACCCACACCGCGTTTTCTTATCCAGCTCTGTTCTGCCTTGACTTTTGTAACCTGTGATCATATTGAATTCACTGGTTTGTGTAATACTTGCAGCCTTGTTGGCTGAAAGTTCTTGACAGGCGCTCTGACATCCCTTTCACGTAGGGCACGTGTAGTGATGGACGTTTTTTTCGTTGGTTTGTTTCGGTTTGGGAGTGTTGAAAACAAGTTTCAAGCCCCCATAACTGCAGCGAATCACAGTTCACAAAAAAAGGGAAAATGAAAGAAGCAATAGAAATTGGGAGAGAAAACCAAGTTTGAACAGTGACTGTGGCTATGACCTGCCCCTCATTTACAAGTGGGGTGCTGAACACCCATCACTCAACCGTGAGGACAACTCAGAGAACACCACACCCACCACAACTACCAGTCAGTCAGGGCTGATGAAGACCAGCAGTAGCTGGCCGAAATTTCCACAAGGAAAAAATCTTTTTTTAGATCTCGAGTCAGAACAAACAGAAATATGAACAACCGGAGTCGGAAAGTGTCTTTGCTCAGATTCCACTATACTATATTATTCTTGAACCGAAAGTGGAAAGTTCATCCTGGGGAGACCTGAACTACCTTTTGCACCTTGTTTGCAGCTCTTATCTATTTTATCGTTATAATAAAACCCAACAGTGTGACGGTATCCAGCAGAAAAAAAATTGTCGTGCCTTGTATAGCAAGAGCATGAATCAAATTGTAATTTCAATTATCATTTCTTATCTATTCTGCAATTTTAAGATTTCAGTGCCTGAAACACAGACTTTGATCAATACAAAAAAGTATTTAAAATATATATAGTGGAAATTTAGAAGACAAATTTAACGCCATTAATATTGCAATAAGTTCCACAGTAAAAACCGATTTATTTTTCCCCCGTGAAAAACATTTCTCTACTTTGAAATCAGGTATCAAATAAGCGAGCCCGCATTTTTCTGAATTAACAACCCCCTCTGTGTATACTTTTAAGTGATTTTGATACTTCTCTTCAATATGAGATTTAACAGTGCTCGCCACTATATTCACATTGTTCTTTTTTTTTTAAATCAGTTTTGACAATATCAAAATGGGCCCTTTGAAGTTCCCCGGGTGGTGTCGGGAAGAAGGACAGGGCCCAGCAGATATAGATTCTCCGTCAAAAGTAATGCCTGCTGCAAAGTAATCTGAGAGGATATTGTTTTTGCACTTGTTGAAAGTCAACATCTGATCTAATTTTAATCTCATTTTTCACATCATTCTTAAGTGGAAGACTTCTTATCACAAATTTATTTTGTGGCAGCCACTTCTCTCTGATCATCTAATGGTAAATTTGAGCTTGATTTTGTTAGAAGAAAAGATGCATGGGTGGAAGCCCCCATGCAAGTTTGAGCGCTTTGCATTCTCCCTTTTAAAAGTTCTTTAACGATTCGGTGCACAAAAAAAAAAAAAAAAAAACCCCCCCACTTTTGTGCGTATTTTTTTTGATTTATTAGAGTTTTTAATACAAAAATTTAGGGGGGGTGGTCGTCCCCATCCGTGTACTCACAATATTGAGAACATTTAAGTTTCCTTGGGTTTTGTCAAAAAACAATCTCTATGTTTTTTTCCAAGACATTTTCGATGGGGTTTTTCGCCCCAAAAATTTGATTTTGGGCGATTAAGATCTAACCATTCATTTGAAAACAGGCATTTTTTTTCAGGGATTCCAACCACTTTTAAATAAAAAAAACAATGTTTGTTTTTCTGCAGATAAATTGCCCTTCTTTGTAAAGATTTAGTATGAGCTCTTTTTTAACATTTTTTTTGTATGGTTATGCTACGAATGGAGTTTTTTTTTTAAAGGGTTTACTTCCTCCAAGCATAATCGTCAGCATGCGAATTGAGAGGTTTTTTAAAGCTTTAAAGGGTGACGTACTTTTAAAATGAAAATAGGAAAGAAGCAATAACTGATCTTGGGGGAAAAATACCCTCGTAAGAGTTTTTTTTTTAATACGCGTTCCCTTTTTGGTTCAAATTTTTCGTTCTTAAAAAACATTTAATATAATCATGAATAGACGGACAGCCCGTTTTTTTCAAAATTAAGTATGAGTCAGAAGCCCGCTTGATCATAAGCCTTTTTTATGTTTTAAAAAAAAAGTCGCTAATAACATTTACTCTAGCAACTCGTTCTTTATGTTTATTGCAAGTTTCATATGAGTTCTGTTGTCGATTACTTTTCTGAAAACCGCCTGTTTAGGGATTTTTTCGTTCTTCTCACAAAAATGGCGGTCTGTTTAAAAGTTCTCTCCAAAATGCGTTTGTGTTGTGGGTGTGTGGTGTGTTTTGTGTGTGTGTGTGGTGTGTGTGTTGTGAGTGTGCGTGGTGGTGGTGCGTGCGTCGTGCGTGCGTGGTTGCGCGTGTATGCGTGTGGGTGTGTGCGTTGTGGTGTGGGTGTGTGGTGTGGCGTTTGGTGCGTGGTGGCGGTGAGGGGAAGAGAGAGAGAAAAGAGAGAGGAGAAGAGAGGGAAAGAGAAGGGGAGAGGGGAGAGAAGAAAAAAGAGAGAGAGGAGAGAGAGGAGAAGGAGGGGAAAAAGTTTTTTAAAATACTTTTCAATCTTTTCTTATTTCAAAGAAAGAAACTGCAGTGTGCTTTTATTTATAGGGAAAAATTTTTATTTTCGGCTATCCCCCGAGTAGGCTTGTGGGCAAGCCTATTCGTAAGGCAAACATAGGAATTAATCGTGTCACGACATTTATAAGTAAATAAAGTCATGCTTTTTTTCAATGGTTCAGTACGTGTCTGCTTTGTTTTGCAAGCTGCAAGTTGTACATGAAGGTAAAAATCCGTCACTACTTTTGTTGGCATAATATCTGGATGATCTTGAAACATATACATGTATAATGGAAAATAACTCCTTCTAGAATGTTTATACTGAACACGAAAACTTGTCTGTGAAAGACTTTGTGTCACATTGTTTGTACTTTCATTTGCGGATGCTACTATTCTCCCATCAGACACAACACAAGGTTTACAGCTATTAGGTGCCTTGTTGGATTAAGTATTGTCAGCTTTGGCTTTTAGAAGTAAACCAACCAACGACAAAAGCAATTCTTTTTCATAAGCCAGAACAAAAAAAAGACAGTTGCATTTTAGAAATGACAATAAAAATCTCGGAACATTTGTCCTCTGCGGGTTGTCAGGTTTTTCTCATACTTCATGTACTAGTTCAGAATTAAGAAACAGGTTGGACTATTAACTTCGTGTGAGTAAACTGTTCAAGGAGATATAGCGATGAAAACGGTCAATTGTAAAGCTGCTTAGTTTGTGTGTTTCCTTTGTTCAAAGGTGTGTGTTTGGTCACTGCTGGGCATCTCCTTGAACCGTTTACCTGCACGTGTGTCATTCCCAGCTCTGCAAACGCCTCTTCACACTGTCCCGCGCCGTCTCCTTCATCATCGCCATCTGGGTGGTGTCCATTCTCCTGCTCTGCTTCCTGTTTTCACATTGGTGCCGGAGAATTTCACTTCAGTGTCCACTTTCACATCTGCTCCTTCAACCGTGAGTCTTGGAACTACGCCAAAGTCATGTTCATTGTGTTCACCTCGGGTCCCATGATGTTCACTGCCGTCTGCAACTTCGCCATTTTCCGTTTCTGGAGGAAGTCCCGGGCGACGCTGAGCAACTGAAAGACCACAGCAGGCTGAGGAAACTGCTGACGTGGAGGAAAGGACGTTCGGAAACAAATCCGGAGATCGTGGCTTCAGCCGATCAGGGAACAGGAACTGACACCGGCAAATGTCCCGGAGAGACCACAGAACTGGGCTGTGTCCAGGACGGTGAAGGAAGAGGTAGGGGAATTCGTGTCGATGCTTCCCAGGACCTGAACGGGTCAGAGTATCGGGACGTCAGAGCTCTGCGTGCAACACGGACGGACCTGGCCATCACACGGAAAGCTTTTCTCGGACCATGAAACCATCTCCTCACAAAAAGGAGGTCAGTAATGCGTCCTGCTCTAAAACGATTACATCTTCAAGTAGCGCTGAAATTGACCCTCAGAGTAAAATAGCTGTCAGGCCAGACCATGACGCAGACGAAGAAAGTGTTGATCGCTGTGAAATAAAACAAATGTCAGACAACGTTTTCAGTCACCCCTGAAAACCTGTCCTCTGAAGATGAAGCAGACATGACGAAGAAGCTTCAATGACGGTGACATCAGCACAGCCAATAGCAGTTCTGAACTTTTCTCGTCTACATCAGTCAGCAGAATCTGCAGGAAAGACATCTTCAACACGGAATCCCTCAGAACTTCCTCCTGCCGCAAAAAGCAAGCTACACAAACAAAGAAAGAAGCCCAGTGCCAGGGAAGTGGCCTTTGTCCGCTCATTGTTTGCCATTTCCTCACCACGTGCCTCAGCTTCGTCCCTTACGTCATCATCATATCGTCAGCTCCTTCATCGCCGTGTCATCGGAGGTGGCCATACTGGGGCTGTTGCTGCTGTTTTCCAACAAACGCCCTCAATTGGCTGGTGTACGGTGTGATGAACCCTCCTTCAGGGAAGCCTACAGGGAATGTGGGCGGCAGGTGATGGGATGGTGTTGTCAGGGGCAACGAGTATTGCCAGCACCAGAAGCAGCTGAGGAAATGTTATCAGGGAAAACAGGAACAGACATTTATCAGAAATAATGAGGAATATTATTTGCGTGAAACGAGTAGACAAAACAGTCATCAGAACTTGTTTGGGAAACTTACAGGTAGCAACAAGAGTAGAAGCCATCTCCATCGGTCGGGATGTGGGATCATGGAAAGCTCATACACATCTGAATTAGTGGGTACATATGATCAGGACAAACCAGAGTAAAAAGTGACCAGAGTGATTTATGGAAATGTGATATGAAGGAAACAACAGCACACAGCTATCAACATTAGTGGGGGGTGTCAGCATGGGAAACGAGTCGACTAGCAGTCATCGTAACTAGCAGGAGAGACAAGGTTAGGAAGTCAAGATTTATTTCATGAAATGCTATCGGATTTGTAGGGGGGGGGGGGAGGCAAGACTGAAAAGCCATTACAATTGGGTGTATAACGTTATCTAAAAAAGCAGGGTACACAAACAGTCATCAAAAATTATTCCGGGAAGTGTAACTGGGGGAAAAAAAACCGAGGCGCACAGTCATCAGAATTAGCTGGGAAAGGTTTTCAGTGAGAAACAGGAACAGACAGCCTTAGACTTGTGGGGAAATGTTATCAGGTGAAACAAGAGAGACGGTAATCAACATTAGTAGGGGAGAATGTTACCAGGGAAGTAGGGTAGGGGAAAAATGGGGGGGGGGGGGGGGGGGGGGGGGGGAACAAGAACAGCAACCATCAAAGTTACTGGTAAAATGTCATCACTGGAAAATGCGTAGTGAGTTCTCAAAATTAGTGGGGAAATGTTATCAGGGAAAACAAAACAGAGGAAAAAGAGCAGACAAAATTTATCAGAATTATTAGAATGATGTCATTCGGCACAGACGGGAAAAGAAGAGAGAGGAGACACAGAAGTGCCGTGTTACTCATGGAAAAAGACAGAGGGAGTTAGGGCGGCACAGTTTTACTCATCATCTGTCACTGACTAGAATAAAAGGGAGCCACAGAGTGATGACACTCATCATTTGTCATCGTCCGGAAAGGAGGGAGTCAGAGGTGGGCCGAGTTACTCCTCATTTGGTCATACACTAGAAAGAGGGAGTCAGAGGTGGGCCGAGTTTCTCATTTGGTCATACACTGGAAAGGAGGGAGTCAGAGGTGGGCCGAGTTTCTCCTCATTTGGTCATACACTGGAAAGGAGGGAGTCAGAGGTGGGCCGAGTTCTCCTCATTTGGTCATACACTGGAAAGGAGGGAGTCAGAGGTGGGCCGAGTTTCTCCTCATTGGTCATACACTGGAAAGGAGGGAGTCACAGCAGTGTAGTGTTACTCATCGTTTATCACTGCTGAAAAGGAAACGAGGAATGAACGCAGCGTAGTGCTACCCATCATTTACCGATACGAATGGAGACAGGGTCACAGCAGCGTTTTGTTACTCAACATTTGCCACTGACGTGAAAGGACAGGAGTCACAGGAGTTACGTGTTACTCGCCATGTGTGACTGACAGGAGAAGAGAGAGGATGATACTGGAGTTACGTGTTACCATGTGTGATTGACAGGAAAAGAGAAGGGTAGTCACAGGAGTGTACTGTGATTTATCATTTGTCACTGACAGGAAAAGAGAAGGGTAGTCACAGGAGTGTACTGTGATTTATCATTTGTCACTGACAGGAACAGAGAAGGGTAGTCACAGGAGTGTAATGGGATTTATCATTTGTCACTGACAGGAAAAGAGAAGGTAGTCACAGGAGTGTAATGGGATTTATCATTTGTCACTGACAGGAAAAGAGAAGGGTAGTTACAGGAGTATACTGTGATTTATCATTTCTCACTGACAGGAATAGAGAAGGGTACTCACAGGAGTGTAATGCGATTCATCATTTGTCACTGACAGGAACAGAGAAGGGTAGTTACAGGAGTGTAATGTGATTCATCATTTGTCACTGACAGGAACAGAGAAGGGTAGTTACAGGAGTGTAATGTGATTATCATTTGTCACTGACTGGAAATGAGAGTCACAGGAGTGTAATGTGATTTATCATTTGTCCACTGACAGGAACAGAGAAGGGCAGTCACAGGAGTGTAATGTGATTTATCATTTGTCACTGACAGGAACAGAGAAGGGTAGTCACAGGAGTGTAATGTGATTTATCATTTGTCACTGACAGGAAATGAGAGTAACAGGAGTGTAATGTGATTTATCATTTGTCATTGACAGGAACAGAGAAGGGTAGTTACAGGAGTGTAATGTGATTCATCATTTGTCACTGACAGGAACAGAGAAGGGCAGTCACAGGAGTGTAATGTGATTTATCATTTGTCAGTGACTGGAACAGAGAAGGGTAGTCACAGGAGTGTACCGTGATTCATCATTTGTCACTGACAGGAACAGAGAAGGGTAGTTACAGGAGTGTAATGTGATTTATCATTTGTCACTGACAGGAACAGAGAAGGGTAGTTACAGGAGTGTAATGTGATTATCATTTGTCACTGACTGGAAATGAGTCACAGGAGTGTAATGTGATTTATCATTTGTCACCGACAGGAACAGAGAAGGGTAGTCACAGGAGTTTTAATGTGATTTATCATTTGTCACTGACAGGAACAGAGAAAGGTAGTTACAGGAGTTTAATGTGATTTATCATTTGTCACTGACAGGAAAAGAGAAGGGTAGTCAAAGGAGTGTAATGTGATTTATCATTTGTCACTGACAGGAACAGAGAAGGGTAGTCACAGCTGCGTAATGTGATTTGTCATTTGTCACTGACTGGAAATGAGTACAGGTGTAATGTGATTTATCATTTGTCACTGACAGGAACAGAGAAGGGTAGTCACAGCTGCGTAATGTGATTTGTCATTTGTCACTGACTGGAAATGAGAGTACAGGAGTGTAATGTGATTTATCATTTGTCACTGACTGGAAATGAGAGTCAGGAGTGTAATGTGATTTATCATTTGTCACTGACAGGAACAGAGAAGGGTAGTCACAGGAGTGTAATGTGATTTATCATTTGTCACTGACAGGAAAAGAGAAGGGCAGTCACTAGAGTGTAATGTGATTTATTATCATTTGTCACTGACAGGAACAGAGAAGTGTAGTCACAGGAGTGTAATGTGATTATCATTTTTCAGTGACTGGAAATGAGAGTAACAGGAGTGTAATGTGATTTATCATTTGTCACTGACTGGAAATGAGTCACAGGAGTGTAATGTGATTTATCATTTGTCACCGATAGGAACAGAGAAGGGTAGTTACAGGAGTGTACTGTGATTTATCATTTGTCACCGACAGGAACAGAGAAGGGTAGTTACAGGAGTGTAATGTGATTTATCATTTGTCAGTGACTGGAAATGAGAGTAACAGGAGTGTAATGTGATTTATCATTTGTCACCGACAGGAACAGGAAGGGTAGTTACAGGAGTGTACTGTGATTATCATTTGTCACTGACTGGAAATGAGAGTCACAGGAGTGTAATGTGATTTATCATTTGTCACTGACAGGAACAGAGAAGGGTAGTTACAGGAGTGTACTGTGATTTATCATTTGTCACCGACAGGAAATGAGTCACAGGAGTGTAGCGTGACTCATCACTTTGTCTCTGACTGGAAAAGAGAAAGGAGTCACGGATGCGTGGTGTGACTTATTTGTCTCTGACTGAAAAAAGAGAGATAGGCGCGGGAGTGTGGTGTGACTTATCATTTGTCACAAAGTGGAAAGGAGAAAGGGATTCCCAGGAGTGAGGTGTGATTCATCAGTTGTGACTGAAAGGAAAACAGAGAGAGAGAGAGAGAGAGAGAGAGAGGAGAGAGAGAGAGAGAGAGAGAGAGAGAGAGAGAGAGAGAGAGAGAGAAGTCACGGGAGTGTAGTGTGCCTCATCATTTGTGACTGACTGGAAGAGAGAGCGAGAGCAAGAGAGAGAGAGAGAGAGAGAGAGAGAGAGAGAGAGAGAGAGAGAGAGAGAGAGAGAGAGAGAGAGAGAGAGAGAGAGAGAGAGAGAGAGAGAGAGAGACAGAGAGAGCGAGTCACAGGAGTGTAGTGTGACTCATCATTTTGTCTCCAACTGGAAAAGACAGTCGCAGGACTCATCATTTGTCACGAACTGGAAAGGAGAGAGGCAGTCGCCGCAGTGAAGTGCTACTCTCTATTTCTCTCAGCCTGGAAAGGAGACGGGATTTTTCAGAAGTGTAGCATTACTGATCATCTGTTGCCGACATCAAAGAAGAGAGGGAGTCCCAGGAGTCAGCGTCATTCATCACTGTCACTGACAGGAACAGACAGAGGCAGGGACAGCTGTGTAGTTTCACCCATCGTTTTCCCCACTGACAGACGGGGAGGAAGTCACAGCAGTGCTGAACTACTTAATCATGTGTCACAGACCGGACAGCATAGAGGGTCTCACCCAGCAGTGTTGAACTACTTCATCATGTGTCACAGACCGGACAGCATAGATGGTCTCACCCAGCAGTGCTGAACTACTTCTTCATCTGTCACAGACCGGGTAGCATAGAGGGTCTCACCCAGCAGTGTTGAACTACTTCATCATGTGTCACAGACCGGACAGCATAGAGGGTCTCACCCAGCAGTGCTGAACTACTTCATCACCTGTCACAGACCGGACAACATAGAGGGTCTCACCCAGCAGTGCTGAACTACTTCATCATGTGTCACAGACCGGACAGCATAGAGGGTCTCACCCAGCAGTGCTGAACTACTTCATCACCTGTCACAGACCGGACAACATAGAGGGTCTCACCCCGCAGTGCTGAACTACTTCATCATGTGTCACAGACCGGACAGCACTGAGGGTCTCACCCAGCAGTGCTGAACTACTTCATCATGTGTCACAGACCGGACAGCATAGAGGGTCTCACCCAGCAGTGTTGAACTACTTCATCATGTGTCACAGACCGGACAGCATAGAGGGTCTCACCCAGCAGTGTTGAACTACTTCATCATGTGTCACAGACCGGACAGCATAGAGGGTCTCACCCAGCAGTGCTGAACTACTTCATCATGTGTCACAGACCGGACAGCATAGAGGGTCTCACCCAGCAGTGTTGAACTACTTCATCATGTGTCACAGACCGGACAGCATAGAGGTCTCACCCAGCAGTGCTGAACTACTTCATCATGTGTCACAGACCGGACAGCATAGAGGGTCTCACCCAGCAGTGTTGAACTACTTCATCATGTGTCACAGACCGGACAGCATAGAGGGTCTCACCCAGCAGTGCTGAACTACTTCATCATCTGTCACACACCGAGAGCATAGAGGGTCTCACCCAGCAGTGTTGAACTACTTCATCATCTGTCACAGACCGGACAGCATAGAGGGTCTCACCCAGGAGTGTTGAACTACTTCATCACCTGTCACAGACCGGACAGCAGTGAGGGTCTCATGCAGCGGTGTAGTGCTACCCGTCAAATGCCACGGATTATCATAGCAGTGTAGGGTAACTCATCGTTTGTAACTGCTGGAAAGGAGGGAGGGAGAGAGAGAGACAGAGAGAGAGAGAGAGAGAGAAGAGAGAGAGAGAGAGAGAGAGAGAGAGAAAAGAGAGAGAGAGAGAGAGAGAGAGAGAGAGAGAGAGGAGGGGGGGGGAAGGAGGGAGAAAGATTTTTTTTTCTGTGTCTCTGCCTGTCTCTCTATATATGTGCATGCATGTATGTATACGTATATTTTTTTTCATATCTATATATATATGATGTAAGCTGATGTGACTGCTGAGTGTCTTAAAACAGAATTAATTTTTGTGTACCGAGTTTATCTGCCTCTTTTCATTGTTATTCATTTCCTGCTGGGGCTTCAGTCAGGCCTTTGTCTGCCATTGTTGCTGTTGTTTTTTCTCTGCACCAGTGCAAAGTCCTATTGTTCAGTTTGCAGTATTGTTTGTTTGTGTGTACTTGCATCAGTCTGATGTCTTTTTCCTTCAAACACTCCATTTGTTCCCCCGTCAGGTAGTGTTGTTTCACTCCTATCTCCTCCCTCCCCCCTCTACTTTTCCCTCCTTTGATAGTTTTTTTTTCCTGTTATGTAGAGTATATGAGATTCTTTTGTTATCTTGTGTATATGACGTTTAACATATACATTTCCATGTTGTGTTTCGGTTAAAGCAAGTGATTACAAACAGTTACAGTTGTCCTGTTTGTTTTTAGGAGAGGAAAATGTAATTTAGACAGAAATGCTGCAAAGTATTCAAGTTCTCGTGGAAGCAGTTTCTTTAATCTCTCGTCCACGAATTACTTGTTCTGGGGGCAGTGTGTGTATCTATGCTACAAAGTATTTAATTTCTCGTGGAAGCAGTTTCTTTAATCTCTCGTCAACGAATTACTTGCTCTGGGGCAGATCTCCTGTACACTCCCGTCACAAACCAAAGGATATTCCCTGAATGAAAATATCACACCCCATCTCCCCCCACCCCCCAAACACAGACACACAAAAGACACTGACAAATACACACCACGATTCACTAAGAGCATGCACGTATTGAGCTTTTTGCTTGACACTTATGCTCTGTAATTTATATAATCAACACACACACACACACACACACACACACACACACACACACACACACGATGTTTTATTTAGAATGTGTATTCAGCGAGTTGCTTTGAACACCTGTAGTCTATGATTTTTAAAACGTGAAATGTATTGAACGGAAAACCAAAGCTGCTTATTTGGATAGCGTGTAAATACAATCTTCACTGCCACCAGCGTACTTCGTCTTTTTACACTCTATTTACATATACTTTTGTTGATCACTACAATTTGCTGCAAAAAAGAACAAATGATCTGAAATTATTGACTGTGCTGTGCTGTACTGTGTGTGTGTGTGCGTGCCTCTGTGTGTGTGTTTGTGTGTGCGCGCGTGTGTTTATGCGTGCGCGCGCGCATGCGTGCGTGGAGATGAATGCATTAGTAAAAGCGCGCACACACACACACACACACACACACACACATATATATATATTGAAAGTTAAATAAAAATTATATATGTATGTGTGTGTGTGTGTGTGTGTGTGTGTGTGTGTGTGTGTGTGTGTGTGTGTGTGCTCGCGCGTGCGCGCGCGCGTGTGTGTGTGTGTGTGTGTTGTGTGTGTGTGTGTGTGTGTGTGTGTGTGTGTGTGTGTGCGCGTGTGTGTACGTGCGTGCGTGCGTCTGTGCGTACGTGCGTGCATGCGTGCGCGCGCGTTTGTGTGTATGGAATGGTAATGTTGATGTCAGTGTTGTGACGGAACCGCGCAATCCTGATCTGTAACCAACGTGGATATAGGGGAGACTAGTCCCAGGGGCAAGTCGGGCCACCCGCTTGTAAGCCTACCTGAAGCCTTTGAGACTTGCACTTCAACGTCGTCACATGGCTGTGTCACGTGGTCGCCTGCCTGCAGATGGCGCCCGCGTGTTGCTCACCAAACTCAGCGCGCGCCTGAAGAGCAGCTGTGGGCAGAGGGGACGAACAACCAGGGGAGGTTACTGTGCGTGATGGTAGGAGGAAAAAAGGAAGCGGCGGTACATTATTGGAAGACGGATAATATATATATATATATATATATATATATATATATATAGAGAGAGAGAGAGAGAGAGAGAGAGAGAGAGAGAGTAGAATTCGGTTATAAGAAAGTTGAGGGGAATTTTTTTGTTTTTGTTCTTATAACCGAGTTTTCTTACAGCCGAGGTTTCTTATAATCGAGAGATCTAAAAAAAAATTTCCAGAGTGTTTCTAATATCCGAGCTTTTGTTTGTTTTTGCTTTGGTTCTCATTTTCTCTGCACGTTTCTGTAATTGTTAGTGTGTGTACGTCAGTGTTAAAGACAGAGAGAGAGAGAGAGAGAGAGAGAGAGAGAGAGAGAGAGAGAGAGAGAGAGAGAGAGAGAAAGAGAGAGAGAGAGAGATTGTTCAGTTATGAGTGCAAGCCATTGTCATGTGAAACATTTTCTCTCTGATCATGCTTTTATTGATTTTGTATGTACAAAGCTATCTGTGCATGTCATGTTCTTCATATATGTATTATTAATCAGTCCTCCCTCCCACCTCCACTCTCCTCCCTCTCTCTCTCTCTCTGCATGCTTTTATTGATTTTGTGTGTACAAAGGTATCCGTGCATGTCTGTTTCTTTATGTATGTATTCTCAATCAGTCATCCTCCCCACCCCCAATCTCTCCCTCCCTCTCTCTCTATGTCAGACTCTCTCTCTCTCTCTCTCACTCTCTGTCTCTCTCACTCTCTCTCTCTCTCTCTCTCTCTCTCTCAGTTTTTGCATGCGCGCCGGTGTACACTGTGCATGTTTCTTTTCTTCCCTATTGATTTTATAAGTGGTAAATTTGCGTGCAGTGTCTTGTGTAGTCATGTTTACTCAACCATTCCTCTCTCACTCTCTTTCTCGTTCTCTCTCTCTCTCTCTCTCTCTCTCTCTCTCTCTCTCACAGACACACACGCGCGCACACAACACACACACACACACACACACACACACACACACACACACACACACACACATACACATACACACACACACACACACTCGACTTTGGGTTGCAGCAGTTTTTCGTCAAGCGCTGGTCTTGTTTTTGTTTTGTTTTTTTCCATTAGTCAGGCTGTTAAAAGTTCATACCTAAACCCACATCTGTAATGTTAATAATCATAATGAGGGTATTGACGGTAAGTTTCTGCTTTTATGTACATATTGTGAGTGCGCGCGCATGTGTGCATGCGTGTGCGCATGTGTGTGTGTGTGTGTGTGTGTGTGTGTGTGCGCGCGTGCGCGCGCACGCGTATATGTTCGTGTATGTGTAAGAATTCAAGCGCTTCGGAACAGATACTTCGTTCCGGCACGCGAAAATAGCTCACAGCGTGTTGTGGACAAAGACAATTCCGCTTTTCTCCGTGTACCAGGGCTTGGCTGTGTGCAGTCGTTGTGTAAATATAGGTCAGCTTTAGGCGCGATACAGACACCAAAGCAGTGTGTAGTTCGCTATTCTACATGCTTTCAGTACTAGCGCGAGACTTTTATCTCCTGACACTCCAGGGCGTCGGACACAAGACCGCTAACAGTAAACAGACCCAGCGCACAATTTGTTTCTTCTGCTTTTTTCCGTCTCACGCTATTGAAGACTTTGACTCAAGCGACTTAATGCAGCAGTCAGAACTGCCTCTGGCACTCGGAGACGATATTTGTCTGGTTTGCATTTTGATGTCTGTGGCACTGAAACGAAAAGAAGCTGAACCAGATGCTGCGTCGTCTGACCTGTGATCATCTTTGTTACGGTTAGAGAGGTCCAACATATCTCGTCATCAAACAGCTTGAGCGGGGCGAGCAGATGAGTCGTATGTTGAGCATTCGGCTGGCGAGCCGATGGGTCGTATGTTGAGCATTCGGCTGGAGAGCTGATGGGTCATATGTTGAGCATTCGGCTGGCGAGCCGATGGGTCGTATGTTGAGCACTCGGCTGGCGAGCTGATGGGTCGTATGCTGAGCATTCGGCTGGCGAGCCGATGGGTCGTATGTTGAGCATTGGGATGGCGAGCTGATGGGTCGTATGTTGAGCATTCGGCTGGCGAGCCGATGGGTCGTTTGTTGAGCATTCGGCTGGCGAGCTGATGGATCGTATGTTGAGCATTCGGCTGACGAGCCGATGGGTCGCATGTTGAGCATTCGGCTGGCGAGCTGATGGGTCGTATGTTGAGCATTCGGCTGGCGAGCTGATGGGTCGTACGTTGAGCAATCGGCTGGCGAACTGATGGGTCGTATGTTTGCACCACCCGTGGGGTCGGATTTTGGTGGGCTTGAAAAACCTGTTTGTACACCTGGCTGCAAATGGGTAACCGACCCCGGCGGAAAAGGTTAAGGCGGCGGAGGGAGAGGGGTAGGTTCGGCCCTCCCATATGCCGTGCTCCAGACATGGTGAACATCAGACAGTTCGCCGCCCGTATGACTGTTAAGCTATGGGACTGAGAGCTGTTTCTCATCTGGTCCGCTCCGGGCAAAGAAGCATGAAAAGAGACAGGCGGAGAGAACGTGGTCGGGAACCTCAACTTCTGTCAGTGCTGACATTCCCAAGGCCCAAGCTTTCTCTTTTCGTTGAATAAAGCCGAGACTTCTTCGTCTATCATGTCATGTCCGCCATCATCATCATCATCACAGTGATGGTTCTGACCCTTGTTTGCCGGGTGGAACGCGGGGTGTGGGGGCGAGTGGGGGCCCAGATGAACAATGCACAATGGGTATGAGACGAAGAGGAGGAGGAGGAGGAGGAGGAAGGGGGAGCGGGCGGAAGGAGACCAAAACGACTGGATGGGAAGGGCGGGAGGGGGGTGGGGGTCGGGGTGGGAGGTGGGGGGAGGGGACTGGGATGGTGATTCAGCGCCAGGATTTTAACCCTCCAACCGTGGGCGCTGACGACACCGCCTCAGAAGGAAGCCCGTTTCACGTGCTGGTGGTATATGAAAATAGAGACCCGTTCCTGTGGCCGCTTTGACATACAGGAAGAATTTCCTCCCCAAAACAATCGCTACGAAAAGCATTGGTCAAGAGCTGTTTACAGTGACTATCAAGCTGATAAACAATAAGAACAGTATGGTGACGAGAGGAAAAAAAGCCTTTCTCATAAACTGGCGCCTCCAAAAGGAAATTAGCAACTGACGGAAAGACGCTTTGTGTATAATTCGTTGGCGTCCTTCAAACAATAGATCACTCACAACGAGCGACACCCCTCCCCTCTCCCAAACCCCACCCCACCCTCACCCGATCGGTTTTTCCCATGATCGGTTAGTTTCATTCTTTGAACACTTCTCCATCAACGATTGTCTCCCTTGTCTGACCACTGATCTCATGTATAACTTCTCCTAAACCATGGCACATGGGGGGGGGGGGGGGGGGGGGGGGAGTGGGTGTGTAAAAATAAAGAAAATGGACTGAGTGGGTGAGGAATACATTACCATGCATTCTCGTACGCGATACAGAGAGTGTTTGTCTCTCTGCAGTTCTAGTAATCTCAAAGACTTGTGAGTCGACTTCAATGCGGCGACAGCCCTGATATGGCCCTTTGCGGTCGGCTGGGCAAAACGCAACATTACCTTACCTTACCTGCCGTACTCGACAGTTTCAAATGTGTACAGCGCTATCATCTGGGGGATTCCAAGCTAGAGCTGTACGCGGAAAGAATGACTGTCCGTACTGAATGGTGTTTGACATAGGCACAGTTTGACTGTGGTCGTTCTTGTGTGTATGAATGTCGACTGGATTGTTCGTCTGGTGGCAAACAGTTGTAGACACGGCACAGGATGAGAGGATTAGAGTTCTGAAGCTTCATGTGCTGATCAGAAAGGGTTGCTGGCATCGTCCCCCCCCCCCCCCCCCCCTAGCCCCCCTTTAACCACCTGGGATATGCAAGTTCATGAGAAAGCCACACCCTTACCCTTGACAAACAAACATGCGCACCAAACTATACGTTAACAAACCAAAATCAGTGACCGCAAAAAAAGTCTGAACGCACGTGCAAGCGCGAGCGCCACACATTCATACACACACAACGCCGCCACAACCATTACCATCACAACCACCACTACCACCACCACCTGCCATCACACCACCACCACCCTTCACACCACCACCACCCTTCACACCACACCACCACCACCAGCAGTCACACCACCACTAGCACCACTTCCATAACAGCATCACTACCACCAGCACCATCAACAAAAACAACAATTTCAGCAACAACAAAACAACACACAACACAACAGCAACAACTCACTCACAAGCAGAGGAGGGCAAGATCGTTGTTGGCATCCGTCTGTCTGGAGAGACAATGGTGTTGCGCCATGGATCAGTCAGTTGTGGAGTTGCAGCGCCTGCTGTGGCTGAAGAGCCCGATCCTTGACCAGCAGACTCTGTTGCAGTTGCCGCAGATGAAGTCTCGGTCAGGGAGTGTCTGTGGATACCGGTGCAATTCTTTGCCGTCTGCGGCGCCATAGTTCTTCCCACTGGGCCTCTCTCCTCTGTTCAGCTTGTTTGATGCCGGCCTTGATGGTGGACCGCCAGCTGATACAGTCTGAAGCTGCTGTCTCCAGGTCTGATGGGTCGAGGCTCCCTGCCCTCAGATCGCGCTTGCATACATCCTTGTAGCGGAGGGCGGGCCGTTCTGCCTGTAGCCAGCTCGCCGTACAGCATGTCCGTTGGGATGCGACCGTCGTCCATGCGGCTGACGTGGCCAAGGCAGCGTAGGCGTCTCTGTGTCAGCATGGCGAACACGCTAGCCAGGCATCCCTTCCTGGGCCAGGACGTCATTGTTGGTGATGCGGTCCTGTCAAGTGATGCCCAGGAGTCTTCTGAGGCAGCGCAGGTGGAAGGCGTTCAGTCTGCGTTCTTGTCTTGAGTACAGGGTCCATGCTTCAGTTCCGTAGAGAAGAGTGCTCAGCACGCAGGCCTGGTACACTTTCATCTTGGTGTTTGACGCCAGCATGGTGTTGTCCCAGACTCTCTTGGCTAGACGGGCCATCGCTGTTACTGCCTTGCCGACCCTCACTTTCAGCTCGGTGTCCAGAGAGAGGTTGCAGGAGATGGTGGAGCCCAGGTAAGTGAAGTCGTTGACCCTTCAAGGATGTGACTGCCGATGGAGATGCGGGAAGTGCTGCCGACGTCTTGGCCATGACGTCTGTCTTCTTCAGGCTGATTGTGGGGCCGAACTCGGTGCAGGCATCAGCGAAGCAGGTGATGAGCCCTTGTAGCGTTTCCTCGGTGTGGGCAGTGAGGGCAGCATCTGCTAAGAGTATCTCCCTGATGAGGACTTCCCGCACCTTCGTCTTTGCTCGGAGGCGTGCCAGGTTGAAGAGGCTTCCGTCACTCCTAGCGTGGAGGAAGATGCTTTCGTCAGATTGTCGGAGCAGCAGGGAGAAGACAGGGCAAGATCGCCATGGAGAAATTCAACATTCACCGTTCTGAGCACGGACCGTCTTCAACACCGTTCGTAGCTGATATTCCCTTCCATTCCCAACATTCGCTGAGGACGTTGGCTGCATCTTCACACACACACACAAAAGAAGTGGGGACAAAACTTAATATCACTCCCCTAAAGACAAGAGAAAAGTGTCATCGTACGCATTTCTGTCACAGCTGTATGCGGTTTTCAACTGAAAACCACACTGTATAACATGGGCATGCCTTTCGCACACCTCGCCTTTGTGATTGGCATGGAGTTCGCTGTGTTTTTGTCTGTACCTTTCGCAGAGAGAGGCACAATGGCGGTGGAGAACGGACACGCTGTCGTGTATGTGATGTGAAGTTCCAGCAGAGATGTGCGAGCAGAGAGATGAAAATGAAACAGAGATGAACAAGCGTAGAACGTGTGAGCAGAGAGATGACAATGAAGTAGAGATGAACAAGCGCCCACACATTACCTGGAAAGTGAACTGCCATCACACACTTCAGTGTTCCAATTTTTCCCCCCCTTCCTTTCCCCGCCCCCCCCCCCCCCCCCCCCAAAAAAAAATTCAACTATCAGCCACAGTCAAAGCTAAAGAGCCAGGCTGAAAGAGTTTACTACTGAATCTCCACAAACAGGATCCTGTTCCATCGTCCCTCCCCCATCCTGCCCTCCCTTCCCCCTCTGCCGCGTACCTTCCATCCTTTTCAATGTTCCATCTTCCATGCCAATCCAGTGACATTGCATCCACGTCGCTTATTCCGGTCCCCCATCCAATCCACAGCATGGCTCGTCCCACCAAAGCCCCGTCACCGGCAATCCACAGCCAGCAGTCAATGTCAAGTTACCATGAGGCAACCCACCGGAGGAGACACTGCACTGCTGCAGAGTCACTTTGATGGTGTTTAGTGGTGCCTGTTCTGATCCAGCATATGCAGGACACCTCCAATTGTGCCCCCTATTGACATCGGTAGCTATGACACCACCAATTGTGCCCCCAATTGACGACATTAGTAGCTATGACACCACCAATTGTGCCCCTATTGACATTAGTAGCTATGACACCACCAACTGTCCCCTCTATTGACGACATTAGCAGCTATGTCGCAGGACACCACAACTGTGCCCCCTTCTGACGACATTAGTAGCTATGACACCACCAATTGTGCCCCCCATTGACGACATTGGTAGCTATGACACCACCATTGTGCCCCTTCTGACGACATTGGTAGCTATGACACCACCAACTGTGCCCCCATTGACGACATTGGTAGCTATGACACCACCAATTGTGCCCCTTCTGACGACATTGGTAGCTATGACACCACCAACTGTGCCCCCCCATTGACGACATTGGTAGCTATGACACCACCAATTGTGCCCCTTCTGACGACATTGGTAGCTATGACACCACCAACTGTGCCCCCCATTGACGACATTGGTAGCTATGACACCACCAATTGTGCCCCTATTGACGACATTATCCGTTTGCTTTTTGTTTTCCCTACCAAATTCCGGTCTATCAGAGAAACCTACATCGAGATTAGGCTCTATGTTGTAAAGAAGAAATCTTTCGCTTTCTTTGAATTTGGAATGAGGGACTTAAACATGGGACGACATTAGTACCTATGTCGCAGGACACCACCAACTGTGTCCCCTATTGACGACATTGGTAGCTATGACACCACCAATTGTGTCCCCTATTGACGACATTAGTACCTATGTCCGCTGGACACCACCAGTTGTGCCCCCTGTTGATGACATTAGTAGCTATGTCGCTGGACACCACCAGTTGTGCCCCTGTTGATGACATTAGTAGCTATGTCGCTGGACACCACCAGTTGTGCCCCCTGTTGATGACAGTAGCTATGTCGCTGGACACCACCAGTTGTGCCCCCTGTTGATGACATTAGTAGCTATGTCGCTGGACAGCACCAGTTGTACCCCCTGTTGATGACAGTAGCTATGTCGCTGGACAGCACCAGTTGTGCCCCTGTTGATGACATAAGTAGCTATGTCGCTGGACAGCACTAATCGTGCCCCCTGTTGATGACATTAGTAGCTATGTCGCTGGACAGCATTAATCGTGCGCCCTGTTGATGACATTAGTAGCTACGTCGCTGGACAGCACTAATCGTGCCCCCTGTTGATGACATTAGTAGCTATGTCGCTAGACAGCACTAATCGTGCCCCTGTTGATGACATTAGTAGCTACGTCGCTGGACAGCACTAATCGTGCGCCCTGTTGATGACATTAGTAGCTATGTCGCTGGACAGCACCAGTTGTGCCCCTGTTGATGACATTAGTAGCTATGTCGCTGGACAGCATTAATCGTGCTCCCCGTTGATGACATTAGTAGCTATGTCGCTGGACAGCATTAATCGTGCCCCTGTTGATGACATTAGTAGCTATGTCGCTGGACAGCACTAATCGTGCTCCCTGTTGATAACATTAGTAGCTATGTCGCTGGACAGCATCAGTTGCGCCCCTGTTGATGACATTAGTAGCTATGTCGCTGGACAGCATTAATCGTGCTCCCTGTTGATGACATTAGTAGCTATGTCGCTAGACAGCACTAATCGTGCTCCCTGTTGATAACATAGTAGCTATGTCGCTGGACAGCATCAGTTGCGCCCCCTGTTGATGACATTAGTAGCTATGTCGCTGGACAGCACCAATCGTGCCCCTGTTGATGACATTAGTAGCTATGTCGCAGAACAGCACCCAACTGAGTCCCTGTTGACGACATTAGTAGCTATGTCGCAGGACATAGTGCCTCCTTCTGACGACATTAGTGGCTATGTCGCGGGTCTGGCGTGAGCGAGCTCTCCCCCGAAGAACGCCACCACGTCCGTCCAGCAACAGTCGCCATGTCAATCTCGACATGAACTTCAAAGGTGTAGACATGGAAAGGAAATATAGAAACCAAGGTCACCATGAGAGCAGGGCATGAAGGGCCACAGAATTTGGGGCATTTTCTTCATGTTGATTGAAGAGGATAAGGACGATGAAAATGATGCAACAGATTCCCATTCAGCTCTTGCACCTGCAATGGTTGCTTTGCTGAAAGATTTTTAAAGCACATATCTTCCCAACAGCTGAATGCTTACGGCTCTTTCTACCCAATCACAGGAAAGGTTACAGAATAATTATCGTGAATCATGTAGCCTCACATGTATATTCATACCCATAAACAAAGAGGAAGAGGTGAAGGAAACAGACGAAGTACCAACAATCCAGTTTTTGATTTAGCTCTTGTCCGTTTTAAGCTCTACATTGTTTTTGGTATCATCAACATCAATGTTGTTTTAAGGGCCGTGGAGTGGACGGTGATGGGGGGGGGGGGGGTATCTCCCCCCCCCCCCCCCCCCCCCCCCCCCCCCCCCCCCCCCCCCCCCCCCTAATTATGTTCTGTTCTGTCATTATTTCCATCCGATGCGCCAAAATAAACAACGTTCTTTGACTGGCAGGGAGGCTGTGGGAAATTTATTTCCGTTGCTTGTTTTTAACTTCCTGATTCCCACTTCAGACTCTTTCGGGTTTGTTTTTCTGCCCTAAGATCAGTGGTATCTGCGAGTCAAACAATTTCAATGATCACTCCACTGACAACTGTAGCCATGAGGAAAGATGGTAATCAGATACTCCACCGCTCAGCTTTTGTAATGTTGATGAGCAAGAAATCGCTGATTTTTTCACGACAAGAGGCTTTTAGAACGAGCACGTTTCGTCCCATTCCCACATCCTCTCTCTTTCATCGTACAAATGATTGTACCACCTTTTACGTATGTTGTCAATGTCTCGTTATCATCTTGACTCGTACTTTCTGTCGTTAAACAAGCTATGGTCAACGTCTTCTCGAAGAACTTGCAGTTGATCAGAATGACATTAAACTCTTGGAAAAAATCATCACGGCTCACCAGTTACTTCACTTAAACTGGCTCAGACTACTGACTACTCATCTGTCTATATACC
>CM031614.1:61852633-61857633 GCA_018398815.1 Conus ventricosus
TTCTCTCTGTCGCTGTGTGTGTGTGTGTGTGTGTGTGGTGTGTGTGTGTGTGTGTGTGTGTGTGTGTGTGCGTGCGTGTGCGCGCACGTGTGTACATAGATAGATATATGGATAGATAGATGGACAGATAATTTGCGTGTCTCGTGGATTCAAAGCTTGATTTCATGATCTCAAGCTTAACCCACTTCTCCAACTCACTGTCCAGGGTCCAGTCTATCATGTCTTGTCGATTCCCTTAAGGCTACCACCAGCTGTCCCTCGCCTGTCCGATAAACGGGGGTACCAATCAGCGAAATCACGCGCAAGGCGATTAGAGATCAAGGACAAGGTCAAACCGGCCATCAAAACCCAGGCTGCCGTCTTTGCGTCAACACTGGTTGCTGTCTCAGGCACCGTCTTTCCAGGGACACGCTCATCGACTGATCGTCTACCGCTGTTGATCGATGGTCTGAGTGTCAAGTTTGGACGATTTCATCTCTGTGATACATCTCCATCTTCAGCTCGAGTGCGGAGGTGGTACTGTACTGAGCTGCAGAAGAACCTGGTACAGTTTAGAAGAAGAAGAAGAAAAAGAAGAAGAAGGAGAAGAAGACTACGACGACGAAGTGGTTTCTATTCGAATGATAACGTAGTTGTACTACTAAGCATTGTGAGAAAAGAAACTCTGAAACTATGGAATGCTAGTGGAAAAAAAATATCAATAAAAAGTTCTGTTCTGAGCAAAACCTGGGAGGAAACGTGTATTTTTCAGAAACATTCTTTTTGTTTTAAGATGGCATCGATGCGTGAAGGTGATGTGAGAGGAGATAACTCTGTGATATGACGTGTGCATGACACATCTATCGGTTGACTGGCCGCTCGAGGTTTGACATCTACATGATGGATGTCTGAAAGGAGACGAGAACAGCCACACTACTGGAAACAACGTTCTGTGAAGTTTCTGCCCATTGTCTTCGATTTATCTAGAAAATGTAGCCCTCCAAGGACGTGGAGAAACGTACTGGTATTGAAAATCTATTACAATTGAACGGGTTTAAAATCACGTGCCTTCGAGGAAAGAGATCCGTCACGAAAATGGAGAATCAGCCTCTCCTAAAATCTTCCAGTGTCGATTCACGAGTTCCTACAAATCCGGGAAATGGCGTATCTCCGATAAGAGACTACGGAACCTCAAATGAATCGCACAGACAGTGGCACAACGATGAGTGTGTCCCGTCCGGTTCTTCCTCATCTCCGAAAACCCACTTTGTATTAACGACCTCGAAACCACGAAGAAAAACCTAGCGGCAGTCTCAGGACAAGTGACGGTAACTCAAGAAGGAACTGGCAATTCCACCATCTCCAACAGCCTCTGATAAGGGTTTTCACTCGTGGTTTTCTAACGGAAATGACGTTGGAGTACGTCATCAAAGCCCAAGCAATGAAGAAAGCTTTGACAGACTGTGTGAGAAAGACGGCGGGAGGGAAAGTCACCCGACAACGAAGCAGGGGTGACAAAAGGAAAACCACCACCGAACCTACACTACGCACGGACAGCGGGGAACTCGCATTCCAAACAACACCCGGAGAAGCCACAGAGACCATCCTCCACCCCAAACCTCCACAAGAGGGCGTCAGCAAAGACATGCACGGGGGTGATCCCAACCCCCGAGGGGATGAGATTCCAGTGGACAGCAGGGAGCAGAGGGTGCGGATGGTACTCCTGACCTTCATCGGCTTCCTGACGGCGTGTGCCGGCAAGATCCACTCGCCCCTCATGACCCAGTACACCTACCAGGTGTACACGGAGCGCCTGTTCGGCAACCTGAGCGCCGGGGTGAAGGTCAGCAAGGACCCTTGCCTGGCCAACTCCACCTCCTCCTCTCCGTCCCACACGCACCTGCTGACCCAACAGGTGGGGTCAGCTTAGCTTTGTTTCATTTAGTGACTAATTACGCTGCTAGTTTTTTTGTGTGTGTGCTACAGCTGCTGCGGTTGCTTGTACATAATATGATGCTCTGCTGATGAGAAATGGTTCTGCTGCTGCAGCTGCTACCTCCTTCTCCTCCTCCTGCTGCTTCTACTTATTCTTCCACCACCACCATTTCTAATATTACTACTGCTGCTGCTAGTAGTACTACTACTACCACTACTTTTGCTGCTGCTGCTATTACTACTGCTACTGCAACTAGTACTACTACTACTGCTATTACCACTGCTACTATTACTGCTGCAGTTACTACTAATACTATTGGCTGCAACTGCCTGCACAGATTCATTCTTCCAAGAAGGCAGCGTCTGCTGCATGAACCGCTACTACGATTACAACTGCTGCTGCTGCTGCTGCAGTCACTGCTGCTGCTCCTGTTACCACAGTCATCACATCAACACCTTCGCTACTGCTGCCCCTATCAATCCTCCTGCTGCTTCTGCAACCGGTGCTACTCCCGCTGTTACTACTGCAACTACTGCTTTTGCTGTTACTACTGCTACTACTACTTTTGTGTTACTACTGCTACTACTGCTTTTGCTGTTACTACTGCTTTTGCGGTTACTACTACTTCTTATGCTGATGCTCTTACTACTTCTACTTCTACTCCTGTCGGTGTTGCTGCTGTAACTATTCTTGTTGCTGCTGCTGCTGTTCTTACTACTGCTGCTGCTACTGCTGTGATTTTTACTGCTTCTGTTGATAATACTACTAACATTACTACTACTACTATTGCTATTACTGCTGCTACTACTACTACTGCTGTTGCTGCTACCACTACTACTACTACTTCTACTACTGTTGTTACTACTACTGCTCTAGTTACTGTCCTTGCTGCTACTGCTTCAGCTTGTGCGATTACTTCTACTACTGCCACTATTACTACCTACTTCTGCTTCTACTATCACCACTACTACTAACTATTGCCGCCCTGCTATTACTACCACTGTGGCTACTGTTACTACTGCTATTACTACCATCACTACCACCACTACCAGTGCCGCTACTTCTACTACTGCAACAACCACGACTATACTACTGCTAATGCTGCTACTACTACTACTGAAACAACACACGACTATGACTACTACTGCTTAATGCTGCTGCTGCTACTACTACTATTACTGTAACAACCACAATTATGGCTACTACTGTTACTACTGCTGTTGCTACTACTTACTGTAACAACCACGACTTGACTACTACTGCTGCTGCTGCTACTACTACCACTACTATTGCAGCAAACAACGTCTATCACTACTACTGTTACAGCTGCTGCTGTTTTAGCTGCTGCTGCTGCTACTACTGCTGGTGTTTCTGCTGCTGCTACTACAACTGCTACCACTTCTGCTGCTGCTGGCACTGCTGCTACGACTGTTGCTGTGTATCCCAGCCATTACAAAAACACTGGATTAGATTTCATTAGACCTCTCTGTAAACACACTGGATTAGATTTCATTAGACCTCTCTGTAAACACACTGGATTAGATTTCATTAGACCTCTCTGTAAACACACTGGATTAGATTTCATTAGACCTCTCTGTAACACACATGGATTAGATTTCATTAGACCTCTGTAAACACACTGGATTAGATTTCATTAGACCTCTCTGTAAACACACTGGATTAGATTTCATAGACCTCTCTGTAAACACACTGGATTAGATTTCATCAGACCTCTCTGTAAACACCTGGATTAGATTTCATTAGACCTCTCTGTAAACACACTGGATTAGATTTCATTAGACCTCTCTGTAAACACACTAGTTAAGATGAGATGCGTTTCTTTCGGATTCCCCCGAGTTAAAAAACACAGAAGAACAATGCATATAACTAGAATATTATGACAACCATAATCACTTCGGTTAAGTACATTTGTTACATCATTATGTTCTGTTTGCGAGTGGGGTTTTTTTCTTTTTTTTCTGAATCAGTAATCTTTTGCTATAGCAATGCAGTCTCGTTCGTTTTTTTTATATTGTATCTCTTCATGGGAAATAACAGCCTTTAAAGACTAAGTAATCGTTCTAGAGTTTTAGCCGATAACGTTGGCCAGTCCACTGATTTCATTTCAGAGTCTTTATTAAATTGCTCGTCATAATTTGAACGTTCGTTTCATTTCGGTTTTTGTAATTCAATGGCTTGTCATGATTTTGACACTAGTTTTCTTCAGTTTCGTATTCAATGGCTTGTCATGATTTTGACACTAGTTTTACTTCAGTTTCGTATCTCGTTCCTCATAATTACATAATTTGGATTGTTTCAGTTTCATATTTCCAACAGCTCGTTAAGTTTAACACTTCTTACACTTCAGTTTCGTAATTCAATCGCCCATTATGAACTTCATAGTTGTTCCAAAAGTTAAGCTCGTCGGGTAGCTTGATGTTGGAACAAGGTTTATGTCTATTTTAGAATGAACGATTGTGTTTAAGCTCCATAGTTGTCCAGAGTTTGACAAAATCCTCAAATCTGAAGTCTTCTTGTCAAATATTTTGCTCTGACATAGGATATTTTATCCGCCGATCTTCTAATTGCAATCAGCTCTTATTTTTTGTTTGATACCATTTGGCTCACAGTTTTCCTTTTTTTTTTCTTTTAGATTTTTTGCGTGTTCGTGGGGTTTAGGGTTTTATTTTCTACTTTGTACTCTACACTAGGACGGAAAAAAATATCGTGATTTACAGTTAACCATCTGCATTTTTGCGACATGTCTCTTTAATACTGTAAACATGCAGAGTTATTTTACGAATCTGTTCCAAAGGGTTTCCTGATTATCACGCTCAGTGACTGCGCTATGTCATTTATCAAACAACTTTCCGAAGAAATATCCGCTAAACTACTTCTAAACTCACAGAATTAAGCAAGACAATTCAATCGCGTTTCTATTCCATCTTATTCTCATTTCACACTCTCTGACCGCTCGCCCTATCACCATTATTCTGAAACCCCCCCCCGAAAAAAAAAAGAAAAAAAAAAAAGAAAAAAAAGAAAAACGGAGGCGAAGGGAAACGAACGGTGCTCGCTCGCTACA
>CM031614.1:61860133-61865133 GCA_018398815.1 Conus ventricosus
CCGAATTCCTCTTGTTCCATATAAAAGAATGCGTTTTCTCTCTTCCCCTCCCCTCCCCCCCTTTTCGGGGTTTCCTTCTGTTTTGAACTCCTCTTTGTTCCAGATACAACAATGCGTCCCCCCTCCCTCCTCTTTTCAGCGTTTACTTCTGTCTTGAATTCCTCACAGTTCGAAAGGGATAAAACTATTTTCCCTTCCTTTGAGTTTTTTTTTCTGTCAAGAAAAGAAAACAAAACTTTTTTTTTTTCATTTGAGGCTTTCCTTCCGTTTTGGATTCCTCCTTGTTTAAAGAGGACTTTTTCGTTCTGTCCAAGGTTTTGTTCCATACTAGTTTGCTTCCTTTTTGAAAAAAATATAACCCTTTGCAAGAATATCACCCTTTCTTTTCCCTCTGAATGAATCTTAACTCTCTTTTTTCGTGTCAAGTAAAGAAAGAAACAGTCCAGAAAACAAAGGACAAAACTGGGAAAAAGTAATACAGCGAGAAGGCAGATGGACACGCAGTCACAAAGACCGATTTCCTTAAGGTTTGTGTAGGTCATTCACTGACAGGGCAAGCATTTTTTACGTAGCTTAACCGTAATCTGTCACCGCGTGGTCAGTTCAGTACAGTTCTATTATTGGTGCAGGATATGTGAATGACCCGAGTGGTGTGACGGGAGGAAGGTCATGGGACTGATAAGTCAGTTATCAGGTACGCTCAGTGGTAATGACTTTGATCGTGCTGATCGACAAACCTGCACTCTCGTTGAGATCAATTTCACTTTTGTTGTTGTTGATGTGGCTGTTGTTTGCACTGCTGTTGACATATTAGTAGTTACTGTTGTTGTGGCTGTTGCTGTTTGTAAGCGTTGCAGTTGCCATTGTCATGTTGTTGTTGCAGTTACTGCTGTTATCAATTTTGTCGCATGGTTGTTGTTCTTGGATTTTTAACTGCTGCAGCAGCCTTTCCTTTTTAATTAACTGCCGTCGTTTTTGTTGCGCTTCTAGTTGCTGCTGCCGCTGTGGGTTGTTGTTACTGTAGTTGTTTTGTTGTAGTTGTTGTTCCTGCTGCTGTGGTGCTTCTGCGGTACTCCAAATGTGACAAATGTTGTACTAAACTCTTTTCAAGTAAACTCTTTTCTCTCACTGGCTGCGCCGCACTTTTAACGCTGTCTGTGCGCCGTGCCTCTTCTGGCCTGACTTGGAAGGTTCCTGACAGAAACATAGAGTTGAAGAGGATTCTTCAACTCACTCTGAAACGAAAATAACATTACGTCCCCACAGAAGGTTTCGCTGTCACTCGCCTCAACTGATATGCATGTTTGTTAGTCAGTACACAAGATTACGCAGCAATGACCGAACCGATCTTAACCGAACTCGATGGAAACACATCATGTGGCTTAACCCGAACCAATTCAACCTTAACGCGGATCCCTGGCAAAGTGGTTAGCGTCGTGGACTCCCGGATGAGAGGTCGTGGGTTCCATTCTCGTCAGAGCCACGGATTGATTTATCTACTTATTGTCTGCCCCGTTGAGTTCAGTTTGTTATGGGCTCAGTTGAGAAGTCAGGGACCACGCAGTCGACTTTCATCCACTCGACGGAGTTACTCCAATTGCCTGAGCAACACTCCAGGTATCTGTATCTCTCGGGCCTGGTTGACGCCGGGATATATGACAAAAGTAAGCGTATAGAACAGCCCTGCCAAGCAGTCTCGATTCGGGAGGGAAACCCATCGCATCATCATCATTTTCATCCTCATCGATCAGCATGAAAAAGGTCTCCAATTCTGCGGCTCTTCATGACCCAGTCTGATAGTGATCTCACACTTTGATTTCCTCTTCAAATCTATGTCCGTGGCGAGGTTCTGTCAAGGTCACCGGCATCGGCCAAGTCAAGGGAACCGTCGTTGGACGGACGTCGTGACGCCCTCCAGAGGGTGGGCTCGCTCGCATTGACTCCACGAATGAGCAGTTATTGTCGTCAGTAGGGAGCATAGTGAGCGGTGTCCTGCGCATCTTGGATCAGACAGGCCCCACTGAACACCAGCGAAGTGACTCGGCAGCAGCGCAGTGTCTCCTCTGCTGAGATGTCTGAAGACGACTTGATACTGACTGCTTCCTGTAGATTTCCAGTGCCTGAGCTGCGGCGGGTGTGGCAATGAACGAGGAGAGGGAATGAGTGGCGTGGGTGTACTGCCACCGAAGCAGCACAAAACAGGAGACAGAAAAAAAGGTGCAGATCCATACTGCATATCTGGATCAAAGATCAGATCCAGGATTCGTTAAGCGCATTTATTTCAAACTTTCGACTCAACACGAACACTGTGAAGCCACTAGATAGGAACTGATAATAGCAATAGATGATCACCTACGAAAACAATACATTTTCATGGAATACCGAATCTTCGTGGTGGTGATAACATTAAATGTTTCATATTAAGCATATCCTTTTACAAAAAAAGTACATGGGAAACGAGTTGTTCAAACGGGACTTGATATTACTTCCCCCGGGGGACTAAACGGATGCAGGAGCCGGTGGAGTGTTCAGGATGCTTTGTGCTCCCTAGAGTGCCTTTCTAGTTTCTTCATCGATTACTTCTATAATTTCCGACCCTAGTAATGATATTTTACCCGTACGCTTGTAAGCTTCGAGTGTGTCATGGGTACTGACCTCGCCTCTCGCCTTGCAGTTGGGGATTGTGGTACCTCTGACAACTAACCTACTCTATATGGACGTCAAATGAAGGGACACACACATCCTAAGTCCACCAAGGGCCTCACACATTTTAAGTCAAACAAGGGCCAAACATTGTAAGTCAACTAGGGCCACACATTGTAAGTCAACTAGGGAACACACATTGTTAGTCCAACTAGGGCCACACATTGTAAGTCAACTAGGGCCACACACATTGTAAGTCAACTAGGGCCACACACATTGTTAGTCCAACTAGGGCCACACATTGTAAGTCAACTAGGGCCACACACACTGTAAGTCAACTTGGGCCATACACATTGTAAGTCAACTAGGGCCACACACATTGTAAGTCCAACTAGGGCCACACACATTGTAAGTCAACTATGGCCACACACATTGTAAGTCAACTATGGCCACACACATTGTTAGTCCAACTAGGGCCACACACATTGTTAGTCCAACTAGGGCCACACACACTGTAAGTCAACTAGGGCCACACATTGTAAGTCAACTTGGGCCACACACACATTGTTAGTCCAACTAGGGCCACACATTTTATGTCAACTAGGGCCACACACATTGTAAGTCAACTAGGGCCACACACATTGTAAGTCAACTAGGGCCACACATTGTTAGTCCAACTAGGGCCACACATTGTAAGGCAACTAGGGCCACACACATTGTAAGTCAACTAGGGCCACACACATTGTTAGTCCAACTAGGGCCACACATTGTAAGTCAACTAGGGCCACACACATTGTAAGTCAACTAGGGCCACACACATTGTTAGTCCAACTAGGGCCACACATTGTAAGTCAACTAGGGCCACACACACTGTAAGTCAACTGGGGCGACACACACTGTAAGTCAACTAGGGCCACACATTGTAAGTCAACTAGGGCCACACACATTGTAAGTCAACTAGGGCGACACACACTGTAAGTCAACTAGGGCCACACATTTTAAGTCAAACTAGGGCCACACACATTGTAAGTCAACTAGGCCACACATTGTAAGTCAACTAGGGCCACACACATTGTAAGTCCAACTAGGGCCACACATTGTAAGTCAACTAGGGCCACACACATTGTAAGTCAACTAGGGCCACACACATTGTAAGTCAACTAGGGCCACACACATTGTAAGTCAACTAGGGCCACACACATTGTAACTCAACTAGGGCCACACATTGTAAGTCCAACTAGGGCCACACACATTGTAACTCAACTAGGACCACACATTGTAAGTCAACTAGGGCCACACACATTGTCAGTCCAACTAGGGCCACACACATTGTAAGTCAACTAGGGCCACACACATTGTAAGTCAACTAGGGCCACACACATTGTAAGTCAACTAGGGCCACACACATTGTAAGTCAACTAGGGCCACACACATTGTAAGTCAACTAGGGCCACACACACTGTAAGTCAACTAGGGCCACACATTGTAAGTCAACTAGGGCCACACACATCGTCAGTCAACTAGGGTCACACACACTGTAAGTCAACTAGGGCCACACATTGTAAGTCAACTAGGGCCACACAGATCGCGATTCTAACTCGCCGTCTTCGGGAGAAGTCTGTTAAAACAACAACAACAACAAAACAAACAAACAAACAAACTATAGCTCACTGGCCATGTCAAAGTTTGCATTTTACGAGTTTCCCTCATTGGGAAATAATATTGCTGGCCGACTTCCACGTCAGCCTGTGTCAAAGTATGGTCTTATCATTTTGTCCAAAGTGCAGGGTCGTGTGTTCAATCCGCGCTTGACATACTCAGGTTGAAGATTCTTCGTAGGAGTCGTCATCATCAGGACCGACTGCAAACCTCTCCGAGTCCTTCCGATGAGACTTCAAACTGTACCCTCGTGAATACTTACTCTCATCGTTGGAACGAAGACAAACAAACAAACACAAACAAACACAAACAAACACTTAAAAAAAAAACCAACCAAACAAAAAATCCAGCAACAACAAAGACATCTCAACATTCAGTGTTGCTCTGAAATCGTTACCTTTTGTCGCGTTCGTTTCATGGGAGATACTCAACATACGGGGATGGGAGGGGGGGGGGGGGGGGGAGGGTTGCGGGTGACAGCGACAGTGAAAACGGGGCGAGAAGAAAGGCGTGTGTGAAAGGGGCGAGATATATATATAATATATATATATATATATAATATATATATATATATATATATATATATATATATGTATATATATATGTATATATATATGTATATATATATGTATATATATATGTATATATATGTGTGTGTGTGTGTGTGTGTGTGGTATAAATGTATGCACGCATGTATG
>CM031614.1:61877633-61883182 GCA_018398815.1 Conus ventricosus
CGGGGTTCGACCTCATACCTGGCAGCGCCACTTTCATCAGCAGTCCAACCTGACCAACGCCAGCGGTCTAACCTGACCAGTGCCAGCAGTCTAACCTGACCAGTGCTAGCAGTCTAACCTGACCAGTGCCAGCGGTCCAACCTGACCAGAGCCAGCAGTTGTGTTGTGACTGGTGTTTGTGAAAGTGACAGTGAAAAGAAAAAAAAAAAAGAAGAAAAGGAAAGACAGTGATTCGTAAATAGTTTAAGATCACCTGGCCAGGTAAAGTAGAAAATCTTTTATACCCGGTTAGTTATGATGATTTAGATAAATGGTTTGTGAAGTTCAAGGAAAAAGAGAATGTTTTATCTTGTTTGATTCCATGCGCATTGATGTTTGTTTCCATGATTATGTGTAGTAAAGTTATAGACTTTACTAGTGGTTTGATGTGACGAATGCATGATATATGAATGAGATTGTAAGCAAGCTGTGAGTGTGTTTGGGCTGTGCGCTAGTCCTTCCTCCACTGACATAACCCGAGGTTGACAATTTATTGGCGAGCCTGCCAGGATATTCTGGCCCATTTATTATAATTGTTCAACTTCGCAGAGAGGAAGCTGGGTGGGATTCAAGTATTGTAATCCTAAGACAAGGTAGTGTCTTACTGTATGTTTCCAAGATAGTTAAATACTAGGCTTGGCATTGCTTCCAAGATAGTTAATACTAGGCTTGGCATTTCAGCCCCAGAGTATTTATTTGCACAGATTGCCTATAATTCGCTCTCATAGTTGGGTCAGGCGCTAGGCGTCTTATAAAAACTCATTACGTTGTCCCAAGCTAATATTATCATTCATAGGATTGTGCTATCACGTCACTCGTGTCGGTAACCACCAGTTTGGCTGTCGTAGTAATAAAATCTTGTTCAAAAAAAAAAAAAAAAAAAAGATATAATGGCGGACGAGAAGAACACCCCTATTGAACAACTTGTGAGCGTCGCTCGTGATTTAGGCTACTCGGGAGAGGAGTTGCGAGCATTCGTTGAAGCCCAACAAAAGATGGAAAGAGATGAGCGAGCGGAAAGACGCCGTGTCGCAGTAGAAGACAGGAGACAGAAAGAATAAGGCAGGAAACAGAAAGATAAGGATTCAGGCTAATGATAATCAGGCTAGGGAAACGCAGGAAACAGAAAGAATAAGGGAAACGCAGGAAACAAAAAGAATGAAGCAGGAAACAGAAAGAATAAAGCAGGAAACAGAAAAATTAAGGATTCAATTAGAGTTAGAAAAAGTGAGAACACAGGGGGAGACCACTGATGATGGTAGTTCAGTTTCCAGTGACCCTGTGCGCAGTTATGCCCCCCGACCAAAGTTGCCAAAATTCTCTGAAGGATCAGATTCGATTGATGCGTACATCAGTTGTTTTGAAACGTTTGCTACTAGTCAGGGTTGGCCCTCAGAAGAATGGGCATCATTTTGTCAGCGCTATTGACGGGTAAGGCATTGCAGATTTTCACTGCGTCACCAGCAGACCAACAATCTGATTTTGGTGCCGTGAAAGAGTCTTTGATGAAGGGATTTGACCTCACAGAGGAGGGTTCAGAACGAAATTTCGATCAGCTAGATTACAAGCAGGTGAAACGTACACTTAGTTTGGTGCACGTTTAGATCACTATTTTGAGAAGTTGTTAGAGTTGAGTGGTACGAAAAAGGAGTTCGCTGAATTGAAAGAGCTAGTTATGAAGGAACAGATTTTGTCAGGTTGCGGCCCTGAGTTAACTATACATTTGAAAGAGAGACAGCCAGAGACAGCAGGGGAGTTGCTGAAGTTAGCAGAGGTGTACAGGGAGGCACGTTTGAGCACTAAGGTGCAGGAGAAACAGGTGCCAGGCACAGGTGAGAAGAGTGCAAGGAGACTAGAGGAGTTTTCTGCAAAGTCTGCAAACCCAGTGGTGGGGCAGAAGGAAGGGCAAGGGACATTAGGTGTTTCATTTGTCACAAGAAGGGACATGTGGCGAGGGATTGTCGCATGAGGTTCCAGAAGGCAGCAGCCTTGCAAGAGGTTGATAAGGGTCGCCAGGGGAAACGACCTGCAGTGGAACCAAACGGGATCCAATCTGAAGAGGGTGAGTACGGCCTATGGCTAGTACTGGGCAGCAGTCAGTGTCAGGGATGGAGGCACTAGGCTGAGTGGTTCGTTACCAGTGGAAGAAGGGTGGATTGGCCAGCAGAGGGTGAAAGTGTTACGAGACACTGGTTGTTCATGTGGTGTGGTAAGAACAACGCTGGTCGAGGAAGGGGATTTGACAGGGCAAATCCAGACCTGTACTCTAATCGATGGCACTGTGAAGAAGTTCCCAGTTGCCAAGATAGAAGTACGTACCCCTTACTTCTCAGGCGAGTTGTCTGCGCTGGTGATGGAGAAACCCCTTTATGATTTGATCATTGGAAATATTCCAGGTGCAAGGGATCCAGGGGATCCTGAGTTGTTGACTGCTACAGGGCAGCAGTTCAAACACGGAGCAAGAAGGAGGAAAAGGTTGATAAACCGTTAGTCGTTCCAGCAAGGAAGTCAGGCATAGATGTGTCGCCTGATGAGTTTAGGGCAGCGCAGGGAAAAAGACCCTTCGCTCGTGAAGTCTTGGGAGTTGGCAAGAGGTGGAGAGAAACAGGTGGTTAGAGGAGGTGAGACAGAATTTTTGGTGAAAGGCGGGTTGTTGTACCGAGTGTTTACCAAGGGGAAGACAGGTAAGGTGACAACTCAGTTAGAGGTACCAGCATGTTTATCGTGACACTGTCATGTCAGTGGGTCACGAGTCGCTCATGGCGGGTCATCTTGGCACCGTAAAACGGCTGACCGAATCTTTGATGATTTTCATTGGCCAGGGCAATGGCAGACATAAAGCGGTTCTGCATGTCATGTGATGTGTGTCAAAGGTCAGCCACAGAGGGTGAAGAGGAAGGCGCCTCTTAAACATCCCCCTTTAATTGACACACCAGTCAGGAGAGTGGCTGTTGATCTGATTGGCCCAATCTCGCCCTGTTCCAAAGGTGGGCAGAGGTATGAGACATGTAAGGTTGCAAGGGAAAGTTTGCAGGAGGCTAGGGTCGTGCAGAAGAAGCAATATGACAGGAAGGTGAGGGAAACAATCCCTCAAGGTGGAGATCAAGTCCTGTTACTGCTTCCCACGGATCACAACAAGCTGCTGATGCATTGGAAAGGACCATTCACCATCATTGAAAAGGTAGATCAGGATTACCGAATTGATGTGAATAAGAAACCAAAACTTTTCCATGCGAATTTGCTCCGCAAATATATTCAGCGTGAGACTCAGCACAATGGCACTGCAGCCCTACAGGTATCGAGTTCAGTACATCCCAGGTCGACAGAATGTAGGAGCTGACTATTTAAGCCATGTAGTCTAGCAAGCTGCAACTCAGAGGAAGTCAGTCATATCCGGGGTGCATAGCTACTTTGTAAATAATATGTGTTGTTTCCAGTGAGATTGAATGGATATGGGTTCATTCCCATTTGGCTATGGTTCATATTTTCTTTGTGAGACTTATTCATGTGAATGTGGTTATGTTTGGAGCATACAGTCGCTTGTGTAGTGATGCATTATTTGCGATAAGTGAGGATGGAGATTCCTCAGTGAGGTGTCACGGATCGTGGTCATATTAGATTGTGCTCTTCAAAGTAGTTGTGAAAAGAAGAGGTGGCAAATCCGCAGTGGGGGAATTGCATAGGTGCGCACAGAGGTTGTCAGAAAAAGAGCTGAAATAAGGCAAAAGCGCACGTCAATAATAACCCATTGGGGTGATATCACTATTGATATATGCTTATAATTTGTAAACCGTTTGTTGTAAATTATTTTGCAAAACCTCGCATGTGTAGCTGTGGTGTCAGCAAATCGGTTGTGTTTTTTTTGTACCATTGTTTTGAGACAATGCTGAGCATAGTCTTTTGCAAGGGGGAAATTGTCACGGACAAAAATAGAAAAACCGAATTCGTGGTCAGTCGCCAGCCAGTTCAAATCGACTTAAGCCTGACTCAGACATCTTGGCGCCGGCAGACGACTTCATGCATCACCTCAGCCAATTAAAGGCTATTTTTAGTTCTTGCGGAGACACCAGACAGGCCGAGTGGCTGACCAACGTCTCAATAGGTCTGGCCAGACGGATCGCCACGTCTGGGCCAGACTGATCCGGCTAATTTACAGGACCAGTGTCCACAGTAAGTCAGTTAAGCCAGACACCGCCGGCTAAAGTAGGAAGGAGGAGGTATTGTGTAGTGGGGGTGAAATCAAGCTAATTAATTAAATGACCCACTGACCACCACAGAGAGAAGGCGGGTAGATGTGACTTTGACGGTTTGCATGTCCAATGGAATCAGAGGGAGGTAACCTCGTTACAAGGCGGGAAAATTTCTGACCAATGGTACTCACCCTTTGACACATAGGAACAGGATAAGAAAGCTATGGGAGTGAGAGCAGGGAGAGACAGAACAGAACAGACAGACAGAGAGAGAGGTTCTGAGAGTAGGCTCTGCTCGAGAGAAAAACAGAGAGATGAGAGGAGTGAAGAGAACCGAGTTGAAGCATTAGCACCAAATAGAGTCTGCAGAGGAAGGACTAAGGAGAGATGTTGAGAGAGAGAGAGAGAGAGTTGCTAATCGATGAAGAAAAAAAAGAGAGAAAAGAATAAAAGGCAACTATGTCCATCTGATAGAGCAGACTAGAAGAGAGGAGAGAGAGAGAGAGAGAGAGGAGAGAGAGAGAAGAGAGAGAGAAGAGAGTGCAATGCGTTAATGCAAGAAGAAAGAAGGAGAACAGATCAATGTCTGTATGGTAGTCACTGTTCAATCTGAACCGGGGTTCGACCTCATACCTGGCAGCGCCACTTTCATCAGCAGTCCAACCTGACCAACGCCAGCGGTCTAACCTGACCAGTGCCAGCAGTCTAACCTGACCAGTGCTAGCAGTCTAACCTGACCAGTGCCAGCGGTCCAACCTGACCAGTGCCAGCAGTTGTGTTGTGACTGGTGTTTGTGAAAGTGACAGTGAAAAGAAAAGAAAAAAAAAGAAGAAAAGGAAAGACAGTGATTCGTAAATAGTTTAAGATCACCTGGCCAGGTAAAGTAGAAAAATCTTTTATACCCGGGTTAGTTATGATGATTTAGATAAATGGTTTGTGAAGTTCAAGGAAAAAGAGAATGTTTTATCTTGTTTGATTCCATGCGCATTGATGTTTGTTTCCATGATTATGTGTAGTAAAGTTATAGACTTTACTAGTGGTTTGATGTGACGAATGCATGATATATGAATGAGATTGTAAGCAAGCTGTGAGTGTGTTTGGGCTGTGCGCTAGTCCTTCCTCCACTGACATAACCCGAGGTTGACAATGGGTTTGTGATGCACTGAGCTGCATCACAACAGACTACTGTATCTATTGCATCAATGGGTAATGTGGTTTTCTGATGAATTCAGCTGCATCACAACAGACTACTGTATCTATTGCATCAATGGGTAATGTGGTTTTCTGATGAATTCAGCTGCATCACAACAGACTACTGTA
>CM031614.1:61884182-61894691 GCA_018398815.1 Conus ventricosus
TCTATTGCATCAAAGGGTAATGTGGTTTTCTGATGAATTCAGCTGCGTCACAACATACTACTGTATCTATTGCATCAATGGGTATATGGTTTTCTGATGAATTCAGCTGCGTCACAACAGACTACTGTATCTACTGCATTAATGGGTAAGTGGTTTTCTGATGAATTCAGCTGCATCACAACATACTACTGTATCTATTGCATTAATGGGTAATGTGGTTTCTGATGAATTCAGTTGCATGCATCAGATACTGGATCTATTGCATTAATGGGTAATGTGGTTTTCTTATGTATTTCAGTTTGCATTGCAACAGACTACTGTATCTATGCATTAATGGGTAATGTGGTTCTTCTGATGAATGAGTTGCATTGCAACTGACTACTGGTATCTACTGCATTAATGGTAATGTGGTTTTATGTTGAATTTCAGTTGCAAGGCTTCAGACTTACCTGTAGCGATTGCATTAATGAGGTATGTGGTTTTATGGTGAATTATGTTGCATTTGCAACTGACTACTCTTTCTATATGCATTAATGGGTAATGTGGTTTTCTGATTGATTTCAGTTTGCAATTTGACTACAGATCTGTATCTATTGCATTAATGGGTAATGTGGTTTTCTGATGAATTCAGTTGCATTGCTACTGAGTACTCTATCTATTGCAATTTTAATGGGTAATGTGGTTTTCTGTTGAATTAGTTGCTTTGAACAGACTTCTTTTCTATTGCAGTAATGGGTAATGTGGTTTTTTCTGATGAATTGAGTTCGCATTTGCAACAGACTACTGTATCTACTGCATTACATGGGGTTTGTGGGTTTCTGTTGGAATTCAGTTGCATTGCAAACATGACTACCTTGTATTCTATTGCATTATGGGCAATGGTGGTTTTTGATGATTCAGTTGCCATTTTGCTACAGCTACTGTATCTACTGCATTAATGGGTATGTGGTTTTCGGATGGAATTCAGTTGCATTGCAACAGACTACTGTATCCATTGCATTAATGGGTTATGGGGTTTTTCTGGTGAATTCTGTTGCATTTGCAGCAGAATACTGATCCTTTGCATTATTGGGTAATGTGGGTTTCTGTGTATTCTGTTGCATTGCAAAAGACTACTGTATTCCATTGCATTAATGGGGTTTATGTGGTTTTCTGAGTGAATTCAGTTGCATTGCATCAGACTACTCTATCTATTGCATTAATGGGTTTAATGTGTTTTCTGATTGAATTCAGTTGCATTGCAACAGAATACTGTATCTATTGCTTAATGGGTAATGTGGTTTTCTGATGAATTCAGTTGCATTGTCAAACAGAGTTACTCATATCTATTGCATTAATGGGTAATGTGGTTTTCTGATGTAATTAATTTGCATTGCCAACTGACTACTCTATCTATTGCATTAATGGGTTATGTGGTTTTCTGTTGAATTCCAGTGCATTGCAACAGACTACTGTATTACTGCATTAATGGGTAATGTGGTTTTTCTGATGAATTCTGTTGCATTGCTACAGGAGCTTCTGTATCCATTGCATTTAATGGGTATGGGGTTTTCTGGTGTGAAATCTGTTGGTTTGCAAACAGATACTGTATCACCATTGCATTAAGGGTTAATGTGGGTTTCTGGTTGGAATTCAGTTGCATTGCAACAGACTACTGTATCCATTGCATTAATGGGTATTTTAGTTTGCTGATTTAATTCAGTTGCATTGCAAAACAAAACTGTTTCTATTGCTTAATCGGGATTGTGGTTTTTCTGGTGAATTCAGTTGCCATTGCCAACAGACTACTGTATCCATTGCATCAATGGGTTATGTGTTTTCTGATGAAGTAAGTTGCATTGGAAACAAGACTACGGTTCTATTGCATCAATGGGTAATGTGGTTTTCTGGTTGAATTAAGTTGCATTGCAACAGACTACTGTAGCCATTGCAATAATGGGTAATGTGGTTTTCTGGTGAATTAAGTTGCATTGAAACAGATACTGTATCCATTGCATTAATGGGTGATGTTGGTTTTCTGTTGATTTTCGTTTGCATTGCAAACAGACTACTGTATCCGATTGCATTAATGGGTAATGTAGTTTGCCTGATTAATTCAGTTGCATTGCAACAAACTACCTGATCTATTGCATTTAATCGGGTAATGGGGGTTTCTGGTGAATTCAGTTGCATGGCAAAAGACTACTGTATCCATTGCTAATGGGGAAAGTGGTTTTCTGTTGAATTAAGTTTGCATTGCAACAGACTATCTGTATCTATTGCATCAATGGGTTAATGTGGGGTTTTCGGATGATTGAAGTTGCATTGCAACAGGATACTGTATCTATTGCATCAATGGGTAATGTGTTTGGGAATGATTATTTGCTTTGCAACAGACGAATGTATCTATATGCTATTAATAGGTAATGTGGGGTTTATGATCGAATTTATGTTGCATTGAAATAGGACAACTGTATCTCTTGCATTAATAGGTATGGGGTTTTTTGATGATTTAGTTGCATGGCCTACGGACTGTGACGTGTTGTAAGGTGCTGTATGGCGTTTATTGTATACGTCTTTCCCTGTTATGTTATGTTCTTATGTTGCAATTGTATTGAGTGTACGCATTGGCACCGTGTGTCTTATTCAGTTATGTGCACTCTCAGGTTCTTATAGAAACAGGGAGGAGTACTTTACACTGAGGAAACAAGAAATGCGTCTGTGTGTCTGTGGGTCTGTCTGTCCCTGGTCAATAATGTGTTGCACTCGCTCAGACAAAACTTCTGGCCGCGATCTTTCTGAAAATTTGTAGGTACGTTCATTATCGGTCACGGATGATGCCCGATTTTCCTTTTTTAGCAACCAGAATAGCCGTTACTAACGGTATAGCGGCCCCAAACGGTTTTCTTCTCTTAGGGATATCTAGAAAATGATACGCAAAAGCACAAATGACGTCAAAGCTTTTTGCGTCTTAAGCCAACGTGGCGAAATACATTTATGACGCAAGTTTTGTTGTGTCGCGTCGTATTCAAGATGAACTTGGAGTACGTTATATGCTTTGCATCTTTTTTTGTGGTACTCTACGGTCTGTTTTGCGTCGTATGGCTTTTCATTCTCATATCAGGTGTCTGTCGTTCTGCACCGTACTGAAATGTATTTCATTGTACTGTACTTAATTTTGCTCTTATTGCATTGTCTTCTTCCTTTTCGGTTGTTCTGTGTTATCCATGTTGTGTGGACTCGTAATCGCGGTTTATGTGTTATCATGTATGAATCGTTTTGCATTGTGTGTTTTTATTCATGTTTTGTTTATCGAATCGTATTGCGTTGTGTGTTTTCATGTTGTTTAGAACGTATTGCGTTTTGTGTTTTTGTTGGATAGATTCGTATGCGTTAGTAGAGTTCTTCATATTGTATAGCTTCGTATTGTATGGTAGTCAGTTATTGCATTGGTATCCTATTGTATTGTGTTGGTATTGTATTACATATATTGCATTATATTGTTTTGCATGGTATCCTATTGTATTGTATTGTTTTATATTGCATCTTACTAGGGAGTAGTGTAGAAGTTGCTCTTTGCAATCCAATTGTGTCCGTGTTTTGCTACAATGGTTTTGTATTTTCAAGAGCATTGCGCTTGCATTTGTGTGGCAATGATTTTCTGTAGAGAGCATGGGAAACGTCAACCCCCCCCACTTATTGTAAGTAGAGAACATGGGAAAGTCAGGATTCTTGTAAGTAGGTGCTTGGGTAAACAGTCAATATTCATTGTGTATGTAGAGAGCATGGGTAACGTCAGGATTCATTGTATGTAGGAGAGCATGGGAAAACATCAATTTTCATTGTAAGCAGAGAGCATGGGAAAGTCAATTTTCTATTGTAAGCAGGCGAGCTTGGGAAACGTCAATTTTTCAATTTATATAGTGGCATGGAAACGGTCAATTTTCATTGTAAGTAGAGAGCATGGGGATACGTTATTTGTCATTGGTAAGTAGAGAGCATGGGAAACGTCAATTTTCATTGTGAGCGGAGGAGCATGGGTAACGGTCAATTTTCATTGTATTTTGAGAGCATGGGAAACGTCAATTTTCATTGTAAGAGAGAGCATGGGAAACGTCAATTTTCATTGTAAAGCAGAGAGCATGGGGAAACGTCAATTTTCATTGTAAGTCGAACTGCCAGTCTTCACGTGTTCGTGGTTTTTAACACGTTGTTTCAGCAAATTCCAAATTAGCGTCTATGTGCTTTGCAAAGAATACTCCTTGTGGTGTACGCGCGCACGGGCGCGCGCATGGTGTAGTGCGTGTAATTATTATCTATTTTATCGATCAATCGATCGATGTTTCTATCTATCTGGGTATGGGTGTGCGTGTGTGTCTGTGTGTGTGTTGGGTGTGTGCGGTGGTGTGTGTGTGTGTGTGTGTGTGTGTGTGTGTGTATCTATCTATCTATCTATCTATTTATCTATGCTATCTATCTATCTATCAATCCAATCCTTCGATTTTATCTATCTGTGGGTGTGGTGTGAGTGTGTGTGTGTGTGTGTGTGTTGTGTGTGTGTGTGTATGTGGTGTGTGTGTGTGTGTGTGTTGTGTTGTGTGTGTGTGATGTGTGTGTGTGCAGTGACGTAGCAGGCCCTCGGACCATCCCTGATCTATCACTGCCATGCGTTCCTTTATGTCCCAGTCTGTTGCTCCGAGAAAGGCAAGTATGGATTACAGTACACTACAGTACACTAACAGTACAAATACAGTACAATACAGTACAATTCTGTACAATATCGTTTCAGTCAATACTGTTACATATACTGTACAGTACATTACCCGTTTCAGTACACAAGCGTTCCCTTCTTGTCAAGTCTGTCTGCTCGAGACAGGCCCGGCAAGAGTTAAGGATACATGTCACTACATTACACTTCAGTACAGACAGCTACCAGTTCTGTACAATTTCAGTACTGTACATATACAGTACAATACGTTACAGTTACATACTGTTACAATTCAGTACAGTTACATACGAAGACAGTACTCCATGCGTTCCGATTTGTCAGTCTGTTGCTTCGTGAACAGCAATGGTTAAACGATACAAGTTTCAGTACGTACTATTACAGGTACCAGTACAGTTCAATACTGTAACTGTACTGTACAATACAGTAAATAGAGTACATTTTCGTTCTGGTCACGTCCAGTTGTTCTCTTCAGTCAGGCAAGGGGTAAAGTTACAGTACTTCTACAGTACCAATTCTGTACTCTCCAGTACATTTACTATACGGCGCGTTTCGATATGTCATACAATAGCGACAAGACACATCATGACGCGCTCAACGCGTCAATACTCGGACACAATTGAAACATTCATATTTTATAAGGATATAATGCACAAGGCCATACATTGAGCTTACCATCCATATCCAGGCCATGCACATTGCATGCATGCCTTGCCTGCCATACTATACAATGCTAATACCTTTCCTTGCCTAACATTTCCTTGCCAATCCATTCATGCAATCCTTACCAGGCCACGCCATCCATTCCATGGCCAACACATACCATTCGTGTGAATAACATTACCATACAGACCATTCCATACCTTACACTTACTTACCTGACACATGCAACTTGCCATGCCAGGCCCTTGCCATTACGCATTACCCATTCCTTACCATACTATACCATACATCCCATACCATACCGTCACATACCTTTCCATACCGTACCATCATATCGCACCGTACCGTACCGTACCGTACTGTTACCGTACCTACCATACCATACGTACCTTACCGTACGTGCAGTTACCGTACCATACCGTACCGTTCCGTTACTATACCATACCATGCTAACCATTATCCATACCATACCATACCATGCCACACCATACGTACCGTATCAGTTCCGTACCATACCGCACAACTTACCATTCCATACCATACCCCCAAAATCTACACTGCACAGCACTAACTCTACACCAACACCACCCCACACCACACCCACCACAACAACCACACCACACCACCAACCTCCCTCCACCACCACACCACCACCACACCGCACCACCACCACACCCACACCAACTACACACCACAATACCCCTACCCCTACTCACCCTACCCTACCAGTCCCTACCCTACCCTACTCTACCCTAACCTACCCTACCCATACCCTACACTACATTTACGACACGAGACACACACGATTTACAAGGACACTACACTACACTACAAAAACAATCGACAACCTGCACCCGAAGCCGATCCGATGCGATTGCGATGCTTTGCGATACGATACGATTCGATACGATGCGATAGTAGATACGATACGATACAATTACAATACTATACGATGCGATACGATACGATGCCATACTTTCGATAACGATACGATACAATACAAGACAATACAACATACAATACCAATACAAGACAAATACAATACGATTCGATACGTTTAATATTACGTTACGATACAATGCGATACGATTCGATACGATTCGATGCACACAAGATACGATACGATACATTACGATACGATACGATACAATATGATACGATGCCCAACGATCAATACGATACGACACGATTGCCATACGATACGAAACAATTACTATTACGATACGATACAATACGATTACGAGACGATACAATACGAGCCATTCGATACGATACGATACAATACGATACGATGCCTACGTTACGATACGATACGATACAATCGATATGATGCCATACGATACGATACGACACAATACGATACGATGCCATACCCCGCTCAGATACATACAATACGATACGATGCCATACCATACGATACGATACAATACGATACGATCACAATACGTCAAATACGGGATACGTTACGATACAAATACGATATGATTCATTCGATACACAATACGATCGATACACTCGATAAGATGCGATACAATACGATAGGGTAAGATACAATACGTTTACGATGCCATACGTTACGATTGGGTACGATTCAATAGATTCAATTAGATTACGATGCGATACATTACGATTGGGTACGATACAATCGATACAATACGATACGATGCTCATACGATTTACGATAGGGTTACGATTAACAATTCGTTTACAATACGATACGATGCGTTACAATACGATAGGGTACGATACGATACGATTTCAATACGATAACGTTGCCATACAATACGTAGGGGACGATACAAATACGACACGATGCTACGATAGATTTCGATACGTACGTTACGATGCCATACATACGATACGATAAATAACGATAGGGTTACGATACAATACGTTACAATACGTACGATGGCATACATTATGATACGAGCCATACGGTTACATTACGATACGATTAACAATACGATACGAAGCAATACGATACGATACGATACGATGCCATACGATACAATACGATACGTTAACAATACGATACATTCAATATTATGGTTATCGAACTGCAACGCGTACAGTCTACAATTGAATGGTACAAGAGGAACATCGGTCGTTCTAGGTCATCGTCGCTGTCTTATCTTTGTCATCATTACATTAATTTGCTCATTCCTTTCGTCTTCTTTACATCATCGCCATTATCACCCCATCATGCTAATCGTCGCATGGTCGTCATCTTCATTCGTCATCGCCGGGTCATCGTCGTCTTCATCGTCATCACTATCGTCGTAGCGTACGTCTCGTAGTGATCATTCATCATCATCATCGGTTGTGGTCGTCGTCGGTACCACTACCCCATAATCTTTATATCATCCTTTTAAATCTTTGGCGTATAATCATCATCATATCATCATCATCTTCATCATCACCACCACCACCACCACCACCACACCACACCACCACCACCATAATCATTCTTCATCTCATCATATCTTCATCATCATCATCACTACTGCCCACCATCGCCACACACACCACAACCACCACCACCACCACCATCTTCCCTCATTCATCATCATTTTACATCATCATTATCATCACCATCATCATCATCATCTTCCTATCATCATCTTGGCAACGACGAAATCGTGTCCATCTCACAGGCGCGCGTTGTTCGCGGGGACGCCATCTTGGGAGCGTGTGTCAGTGCCTGGGCTGGACGGACAGTGGCGCCATCTTATACCAAACAACCTTGCCTTCATGCGAGGACTTGTCTTCCTGGTCATCGTTGCCGTTGCAGTTCGCAGTGGCCTCCTTTAACTGTGAGGATGGCAGGAGGAAAGGACGAATGGAAGGGGAGAAAAGATCGTCGAATGAACGAGAGAAAGAAAAGAAGGAGGGTAGGATAGAAGCGAAAAGAGGAGGAAAAAAGAAAAACAGGATTGGGAGAATGAAGAGAGAAAGGGAGGGAAAAGATTGGGAACAGGAAAGGAGTAAAGAGAGAGGAAAGGATAAATGGAAAGAAAGAATAACGGACGAAAGGACAAAGAAAGAAGATAGAGATGAAGAGGGAAAAGAGGGAAAAAAAAAGGAATAGAAGAAAAAAAAAGGGACAGAAGAGGAATAATGGGAGCAGGAATGGGAAGAAGGAGAAAGGATGAATAGGAACGAAAGAAAATTGTACGAAAGAAAGAAAAAAAAAAGGAAAGAAGGAGCTAGAAAAAGTAGAGAGAAAGGGGATAAACACCGAAACAAGAGAAGAAGACAGGAAAGGTACGAAAGAATGAGAGCAAGAGAAATGTAAGAATGAGAAAGGTCGGAAAAAAAAGAATAAGTGAAGGAAGAAAGAAACAAATCAACGGGGAGGGGGGTGGGGGGGGTGGGCGAGGGGGGGGGGAGGGGGGGGGGGTGACGAACGATAATGCAAGAAGAAGAGAGACGGAGGAAATAAACAGAAAGCAGAAAGAAAGAAGAAAAGTAAAAAATTAAAATAAAGGATGGAACGAAGAACGATGGAAGGGAGAAAAAAAGAAATGAAAAGGAAAGGAGAAAGAAAATAAGAAGGAATTAAAGGAGATAGGATGGAGGGAATAAATGATGAAATGAAAGAAAGAAAACCCCCCCCCCCCAAAAAAAAAAAAAAAACAAAAAAAAAAAAAAACAAAAAAAAAAAAAATGGAGATGGGGAAGGAAGAATGAAGCAAAGAGAAAAAAATGAAGAAGTAAAGTGGAAAGGGAAGAAGTAAACGACTAAGACGAAAGAAAGTAAGAATAAAAGACAGTAAAGTGGAAAAAATAGGCGAAGGAAGAAAGTTTGAAAAAAGGAGAAGAAAACCAGAAAGGCATTTTAAAAAACCGAAGGAAAGAAAGGGGAAAAAAACAAAGACAAGGACAGAATGACAGGACGAATGAAAGAAGGAAGAAAAGGGGGAAAAAGGAGACAGACAGAAAGAGAGAGATAGAGAAAGAAAGAAATAGAAGAAGAAGAAAGAAAGAAGAAGAAAGGAAACAAACGTTTGCTATTGTAATTCAAACATAGCACTCCAACGCAGCACCATTATCATTTTTCGCCCACATACCAGTAGAGTACCAATTTTTTCACCACAACATCATTTGCAGAATCAACCACTGGCTCTACCGGAAATACGTCAAATCTCGCGTGACAGCGTTCAGCGTGCAGTCCTACGGGCACGCAGACAGATGACGTCACCATCAATGGCGGACACACCACTGAATCATCCGTCGCCCGTCGCCATGCTTCGATTTAAAAGGGACGCCATAGCGACAGCGGACAGGCAGGAGGAACAAAGGGGAGCAACGCCCCGCAACAAACAGAGCAACGCCAGCAAGATCAAGAGTTAGAACCTAATGCCCCCCCCCTCCCCCACCTTCACTCATTCATATCCCTTCCTCCACCACCCCCCCCCCCCACCCCCACCCCCGAAAAAAACACTGGGTTATTTCTTTATAGTCTGCTCATCTGCGTGGAAGAATCTAAATAACCTTAATGTTGTCATGCAACCGTCGAACCAAGGATTATCAATCTAACAACATGACCCTAACCTACTCCCGACAAACCTAAAAAAAAAACCCTCAAACGACCGCGCCTCCACCCCCACCCCCCTCCACACACAACAAGAGCGAGAGAGAGAGAGAAAGAGAGAGAGTTATAATAAGGTCCTTTCTGCCCATGTCAAAACGAATAGGGTAAGAATGTTGTGATGTGTGGCAATGATATTAGTCTGGGAACAACCACGACCACTCAAAAAAGTTCTATAAATGAAGAGGAGAGAGAGAGAGAGGAGAGAGGAGAGAGAGAGAGAGGAGTAGGCAAAGAAAGAGCATTACAAGAAAAGGCTGAGTGAACTACTACTTCTGCTGTTATTTCTCATGGTATTTCTTCTAGTAATACCGATATCACTTCTACTGCTGCTACTATTCCTACAAGTGCTTCTAGTACAAGGTGTGTCACGACCGACCCCTGGAGGTCTGCCCTGACAGGATCGGTTTTAGATGGGAGTGAAGGGAGTGACTGAACTCACACGCCCCGCAAGAGACCACACAAGAAGATTACGATACAACACCCCATTTATTCACACAACACACACATAGTCACAAATAGCATTCCAACGCCACAACAGGCACAATCA
>CM031614.1:61895691-61912753 GCA_018398815.1 Conus ventricosus
AAAAGCTAAATCAATTACAAAAATGACGTCAAGCTTCTTTGGTCAAAGCCAACGTGGCGAAATAATTATGACGCAAGTTTGATTGTGACGTGTATTCAAGATGAACTTGAGTACGTTTATATGCTTTGCATCTTTTTTTTGTGTTACTCTACGGTCTCGTTTTGCGTCGTATGGCTTCATCTCATATCATGCTGCTGTCGTTCTGCACCGTACTGAAATGTATTTCATTGTACTGTACTTATTGTGCTCATATTGCATTGTCTTCTTCCTTTTCGGTTGTACTGTGTTATCATGTTGTGTAGAATCGTATCGCGTTATGTGTTATCATGTATAGAATCGTATTGCATTGTGTGTTATCATTGTATATCGAATCGTATTGCGTTGTGTGTTATCATGTTGTAAGAATTGTTGCGTTGTGTTTTCATGTTGTTAGAATCGTATTGGTAAGTTTCATATTGTATAGCATCGTTTGTATGGTATCGTATTGCAATGGTTTATTTTAGTATTGTGTTGTTATTACATTTAGTAAAATGGATTGCAGGTATCCTTTTATTGTATTGTTTAAATTTTATCTTACTGGGGTATGTAGTAAGTGCTCTTTGCAATCCATTGTGTCCGTGTGTTGGAAATTTTTGTATTTCAAAAGCATGCGTATTAAGGTGGAATTATTTTAAGAGAGCATGGAAACGTCAATATTAATTGTAAGTGAGAAAGTAAATGTTTTATTGTAATAGAGAGCATGGGAAACTCAATTTCATTGTAATAGAGAGCATGGGAAACGTCAGTTTTATTGTAATAGAGAGCATGGGAAACATCAATTTCTTGTAGAATAGAGAATGGGAAACGTCAATTTTCATTGTAAGCAGAGAGCATGGGAAACGTCAATTTCATTTATATAGTGAGCATGGGAAACAATTTTAAGTAGAAGCATGGAAACGTTAATTTTCATGTAAGTTAAAGTGCAGGGAAATCCAATTTTTGTATGCAGAGCAAGGAAAACTCATTTCATTGTATATGAGGCAGGGAAACGTCATTTTCATTTAAGCAGATATGGAACGTCATTTTATTTTTAAGGGGGGTGGATGGAAGTTTTTATTGTAAGTCGAACTTGCGAGTCTTCGTGTCGTGTGGTTAATGTTTTAGCAATTTCCAAGTAGTGTCTTTTGCTTGCAAAGAAAATCTTGGTGTACGCGCGCAGCGCGCGCATGCGTGTGCGTGTTTTTTTTTTCGATCAATCGTCGATTGTTTTTTTTGTGTGTGTGTGTGTGTGTGTGTGTGTGTGTGTGTGTGTGTGCGTGGGTTGTGGTTTCTGTGTGGTGTGTGTGTGTATTCATCTATCTTCTAGATCTATCTATCATTTTCTATCTATCTACATCAATCCATCTATTCAAATCTGTTGTGTGTGTGTGTGTGTGTGTGTGTGTGTGTGTGTGTGTGTGTTGTATGTGTGTGTGTGGGGTGTGTGTGTGTGGTGTGGGGGTGTGTGTGTGTGCAGTGATCGTAGCGGGCCCTTTGGGACGCTCCCTGATCTATCCTGCCAATGCGTTCCTTCTTGTCCAGTCTGTCTGCTCGAGACAGGCAAGGTAAGGATACAGTACACAAACAGTAACTACAGTACAATACAGTACAATACAGTACAATACAGTAAAAATACGATACAGTACACTCAGTACAATACAGTACAGTACAATACGTACAGTACACCATGCGTTCCTTCATGTCAAGTCGTCTGCTCGAGACAGGCAAGGTAAGGATACAGTACACTACAGTACATACAGTACAGTACAGTACAGTACAGTACAATACAGTACAGTACAATACGTACAATCCCGATACAGTACACTACAGTACAATACAGTACAGTACAATACGAGACAGTACACCATGCGTTCCTATATGTCCATCTGTCTGCTCGAGACAGGCAAGGTAACGATACAGAAACAGTACAGTACAATACAGTACAGTACAGTACAATACAGTACAGTACAGTACAATACAGTAAAATAGAGTACACTATACGTTCTTTCACGTCCAGTCTGTCTCTTCCAGACAGGCAAGGTAACGTACAGTACACTACGTCAATACAGTACACTACAGTACAATACAATAGGCGCGAAATGATATGAACACAACGCGACAAGACACAACATACGCGGCACAACGCGACAACCACGACACAATGAAACAATTCAATTTATAAGGATATAATGCAATGCCATACATTGAGCTACCAAACCATACCAGGCCATGCCATGCCATGCCATGCATGCCATGCCAAAAAATACCATGCCAACCATTTCCATGCCAACCATTTCCATGCCAACCATACCATGCCAACCATACCAGGCACGCCATACCATACCCTGCCAACCATACCATACTATGCCAACCATACCATACCATACCTACCATACATACCAAATACCATGCCATCCATGCCATGCCATGCCAGCCACCATACCAACCATTTCCATACCATACCATACCATACCATAAACCCTACCGTACCATACCATACCATACCGTACCATACCATATCGCACCTTTCCGTACCGTACCGTACTGTACCGTTTCCATACCATACCATACCGTACCATACCGTACCGTGCCGTACCGTACCATACCGTACCCTACCGTACTATACCATACCAGCTAACCATACCATACCATACCATACCATGCCCCACCATACCGTACCGTACGTACCGTACCATACCGCACCATACCATACCATACCATACCAAAATCTACACTGCACAGCACAAAATCTACACCACACCACACCCCACCACACCCCACCACACCACACCACACCACAAACCCCACCTCACCTCCCCAAAACCACACCACACCACCACCACACCCCACCACACCACACCACACTAAAACCACCACTACCTTACCCACCCCACCCTAACCCCACCCAAACCCTACCCTACCCTACCCTACCCTACCTACCCTACCTACCCTACACTACATTATACGACACGACACAACACGACATTACAAGACACTACACTACACTACAAAACAAAACGAAACCGAACGATGCGATGCGATGCGATGCGATGCTATGCGATACGATACGATACGATACGATGCGATACGATACGATACGATACGATACAATACAATACGATACGATGCGATACGATACGATGCCATACTATACGATACGATACGATACAATACAATACAATACAATACAAATACAATACAATACAATACAATACGATACGATACGTTAAAATACGATACGATACAATGCGATACGATACGATACGATACTGATGCCACACAAGATACGATACGATACAATACGATACGATACGATACAATATGATACGATGCCATACGATACAATACGATACGACACGATGCCATACGATACGAAACAATACAATACGATACGATACAATACGATACGATACGATACAATACGATGCCATACGATACGATACGATACAATACGATACGATGCCATACGATACGATACGATACGATACAATACGATATGATGCCAACGATACGATACGACACAATACGATACGATGCCATACGATACGATACGATACAATACGATACGATGCCATACCATACGATACGATACAATACGATACGATACAATACGACACAATACGATACGATACGATACAATACGATATGATTCCATTCGATACAATACGAATACGATACACATACGATAAGATGCGATACAATACGATAGGGTACGATACAATACGATACGATGCCATACGATACGATAGGGTACGATACAATACGATACAATACGATACGATGCGATACAATACGATAGGGTACGATACAATACGATACAATACGATACGATGCCATACGATACGATAGGGTACGATACAATACGATACAATACGATACGATGCGATACAATACGATGGGGTACGATACGATACGGTACAATAACGATACGATGCCATACAATACGATAGGGTACGATACAATACGACACGATGCCATACGATACGATACGATACAGTACGATACGATGCCATACGAAAACGATACGATACAATACGATAGGGTACGATACAATACGATACAATACGATACGATGGCATACAATATGATACGATGCCAATACGATACAATACGATACGATACAATACGATACGATGCAATACGATACGATACGATACGATGCCATACGATACAATACGATACGATACAATACGATACAATACAATAAATGGTATCGAACTGCAACGCAGTACAGTCATACAATGAATTGGAACAGAGGAACATCGTCGTTCTAGTCATCGTCGCTGTCTCATCATTGTCATCATACATTATTTGCTCATCCTCTTCGTCTTCTTCTACATCATCGCCATTATCCCCGCCATCATGATAATCGTCGCATGGTCGTCATCATCATCGTCATCGCCGTGGTCATCGTCGTCTTCATCGTCATCACTATCGTCGTAGCCGTCCCTCTTCGTCGTGATCATCATCATCATCATCGTTGTGGTCGTCGTCGTTTACCACTACCATAATCTTTATCATCATCCTTTTAAATCTTGTCGTATCATCATCATCATCATCATCATCATCATCATCATCACCACCACCACCACCACCACCACCACCACCACCACCACCCACCATCATCATCATCATCATCATCATCACTTCATCATCATCATCACTACCTGCCACCATCCCCCACACACCACCACCACCACCACCACCATCACATCATCATCATCATCATCATTATCATCATCATTATCATCACCATCATCATCATCATCATCCCTCATCATCATTCTTGGCAACAACGAAAATCGTGTCCATCTCACAGGCGCCGTGTTCGCGGGGATCGCCATCTTGGAGAGCGTGTGTCAGTGCCTGGGGCAGACGACAGTGAGCGCCATCTATACCAACACCTTGACCTTCATGCGAGGCTTTGTCTTCCTGGTCATCGTTGCCGTGCAGTTCGCAGTGGCCTCCCTTTACCTGTGAGGATGGCCAAGGAGAAAGGACGAAATGGAAGGTGGAGAAAAACGGACGAAAGAAAGAGAGAAAGAAAAGAGGAGGGTAGGAAAAAAGCGAAAAGAGGAGGAAAGAAAACAGGAAGGGAGAAAGAAAGAGAGAAAGGAGGGAAAGATGGGGACAGGAAAGGAAAGAAGAGAGAAAGTGATAAATGGAAAGAAGAAAACGGACGAAAGAGACAAAGAAAGAAGATAGAGATGAAGAGAAAAAAAGAGAGGAAATAACAGGAAAGAAGAAAAAAAAAGACAGGAAGGAGAAAAGATGGGAGCAGGAAGGGAAGAAGAGAGAAAGGATGAATGGAACGAAAGAAAATGTACGAAAGAAAGAAAAAAAAAAGAAAGAAGGAGGCTAGAAAGAAGAGAGAAAGGGGAAAACACAGAAAACAAGAGAAGAAGACGGAAGGACGAAAGAATGAGAGCAAGAAATGAAAGAAATGAGAAAGGTCGGAAAAAAAGAAATGAATAAGTGAAGGAAAGAAAGAACAAAACAACGGGGGGGGGGGGGGGGGGGGGGGGGGGGGGGGGGGGGGGGGGGGGGGGGGGGAGGGGGGGAGACGAACGAAAATGCAAGAAAGAAAGAAGAGAACGGAGGAATAAACAAAAGCAGAAAGGAAAGAAGAAAGTAAAAATAAAATAAAGGAAGGAACGAAGAAAGAATGGAAGGGGAAAAAAAAGAAATGAAAAGAGAAAGGAAGAAAGAAAATAAGAAGAATTAAAGGAAGATAGGAAGGGGGAATAAAATGATGAAAAGAAAGAAAGAAAAGGAGATGGGAGGAAGAAAGGAAGCAAAGAGAAAAAAATGAAGAAGAAAAGTGAGAAAGGAAGAAGTAAACGAACAAAGACGATAAGAAAGTAAGAATAAAAGACAGTAAAGATTGAAAAAAAGGGAAGGAAGAAAGTTTGAAAAAAGGAGAAGAAAACCAGAAAGGCATTTTAAAAACCGAAGGAAAGAAAGGGGAAAAAAAACAAAGACAGAAGGACAGATGACAGGACGAATGAAAGAAGGAAGAAAAGGGGGGAAAAAGGAGACAGACAGAAAGAGAGAGATAGAGAAAGAAAGAAAAGAAGAAAGAAAGAAAGAAGAAGAAAGGAAACAAACGTTTGCTATTGTAATTCAAACATAGCACTCCAACGCAGCACCATTATCATTTTTCGCCCACATACCAGTAGAGTACCATTTTTTCACACAAACATCATTTGCAGAATCAACCACTGGCTCTACCGGAAATACGTCAATCTCGCGTGACAGCGTTCAGCGTGCAGTCCACGGGCACGCAGACAGATGACGTCACCATCAATGGCGGACACACCACTGAATCATCCGTCGCCCGTCGCCATGCTTCGATTTAAAAGGGACGCCATAGCGACAGCGACAGGCAGGAGGAACAAAGGGGAGCAACGCCCCGCAACAAACAGAGCAACGCCAGCAAGATCAAGAGTTAGAAACCAATGCCCCCCCCCTCCCCCACTTCACTCATTCATATCCCTTCCTCCACCACCCCCCCCCCCACCCCCACCCCGAAAAAAACACTGGGTTATTTCTTTATAGTCTGCTCATCTGCGTGGAAGAATCTAATAACCTTAATGTTGTCATGCAACCGTCGAACCAAGGATTATCAATCTAACAACATGACCCTAACCTACTCCCGGACAAACCTAAAAAAAAAACCCTCAAACGACCGCGCCCTTCCACCCCCCCCCCCTCCACACACAACAAGAGCGAGAGAGAGAGAGAGAAGAGAGAGATCTAATAAGGTCCTTTCTGCCCATGTCAAAACGAATAGGGTAAGAATGTTGTGATGTGTGGCAATGATATTAGTCCTGGGAACAACCACGAACCACTCAAAAAGTTCTATAATGAAGGAGAGAGAGAGAGAGAGAGAGAGAGAGAGAGAGAGAGAGGAGTAGGCAAAGAAAGAGCATTACAAGAAAAGGCTGAGTGAACTACTACTTCTGCTGTTATTCTCATGGTATTTCTTCTAGTAATACCGATATCACTTCTACTGCTGCTACTATTCCTACAAGTGCTTCTAGTACAAGGTGTGTGTCACGACCGACCCCTGGAGGTCTGCCCTGACAGGATCGGTTTAGATGGGAGTGAAGGGAGTGACTGAACTCACACGCCCCGCAAGAGACCACACAAGAAAGATTACGATACAACACCCCATTTATTCACACCAACACACACATAGTCACAAATAAGCATTCCAACGCACACAACATGCACAATCATAATCCAGCATTTCAAACACACACGACATACACGCAATCAAGCATTTCAACACACACGACATACCCATAGTCACAAACAAGCATTTCAACTCACACAATATAACTATGATCATAAATAAGCATTTTAAGCCCACATTCCCTTCCGTGCTTCGTGTGGTTCCCCCACACCCCTGCCTCCCAAAGTTTCACTGTGAGCACCGAGTCGCATCAAGTGCCCCAAACCGGGTCGGTGCTTGAACGAAGGGTCTTTCAATCCGACACCATTGACACACACACACCGAATTGCACGACACATAGCGAACCACACTGGTGACACTGGCTGTGGGAAGTCCGAGGACCACGGAGAACGCGTCCGTGGGACGAGGCGTTGTCGCTGAAGGTCCCGGACAGGGATGGGGATCCTCCAGCAAAGCCCTTGTGCTCCTCAACCAGTGCGCGGCCCCAACAGCGCAAGCTTCGGGTGAGTCCCCCGGGAAGAGGGGAACCGGAAGAAACTGGAAGGAAAGAAGGAAGGGCACTGGAACCCCGCAGTCAGTACAGTCTAGCATATGCTGTCAAATCCTAACAGCCTCTCGCATGATGGGCGAGGGGAGGTTTTCTAAATACACTCACAGCACCCGCTCGACACAGACCTGAGCATAACACAGTAAACAAACCAACTGAGGAATGTTCGCTAACGGTCTCCTCACACGAAGCAGGTGTCACGACCGACCCCTGGAGGTCTGCCCTGACAGGATCGGTCTAGATGGGAGTGAAGGGAGTGACTGAACTCACACGCCCCGCAAGAGACCACACAAGAAAGATTACGATACAACACCCCATTTATTCACACAACACACACGTAGACACAAATAAGCATTCCAACACACACAACATGCACAACCAACTCAAGCATTTTTAACACTCACGACATACACACAATTAAGCATTTCAACACACACGACATACCCATAGTCGCAAACAAACATTTCAACGCACACAATATAACTATAATCTTAAATAAGGATTTCCAGCACGCATTCCCCTCCGTGCTTCATGTGGTTCCCCACATCCCTGCCTCCCCAAAGTCCACTGTGAGCACCGAGTCGCACCAAGTGCCCCAAACCGGGTCGGTTCCTGAACAAAGTGTCTTTTCAACGCCGACACCATTGACACACACACACCCGAATTGCACGACGCACAACGAACCACACTGGTGACACGGGCTGTAGGAGGTCCGAAGACCGCGGAGAACGCGTCCCGTGGGACGAGGCGTTGTCGCTGAAGGTCCGGACAGGGGTCGGGATCCTCCAGCAAAGTCCTGGTGCTCCTCAACCAGTGCGTGGCCCCCAACAGCGCAAGCTTCGGGTGAATCCCCCGGGAGGAGAGGACACGGAAGGAACTGAAGGAAAGAAGGAGGGTACTGGAACCCCGCCGTCAGTACAGTCTAGCATATGCTGTCAAATCCTAACAGCCCCTCGCATGATGGGCGACGGGAGGTTTTCTAAATACATTCACCGCACCAGCTCGACACAGACCTGAGCATAACACAGTAAACAAACCAACTGAGGAATGTTCGCTAAAGGTCTCTTCACACGAAGCAGGTAAGAGATTACATTCGCAGGCTAAAACACACAATTATATCTTCATCCTTCCCTCACTCACGTTCAACATTTTCCTTTCTTAGGAACTGAACTATACAGCAACATTGTTTTATGACTGCCACCACATTTGCAAATAATAATAATTCAATGGCACAATTATCCCCACATTTTATAGCAACATTTCAAAATGACACAATTCTCCAACCACGCATCCAAACGACTAATCATGCGTACGCACGCTCGCAAACATAAAACTCGTTCCCCTTGCACACACAAACAGACGGTGGCCGAAGAATACGAGACGGCAATTGTGACAGGGGCGGACGAGCGAGACCAAGCAAGTTCCAACCCTAAATCACCAGGTTCTCCCCCATCCCACCGACTACCACATCACCAGATGCATAAAAAGAATAAAGAATTTTGGATATAATTTTGACTGGCCAGGTTAAAGATGAATTAACCAGAAAAAAGTGGTCTCAAACAATATTTCTTTTATAATTTTGAAAACCAAAAGAAATTGCGCAAAGAGAAAAAAAAAATAGCCGCTAACAAAAAACAACAACAACAAACCACGAAACTGATGCTTACCAGCTACCCGTGGTTGACCCCAGTGCAGGTCAGCGACTCTCTACCCTCTATCCGGTCGAGAGGACAGCAGAGCAGATGCGGAAAGAGATGACGTGATGTCCCTCCCCTACAGGCGACTGTAGGAATGAAGGTACCGACCGTACCTTCGACGAAGTGGTGTAGAACCAGAACTGGAGCAGGCGCTCCCAGAGACATCTTCCGCTCGAGTGAAGAGAAAACCTGCCTAAACGATGGCAGCCGACATGTCACGCTACGTCACAGTGAGAATACCTCAAGCCTAAGAGGAATGAGGCACGTGCGGCAGGTACAAAGACAGGCGAGAGGCCGATAGAGACAGCCAGCTCAAGCGAAAGGTACCAGCCACCGTGAACTTGCAGGATGAATTGCACGGGCAGTGAATTAGAGAGAGAGAGAGAGAAAGTAAACCTAACCTGAGCTAAACGACATTAAGGTGCAAACGCACTACAAGCCACCTCAAGGGACGGATACACGACAACCACAACGACAATAATAAATGAATAATTCTACCACCCTAGATGGGTCAATCGTCATAGGCCTCGTGACAAACTCGTGACAAACCCCCCTTCTAAAAGCATCTGTTTCTCTGAGATACAGTGCTCCTTTGAACCTTGACGCATGTGCAAAATCACAACAATGGGACCGAACCCAACACTCTGTGATCGACAGAGTACGATAAATCCAATACAACCGTTTCACGATAGAATTACACAGGGAAATACATAATACTACATTTATCAAACAACTAAGCAAACCTTCCAACAATAACAGTAGCAATCCGAACCAGTGGTGCTTCACTACCGTTAATATCACTGAAGTGAAAACTGTCACTACACCTGATACAGAGACAAAAGGGGAATATAACCCTGGTTGAGGGGAAGTGTCCCTCTGACTGATTTCTCCAATGTGCTGACTACGGAGCTCGGCTGAGATAGTCAGCATCCGTATTGCTGGAACCCTTGATATGGCGAAAAGTGAATGCATGACTCTGCAGTTCCACCGCCTAACTCATGAGTCGACGACTGACTGGCCGGATCCGGTCCAGGCACTGGAGAGGATGATGATCGCTCTCCAGTACAAACTTCCGGCCGTACTTCTTCTTGGGTACGCCCTGGAACTCTTGGCATAACCTGTGCAGTTGATCTGTCTGAGCTGAGGAGAGGTTTGTACCAAAGCAAACATCCTGCCACGACTCCTCCTCGACGAGAGGAACAGTGGGGATGTCCTGAGCCACCGACACGGCGTGCTCATTCGCCACTCTCCACAACGACAGGGTGAATCCTGCCTGGCACTGAGTTCGTCGCACGTATGCCTTCAGGAGGTTGGCATGATACAGGCGTTCCTTGCCTCGCACGCGAATCCTATAGTCCCAGTCACCCACCCGACTGCAGACCACGAAAGGGCCCTGCCAAGCAAGCTGCAACTGTTCTTCTTTTGTGGAAGGAGAAGCAACACCTCATCACCTGGCTCAAACCACCGTTCAACACTGCGCCGGTCGTACAAAGCCTTGTACTTGGTTTTTGCCGACTGCAAATGTTGCTAGCAAGCTGGCAAGTGTCAGCGATGCGGTTGCGCAAATCGACCACATATCGACTCTCCTCCTTGACAGCGGGTTCCATATCGTCGTGAGTCCACATCTGCTTCAAGACGTTGGTGGGTCCTCGTACTGTTCTGCCATACAGGAGTTCAAAAGGGGAAAAGCGCATGCTTTCCTGTGGAACCTCCCTGTAGGCGAACAGCACGGCAGGAATGAAACGATCCCACTCACGAGGTTGCTCTGCACACAGGCGACGCAACATCTGCTTCAATGTCCATTAAAGCGCTCGACAAGGCCATTGGCCTGCGCATGATAGGGTGACGTTGTCTCCTTGTGAACATTGAGCAGAGTGTTCACTTCCTGCATGGTTTCGGACAGAAACTGGGTTCCCTGGTCCGAAAGGATCTTCTTGGGCACGCCAGTGCGCGTCCAAATCTGCCAGAGAGCTTCAGCAACAGTAGCGGCATCGATAGTCCTAAGCGGGACAGCCTCTGGATACCGAGTCGCATAGTCCATCACTACCAAAATGTAGCGGTGACCGCGATCGATGGTGGATTAATGGGTCCCACCAGGTCGATCCCAACCTTGCTGAATGGCTCCCCAACCAGTGGCACTGATCCCAGGGGAACACGCCTCAAGCGCCCCTTAGGCGTTGTCCGTTGGCAGACATCGCAACTGCGGCAGTACTGCCTGACCTGAGAATTCATCCCGGCCAGAAGAAATCCTGTCTAACTCGCTCGAGAGTCCGTTTTGAGCCATATGACCTGCCATGGGTGAATCATGGCCTGCCGGAGAAACAGATTCTCTCAAGCTTTGGGGACGACTAGCTGCTTGGCCACCTATCTGCCTGAGTGAAAACCCTAAAGAGGATCCCCTTGTGGAGCTTAAAGCTCACCTTGGCGTGTCGGGCCGACTGAGCGGGACGACCCCAGTTGTCGCAGGCGTTGGACAATCCAAGTCCCTGGCCTGAAGACGAACCATGGTAGCAGGATCAGCCCTAGCCAGAACCTCGTCAGAGATCGGCTGCAGAACGGGACGCAATTCTGCTCCTGCTTCTTGGCTTTGGCGCGCGTGGTAAACTCCCACACACGCCTGTACGGGCAGATACGTAGACACAGACTGACTGCGTCCGTCTGCAAAGGTGATAGTATTCCCTATGAGAAGGGAATACAGAGGTCGCTCCACCGCGATGGCCCATACTTCGCCACAGAAGTGGGGGTGGAGATAGGAATGAGTACAGAAGGACGGGTGGAGGTAAAACCAGCCTCCAACCCGCACACACTCGTAACTGCACCCTGCTGAGCCTCAGGGGAAACCAAATCCTTATCCACAAAGATCGTTGATGCTCCCGAATCCCTGATGGTGTCGACCAAGGAAGAACCAACAATAGAGAGAAACACTGGGCACTCCGTACCACCAGAAGCTGGGATGGAACCCACGTTAGCCGAGGCACGAGGACGCTGGAAAGAACTAGCCCCATGATACTACCGGGCGGCTTTAGGACAATCTTTCCTAATGTGGCCGGGACGACCACAAAGAAAACACAGTCGGGGTGCTGAGGTCCCGATGAACTGCCTGCTTGTTCGACCCGCTAGCAGTCGTCGGCGCCCTATTGCACTAAATCCTGTGGGGGTCTTCCTGTCCGTATCTGGGCGATGCCCATAAGCTCTACGGGCTTCAGCAAACACCTCAGCGGTATGAATCGCAGCCGCGAATCCTGAGGTGCTGTCTCGCCTATACGGATCCTCAACTCTAAGGGACACAGTGTTGGTCAGTTGTTCGATGAGAATCCGATCCTCCAGCTCCAGCTTAGCTAACTGACGCCAGTACCCTAGCGTTTTACGCAGCCTATCTCCAAACTGCACGAAGGTCTCATCGTTATTCTTTTTCATGGACCTGAATTTCCTCCTGTACGTCTCTGGAGTGAGGTGGAAACGTTTACGCAGAGCCAACTGCATGTCTGCATAAGACGCACCTTCATTTAGAGTGAGCACCACTCCCTTGCAGTACCCGACAACCCAGAAAAAAGGTGCATAGCCTTTTGTTCCTCAGACAATTGGTATGAAGTAGCCACCTTGTCAAAATGCTCTAAGAACATATCTATGTCCTCACTAGGTCTGAACTCTGGAAGCTTTAGTTTTGGGCCTCTAACTCTATCACTTGCCTGGTGATTAACCCCTGGACTTACAGATGCGGCAGCCCGCGAAAGAAGTTGTCCATTTTCCCTACGCAGAGCTTCCTGTCTGGCTGCCTCTTCCCTACGCTGATCTAACTCCTCTCGACGGAGGGCTTCCTGTTTGGCAGCCTCTTCCTACGAAGGCTCCTGTCTGCAGCCTCCTCTCTGCGCAGAGTTTCCAGTCGGGCAGCCTCTTCTCTACGCAGCATAGCCTCTTCCCTACGCAGAATCTCCTGTCTGTCAGTCTCCTCTCTGCGCAGAGCCTCCATCCTATACCAACTCTTCCCTCCGCAGGGCTTCCTGCCTGGAAGCCTCTTCCTTACGAAGGGTTTCCTCTTCCCTACGAAGAGCTTCCTGCCTAGCAGCCTCTTCCCTACGCTGCCGCTCCAGAAACATTAAGGACGGAGGCGATGTTCTGGGTAGGTATTCACCACTCCCGACACGGTGGATGACCCGTTTGACCCGTCCATTGGGTCTCGACTTTCCCATGAGAAAGTTTCCCAGGGCATACCCTTACGAGGGGAAGCATGGAGAGGAGGAGGCTTCGGTTTCTGCGACTCAACAGAGGTCCACAGTTGCTTCGCTATACTCTGACGCCTCCGAGCGGAAGTGCAGTCGGGGTCTCAACAGAAGATCCCCTAGCGAGAAGCAGTGAAAGTACTCACTGGACTATCGCTACAGCACGGAATAAGTGGAAGTCACTGTAGTCGAAGTACTGGTACTAATTAGTAGGGACTACATTTGAAGACCTTTCTTCTTCGACGCAAGCGTCGCCAACCACCAGCACGGACGTTGCCATGACAACTATATCCTACGGTTATCAAATACAGTGAGAAAGACAATTCCACTTGAAAAACAGATACCGCACGGATATGTCACGTCTCTTGGGACTAACTGAAAACTAGCAAATAAAAAAAAATGTCAACGTGCAATGTCCGGCTGCTCCACTCTGGCAACACCGCGCTCTACAACACGAGCAACAGTGCGGTGGGGCTCACCGGAAAAAAAAAAAAAAAATGTCCAGGCTGCTCCCACTCTGGCAACACCGCGCTCCACAGCAGGAGCAACAGTTGCGGTGGGGCTCACCGACAAAAAAAAACAATGACAGAAGGAATCCGGAGAGAAGGAAAAAGTAACACTAACGTCCGATACAACCCACCTGTACTCAATAACCCGGTAGAGAAAACTGGTTAAATACAAAACAGGAACGGCAGACTGAGTGGCACCAGAAAGGAAAGTCTTACGGCCGTATCTGCGTGAGGCACCCGGCGGAAGGAGGAGGTCTGGTCGCGGTCGATCCCCCTTGGTCTCACCTCGACTCCCCAGCCACACCAGATGTTCCCTCGGCCACCAAGACTCCCTACACGCTAGAGTCACCCAGCCAACCACCCACAAACAAACACGACAAACTGACTAAACACATGCAAGACAGACAGAACTGGACAGGTACTCTGCGAAACAAGAGAGACAGTCAGAGCCCTTCACATCCCGGACGAGCCCCCACAAATGTCACGACCGACCCCTGGAGGTCTGCCCTGACAGGATCGGTCTAGATGGGAGTGAAGGGAGTGACTGAACTCACACGCCCCGCAAGAGACCACACAAGAAAGATTACGATACAACACCCCATTTATTCACACCAACACACACGTAGACACAAATAAGCATTCCAACACACACAACATGCACAATCACACTCAAGCATTTTTAACACTCACGACATACACACAATTAAGCATTTCAACACACACCACATACCCATAGTCGCAAACAAACATTTCAACGCACACAATATTAACTATAATCTTAAATAAGGATTTCCAGCACGCATTCCCCTCCGTGCTTCATGTGGTTCCCCCACATCCCTGCCTCCCCAAAGTCCACTGTGAGCACTGAGTCGCACCAAGTGCCCCAAACCGGGTCGGTTCCTGAACAAAGTGTCTTTTCAACGCCGACACCATTGACACACACACACCCGAATTGCACGACGCACAACGAACCACACTGGTGACACGGGCTGTAGGAGGTCCAAAGACCGCGGAGAACGCGTTCCGTGGGATGAGGCGTTGTCGCTGAAGGTCCCGGACAGGGGTCGGGATCCTCCAGCAAAGTCCTGGTGCTCCTCAACCAGTGCGTGGCCCCCAACAGCGCAAGCTTCGGGTGAATCCCCCCCGGAGGAGAGGACACGGAAGGAACTGGAAGGAAAGAAGGAAGGGTACTGGAACCCCGCCATCAGTACAGTCTAGCATATGCTGTCAAATCCTAACAGCCCCTCGCATGATGGGCGAGGGGAGGTTTTCTAAATACATTCACCGCACCAGCTCGACACAGACCTGAGCATAACACAGTAAACAAACCACTGAGGAATGTTCGCTAAAGGTCTCTTCACATGAAGCAGGTAAGAGATTACATTCGCAGGCAAACCACAAATTATATCTTCATCCTTCCCTCACTCACGTTCAACATTTTCCTTTCTTAGGAACTGAACTAATACAGCAACCATTGTTTTATGACTGCCACCACATTTGCAAATTAATAATAATTCAATGGCACAATTATCCCCACATTTTATAGCAACATTTCAAAATGACACAATTCTCCAACCACGCATCCAAACGACTAATCATGCGTACGCACGCTCGCAAACATAAAACTCGTTCCCCTTGCACACACAAACAGACGGTGGCTGAAGAATACGAGACCGGCAATTGTGACAGGGGCGGACGAGCGAGACCAAGCAAGTTCCAACCCTAAATCACCAGGTTCTCCCCATCCCCACCGACCACCGCATCACCAGATGCATAAAAAGATAAAGAATTTTGGATATAATTTTGACTGGCCAGGTTAAAGATTGAATTAACCAGAAAAAAGTGGTCTCAAACAATATTTCTTTTATAATTTGAAACCAAAAGAAATTGCGCAAAAGAGAGAAAAAAAAATTAGCCGGCTAACAAAAAAACAACAACAACAAACAAACCACGAAACTGATGCTTACCAGCTACCCGTGGTTGACCCCAGTGGCGGGTCAAAGCGACTCTCTACCCTCTATCCGGTCGAGAGGACAGCAGAGCAGATGCGGAAAAGAGATGACGTGATGTCCCTCCCCTACAGGCCGACTGTAGGAATGAAGGTACCGACCGTACCTTCGACGAAGTGTGTAGAACCAGAACCGGAGCAGGCGCTCCCAGAGACATCTTCCGCTCGAGTGAAGAGAAAACCTGCCTAAAACGATGGAAGCCGACATGTCACGCTACGTCACAGTGAGAATACCTCAAGCTAAGAGGAATGAGGCACGTGCGGCAGGTAAAAAGACAGGCGAGAGGCCGATAGAGACAGCCAGCTCAAGCGAAAGGTACCAGCCACCCGTGAACTTGCAGGATGAATTGCACGGGCAGTGGAATTAGAGAGAGAGAGAGAGAGAAAGTAAACCTAACCTGAGCTAAACGACATTAAGGTGCAAACGCACTACAAGCCACCTCAAGGGACGGATACACGACAACCACAACGACAATAAATAAATGAATAATTCCACTACCCTAGATGGGTCAATCGTCATAGGCCTCGTGACAAACTCGTGACAAAGGTAAGAAGTTACATTCACAGGTTAAACACATGAATAGAAAATCATGGCTTCATCCTTCCCTCACTCACGTTCAAACATTTTCCTTTCTTAGGAACTGAACTAATACAGCAACCATTGCTTTATACTGCCATCACATTTGCAAATAATAATTCAATGGCACAATTATCACCACATTTTATAGCAACATTTCAAAACGACACAATTCTCCAACCACGCATCCAAACGACTAATCATGCGTACGCACGCTCGCCAACATAAAACTCGTTCCCCTTGCACACACAAACAGATGGTGGCCGAAGATAAGCGACGCATTGTGAC
>CM031614.1:61917853-61945353 GCA_018398815.1 Conus ventricosus
TGAAATAGTTCACGTGCAGTACATTCTCTGTTGGCTGGTTTGCTTTCGTGTTCGTTTCTCGTTACTCTGGTGTTGGATGCTGTCACGGACAAAAATAGAAAAAACCGAATTCGTGGTTAGTCGCCAGCCAGTTCAATCGGACATAAGTCCAAACCCAAACATTCTGGTCTCCAGGCAGACGACTTCGGTGTCGCGTCAGCCAATTAGGCACAGCGAATAGGCTATTTTTAGTCCTCACGAGACAGCACTGTCCAGCAGACAGACTAAGTAGCTGGACCAACGTCTCGAGAGGTCTGGCCAGACGGGTCTCGGCGCCTGGGTCAGACTGATCTAGCCAATTTGCGACCAGCGCCCACAGTTAAGCCAGACGTCGCCGGTTGAAGTAGGAAGGGGGAAGGTATTGTGTGGTGGGGTAAAATCAAGCTAATTAATTAAATGACCCATTGACCACCACAGAGAGCAAGGCCAGTAGATGTGACTTTGACGATTTGAATGACCAATGAAAATAGAGGGGAGGTAACCTCGGTACAAGGCAGGAAAATTTCTGACCAATGGTACTCACCCTTTGACACATAGGAACAGAATAAGAAAGCTAAGGGGGGAACAACGGAAAGAACAGAACAGACAGAGACAGAGAGAGAGGTTCTGAGAGTAGCTCTGCTCGAGAGAAAAGGCAGAGAGATGAGAGGAGTGAAGAGAACCGAGTTGAAGCATTAGCACTATATAGAGTCTGCAGAGGAAGGACTGAGGAGAGATGTGAGAGAGAGAGAGTTGCTAATCGATGAAGAGAAGAAAAAAAAAGAAAAGAATAAAAGGCAACTATGTCTATTTGATAGAGCAGACTAGAAGAGAGTGCAATGCGTTAATGCAGAAGAAAGAAGGAGAACAGATCAATGTCTGTATGGTAGTCACTGTTCGACTTGAACCGGGGTTCGACTTCATACCTGGCAGCGCCACTTTCACCAGGCCAACGCCAGTAACCTGACCAGTGCCAGCAGTCTAACCTGACCAGTGCCAGCAGTCTAACCTGACCAGTGCCAGCAGTCTAACCTGATCAGTGCCAGCGGTCCGACTTGACCAGTGCCAGCAGTTGTGTCGTGACTGGTGTTTGTGAAAGTGACAGTGAAAAGAAAAAAAAAGGAAGAAAAGGAAAGACAGTGATTCGTAAATAGTTTAAGATCACCTGGCCAGGTAAAGTAGAAATTTATTTATACCCGGGTTAGTTATGATGATTTAGATAAACGGTGTTGTGAAGTTCAAGGAAAAAGAGAATGTTTTATTTGTTTGATTCCATGCATTGATGTTTTTTCTATGATTATGTGTAGTAAAGTTATAGACTTTACTAGTGGTTTGATTTGATGAATGCATGATATATGAATGAGATTGTAAGCAAGCTGTGAGTGTGTTTGGGCTGTGCGCTAGTCCTTCCTCCACTGACATACCCCGAGGTTGACAGATGCAGATGCGTACTTTTGTTCAAATATGGCTACATAACGACTTTATCAAGACAAATACATGACGCTTGTTCAGGTTCTTTCAGAAAGAAGAGACAAAAAGCGGCTGGATCCTGGATTCCTCATCATTGTGATTATTGTCAGTACACCTTTCTTCAGATTATCATTGTGATTATTGTCAGTGCACCTTTCTTCAGATTATCATTGTGATTATTGTCAGTGCACCTTTCTTCAGATTATCATTGTGATTATTGTCAGTGCACCTTTCTTCAGGTTATCATTGTGATTATTGTCAGTACACCTTTCTTCAGATTATCATTGTGATTACTGTCAGTGCACCTTTCTTCGGGTTATCATTAACATATCACGGGCACACATATGAACAAAAGGAGGAAAAAGCCTCTAAGTTGGCCTCACCGCTGGAGACTTTTATTTTTTTTTTTCTTTCTTGTTTGAAATAACAAATGTAAACAAGCTGGGGTCTTAAAACTGAAGCACGCCAAGGGAATGACAAAAGTTTTAAGACAAACGTTCAGATCGTTTTCATTCACTGAAGTGTCTGTCTGTCTGTCTGTCTGTCTGTCTGTCTGTCTCTCTCTCTCTCTCACTCTCTCTCTCACTCTCTCTCTCTCTCTCTCTCTCTCTCTCTCTCTTGCATTCTTCTCCCGTCTCTCTGTCTCTTTCGCTCACTCTCTTCCCCTTCAAACACACACACGCACGCACGGACGCACTCACGCACATACACTCACACACTTGAAATAGGAAAAGCATGCACGAATGACAAATTGACACTGCAACAAACACAACACAATTTCTCTCCCGTCTGTCCACCTCTCTTCCAGAGGTCTATCGAATCATATTCTTTATTTCCTAATTCCCATCTTTTCCCCCTTCGGTCCCGTCACTGTCCCTTCACACCGTGATTACTTCCGGTTGGTGGTGACGTCAGAGGACATCCGGCTGGCGTGGCAGAAGCTTCAGAACGAGGCTGGTGACTTCGGCGAACGAGGCTGGTGGGGCCAATGTGGAAGCGGTCAGAGACCCGCTGGAGTAGAAAAGCCTTGGTCCGCGCTGCGTCTGTACAGCGTATACATGAAACGTAAGCACAACTGCTGGATTCTAGCGGTCCCTTTCCCTCCTCCCTCCCCTCCCGTCTCTCTCTCTCTCTCTCTCTCTCTCTCTCTCTCTCTCTCTCTCTCTCCTCTCTCTCTCTCTCTTTCACTCACTTGTTCACTCTCTTTGTCTCTGTCTCTCTCTCTCCCTCTCACTCACTCTTTCTCTCGACTCTCTTTCACTCACTCGCTCATTCTGTCTGCCTCTCTGTTCTTATTTCTCCCCCCCCCCCCCCCCCCCTCTCTCTCTCTCTGTCTCTCCTTTCCCTCCCTCTCTATCTTTAACTCACTCGCTCGTTCTCTGTCTCTGTCTCTCTGTCTGTCTGTCTGTCTCTCTCTCTCTCTCTCTTTTTCTCTTTCTCTGACTCTCTTCCACTCACGTGCTCACTCTGTCTCTGTTTTTTTTCTCTCTCTCCCTCCCCCTATCCCTCTCTCTGTCTTTGTCTCTCTCCCAGCCTCTCTCTCTCTTTCACTCACTCGCTCGTTCTCTCTGTCTCTGTCTCTTTGTATGTCTGTCTGGCTCACTCCCTCTCTCTTCTCCCCCCTCTTTCTGCGCGTTTGTTGGTATTATAGATGCGCGTATTTGGAAGCTGACAGTGGGAATGAGGGGATCGGTTAGGTTTAATGAGGAGATCGGTCAGGTTAATGAGGGATCGGTCAGGTGAGGTGGGAATGAGGGGATCGGTCAGGTTAATGAGGGATCGGTCAGGTTAATGAGGGGATCGGTCAGGTTAATGAGGGGATCGGTCAGGTGAGAGTGGGAATGAGGGGATCGGTCAGGTTAATGGAGGGATCGGTCAGGTGAGAGTGGGAATGAGGGGATCGGTCAGGTGAGAGTGGGAGTGAGGGGATCGGTCAGGTTAATGAGGGGATCGGTCAGGTGAGAGTGGGAATGAGGGGATCGGTCAGGTTAATGAGGGGATCGCTCAGGTGAGAGTGGGAATGAGGGGATCGGTCAGGTGAGAGTGGGAATGAGGGGATCGGTCAGATTAATGAGGGGATCGGTCGGGAGAAAATGAGGAAGTAGGGTAAGACGTTAGAGAGAATGGGAGGAAGAGGGGAGAGGAGGGAGTCTGTAACTACAAGGTTTTAATGACTGTTGTGTATCCCACGATACATGAATATAAAATCCCGCGCAGTGTGATACACTGCTGTTAACTCTTGCGATGTGGTGTTAAACCACCACCACCACCACCAACAACAACACACACAGACACACACACACACACGCGCGCACTGTTACACACACACGGCTTGCACGCGCGCGCGCGCACATGCACGCTTGCAGGCGAACACACACACACACACACACATATTATATATTATATATATATATATATATTATTGAATTATAAACAAAGCTTGCTCTTATGTCTTAGATTGAAGAAATAGGGGGAGATATGCATTCATATCTGCAGTGGTAGATGATTCTGCCTAACTAACAGTATGTGCTTGAGTGGGTGAAAGGGGAAAAAAAAAATGCTTCTCAAAATGAGCCTTCAGCAAGCTTATAGTCTCCAAGGGGAGACATCCTCCAATAGGGAGGGAAACTCACTAACATATAACTCCTGGTCATATACCGATATTTCGAAACCTGGTTGTTTCTCCTCAGTGACCGCGGAAAGTGGTAATTTGACTCCTCTGCCTTTTCACTTTTAAGAAGAATGCAATCCCAGAAAAGGCTAGTGTACAAATACCGTAGTATGTTTGTTGAGTTTTCAAAAAACCAACCAAAGGTGCCACCTAAGAAGCAAAAGAAAATCATGAAAGAGCAAAACAAGCTACATTTTCTTGTGAAAAGTAGAAAATATAAAAGATATCCTTAAGACACAAGTGCTGAGGGCCAGTTCTTGGAATGAATCCGCAAGGGACTAAAATACAACAAACTAATAAATTCCAAGGATAAGTACCGAGCACCGTTCCAGCAACTTACAGAGCAGCTTGGTCCTGTAACTAACAGTATGTTAGTTATGCAGAATCATCTACCACTGCAGATATGAATGCTTATCTCCCCCTATTTCTTCAATCTAAGACATAAGAGCAAGCTTTGTTTATAATTCACTATTTCTTGCAGTCATTGCAACACCAAGCTGCTCTGTAAGTTGCTGGAACGGTGCTCGGTACTTATCCTTGGAATTTATTAGTTTGTTGTATTTTAGTCCCTTGCGGATTCATTCCAGGAACTGGCCCTCAGCACTTGTGTCTTAAGAGGATATCTTTTTATATTTTCTACTTTTCACAAGAAAATGTAGCTTGTTTTGCTCTTTCATGATTTTCTTTTGCTTCTTAGGTGGCACCTTTGGTTGGTTTTTTGAAAACTCAACAAACATACTACGGTATTGTACACCAGCCTTTTCTGGGATTGCATTCTTCTTAAAAGTGAAAAGGCAGAGGAGTCAAATTACCACTTTCCGCGGTCACTGAGGAGAAACAACCAGGTTTCGAAATATCGGTATATGACCAGGAGTTACATGTTAGTGAGTTTCCCTCCCTGATGGAGGTTCGAATCTAGCAGGCTCTTAACGTAAACACGGCCATTTTTTTTCTTTTTGCTTTCTACTTTAATGTGTTGTCGTTCTTGTGTTCTAAGGTAGATAACCCACATGGCCCTCGCACCTCTCTTCTGGGGTGGTTTCCCCCGGCAAATATCTATCTATTCATCTATCTGTCTGTCTGTCTATCTGTCGGTCTGTCTGTCAATCTATCTATCTATATATACCTGTTTGTGTGCCTACCTATCTATATATCTATCTATGTTTAAAAAACCCACAGATACATTTACATATTACTCCGTATCTTTCAATCTATCTATCCATCCGGAAAGAGAGAGAGCACATGTTCCTATTTCAGAACGCGTGCTTTCTATTCGATGAAACTCGGCAGTAAACCAGACAATCAGGCGATGTAACAAACATGTCAGGTTTTTTTTCTGGTTGTATAGAGTCTGTGTTGTCATCGTCTCATGTCTCTCCCTTTTTTTCCGATTTGTCCTTTTTTAAAAAAAAACATTTCTTCCCTCCTCCCCTCCCCCCTCTTCTTTTCTTCCTGTTTTCCACCCCTACTCCCCTCCAACATCCGCTATCGCCGTTCACCACCATCTTCCTGTCTTGCCTCTCCTGGCTCTTTCTCTGTCTCGTACCCGGTGTTTTCTTGCCCCGTCGCAGCCCACGGTGAATCAATCACCGTTTTCGCAACATCTGGCTCATTTGCAGTAATTATTATTTTCTCGTTAATGGCGCCACGTCCCGTAGCCATGTAACTAACCAGTAGTCACGGCGACTTCCGTTAAGAAAAAAAAAAGGAAAAAAAAAAAAAAAAAAAAAAAAAAGAAAAAAAAAAAAAAGAAAAAGAAAAGAGAAACGCCAGGTTCTCTGCTTCCCTTCACCTGAGGGAGGAAAGTGGCTGCCGTTCTCGCTGCTTGCCCGTTCGGCCGTCCCCGTTAATTTGGGGCAAAAAGACGCTGGCTGTTATTTCCGCTTCCGACGAAAGTGATACATGGGAGTGATTGCCGGTGTCAGACGACAAAAATAGACGCTCCTGGCGCTAGAGAAAATAAAGGGAAAACCATCCCCACACCAACCAACCGCCCAGCTGTTTCCTGACCGTGCGTGCGTGTAGTTTGTGTCAAAGTGACATTTTGACAGGCGCCGCTGCAGAGAAGAAAATGGAAGAGAGAGGGAAACATAAGTGACGGGGGGGGGGGGGGGGGGGGGGGGGGGGGGGGGGGGGGGGGGGGGGGGGGGCGTAAAGAGGCAAGGCGGGGAAATGGGGGTGGGGGTGGGGATGAGGGACGGCGGAGGAGAGGGTAAAGAAACAAATTCGAAAAGAGACGAGAAGAAAATTAATAATAATAACAGTATGAAGAAGCAAAAGAAACTTGAAAACAAATATTCAAGACATAATTATTACACCGGCTTCTACGTTAAAAAGAGCAGACACGCTGTATCAAAGCATAAAGGGATGCGGAAAAGGGAGGGGGAGGTGGGAGGTGGGGGGGGGGGGGGGGGGGGGGGGGAGAAGAAGAGAAGGAAGGGAGGGTGGAGGGAAGAATAAGAACTGCATGTCATAGTAACAGAACTGATTCACGTTGAATAAGTAACAACGGAAAATAAAGGCGCGCACACGCGCACACGCGCAAAGAGAGAGAGAGAGAGAGAGAGGAGAGAGAGAGAGAGAGAGAGAGAGAGAGAGAGAGACAGAGACAGAGACAGTGACAGATAGACAGAAAGACAGACAGAGAGACGGACAGAAGGGGAATGAAAAGGAGAAGAGAGAGAGAGAGAGAGAGAGAGAGAGAGAGAGAGAGAGAGAGAGAGACAGACAGACAGACAGACAGACAGACAGACAGACAGACAGACAGAGAGGACGGGTACCTTCCTGAGTAGACAGAGAGTTCCAGACTCGTTGCTGCAGATGCTGAATATGGCTGGCCGCCTCCTCCAAAATGTCTGTCTGAACACACACACACACACACACACACACACACACACACACACACACACACACACCCGCATACGCGCACACACACACACACACCACACACACAAAACACACACACACACACACACACACACACTCACACACGCACACGCAACACACACACACACCACACACGCATGCACGCAACACACACACACACACACACACACACACACACACACCAGCTAATAAACACTGACACACTTAATTTATCTCATCAATGTAGCTTACCTTATTCACGGATTATAATTCTTTGATTTATAAGATCAAATTGAATGCTTTTAAGACAAAGTTTTGTAAGAACATAACATGCCTTTGTGGCGGAAAAATTACAAATAATCACATCTTTTTTCAATGTGAGCACTTAAAACCTTACCTACCATCCCTACCTAAATGTTCTCTGGATCAAGTTGATCAGATTTATCAGTGATGTGTAAAATTGCAGTTTCATTACATCAAAGTCCATTTATTCTGTTCTGTAAACTGGAGCCGATGTTGAGTGTTTTGATCAGTAGTTCTTTGTTAGCTCATAGTTGTCTATTTTATTGTTGCTGTTGCTGTTTTTCTTCAAAGCCTTTGAATATAATACTAATACCTCTACTCTCCCCTCTTTCCCTCTAACATTGTCTAATATCACTTAACGTGGATAGACGTTAAATTGAAGAACACACACACACACACACACACCACACACCACACCACACACACACCACACGGCGCAACCGCCGCGCGCGCGCGCCGCAGATGCCCGCGTGCGCAACACACACACACACCACGCACGCACGCACGCACGCACGCACGCACGCACCACACACACACACAACACACACACACACACACCACACACACACACATCACACACCATACACACTTATTATTGCCGAATACTCACTTCATCTACGCTGTTGTAATATTTTCTTCCAGCAAGTCCCATTGAAACTCATTTTGTCACAGTTTTCAAAGTTTTGTTTAGGTGAATTTAAGACTTAACATGCTGTTGAATGTTAAGACCTCCCCCTCCCCTCCCCCCCCCCCCCCCCCCCCCTGCCCGCCCTCTGCCTGTTGTACCATAAACAGTATATTAAATTGACAACGTCAAGCAGTTGCAAGATCTGTCTGAAAATCCATTTTTCATTGAAAAGACAAAGCAAAGCAAAGCAAGCGCACGCGCGCGCGCACACACACACACACACACACACACACACACACACACACACACACACACACACACACACACACACACACATAAAAAGAAACAAGAGGAACTGCAGGCGAAACGAAAGTGATCAAGTTGTAAACAACAAACAAGTAGAGTAACTCTTGCTCCCACAAGAAAACATAACTCAATGGGAATGCTGCTTACGACACCGAATCGCCAAGCAGACATGACAGCACAGAGCACACAGAACAAACAAGGAAACATCCCCCAAAAAGGATGTTCCAAGCCTGCCCATATATACCGTGTACCGAACTCATCTACACAGCAACAAGAACTGGAGAAATGAACAAATATAAAATAACTTTTATTCAAGACTGGCACAGCCTTTTGAAACTTGAATACAATCAGACAAGTACAAGGACGAACAGAAACAACTACAAATAACCTCCTAGAAAGCCCGTTTCAGCGAAGTGACCTTCGGCGAACCAAAAGTGGCCGAAACGAAAGAAGGCGAAACAACACGGCGTTCCTGTTTAGTTCCCAGGGCCAGACATGGAAGAAAGATTGGCGTTGTGTGTTTGATTGACGGAGAAAAGAGAAGAGAACTCTTCCTCTATCTCTCTCCCCTACCTTCCGCCCTCTCTCTTCACCAGCGGTCACAGTTTATGAAAATGTGTGTGTGCGTGCGTGTGTATGCGTGCATGTGCGCGTGCGTGCGTGCGTGCGTGCGTGTGTGTGTGTGTGTGTGTGTGTGTGTGTGTGTGTGTGTGTGTGATGTGTGGTGTGCGTGTGTGTCGTGTGCGTGTGTGTTGGTGTGTGTGTGTGTGTGTGTGTGCGTGTGTGTGTGTTGTGTTGTTGGTGTGTGTGTGTGTGGGTGGGTGTGTATGTCTGTGCGCGCGCATGTGTGTATGTCTGCTTCTGTGTGTGTGTTTAAACAAGGTTTCATACAAGTGGAGTTAGGTCGGAGTCAGGGTAAGGCTTAAGTTAGAGTTAGAGTCTGGTTAGAGTTAAAGTTTGGTTAGGTCTGGTTAGAGTTAGGGTCCAGTTAAGTTAGGGTCTGGTTAGGGGTAGAGTCAGTTAGAGTTAGAGTCTGGTTAGAGTTAAAGTTTGGTTAGGTCTGGTTAGAGTTAGGGTCCGGTTAAGTTAGGGTCTGGTTAGGGTAGAGTCGGGGGTCATGCACGCCTGAGCTGGAGACTTTTATGGTCGATTTTCTGACCGAAGTGTCCGTCCGGCCTGACAGCATAGACACTCTGCCTTCAAACACACGGCATGTGTCCATCTTGACATGCTCTCGTTGTGGTCATCAGTATTATGTAACAACTAGTCTCTGACCACCACCACCACCTCTCCCCCCTCCCCCTGCCCCACACCTTCCTGCAATGATTAGTCCCTCCCCTCCCCTCCCCCTCCCCCCTCCCCCCCCCCCTTCCGCCATTTCGGGAACAGCCCTGACATGTCCTTTGTAGTTGGCTGGGCTATGACCAACCTTGAAACGAACAAGGTGGAGGAGGTGGGGGTGGGGGTAGGGGTGGGGGGAGGGGGAATGGGATGGTGGACTGTAAGCTGAACGTGAGCACCCCAACACCTCCTCCCCTGCCCTCCCCTCCACCCTCCCTACTCCCAGTCCCGCCCCATACCCCCTCACCCCTGTTCCCTCCGTGGCCTCTGTCTCCCCCTTCTCTTCATTAACACGAAGCAGTACACAAGTAGGGTACGCCTTGCTCCCATAAGAAAACCTAACACAGAGTAACTCTTATTCAAGACTGGCACAGCTTTAAAACTTGAATAAAGTCAGACAAATACAAAGACGAACAATCTAATAGTGGGGGAAAAACAAGCGCAGGCCAACAACTCAACTGTTCTCATAGTAATGACTTGGCAAAGATTTGACTTAAGGGTGGGGGGGGGGGGGGGGGGGGGGGGGGGGTGCGGGGCTAAAAGAGACAAAACACAGTCCATAACACGTTTTCTCCCCACCCCACCCCCCCCCAGAATCCAACATTTCCTCTCCCTCCCCCCCCCCCCCCCCCCCCCCCCCCAACAGATTCTTTTTTTGAGCCTTGGTGGTGAGAACACCACGATATTATGGACTGTGGTGTGTCTCTATTTGACGCCAGGAGCACAGACACAACCAGCCTGGATCTCCTGATGAGCTCTGACCCAGCGGACGAAAGGCCTCGGAGCAGGCAATACAAACAGATCTGTCTTCGAAGGGGATTCAATGGTTCCCTCATGCAGCTAGTGAAGAGTTTTCATATCTGTGACGGGTCTCCGACGCTCCCCCTCGTTATTAAAATATGATTTTCATATTCAGGGATGCAGGGGTTATAGACAGAAGTATTTTACGCTTTCACAACCAAAATGCGCTCTCGCATAGGCACACGCACTCTGTCACTCACATCGGGCCCGCACAAAGGTGACGGAAACCAATAACATTTCATAGAAAATAATCAACTTTTATTCAACTTGACTCCGAGCCCCCACCCGTCACTACACAACACAACTATCTGATCATACAACAATGTAAACAGCATACAGACAATTTCATAAATCGCATCCCCTGTTCTTCAGTTATTCTTACTTAGCCAGGAAAGACAATATTCCACTATTCTGTTTGCACACTTATAACCTTAAGAGCAAATAAACCTCATAACTTGCAGCATTCCTTGGTTGATCATCATTTTCTCTCATCCACGGTACGACCACGAGCTGAAGCTGCCACACTGTTGTGTCCCTCCGATTGGCCAAATCCCAGTTGGGGGACACTGGCAACGTAGCTTGAGTCGCACCCTCCACTGAGTCTCCCGGACTCCACCGTACTTCGCCCTCTCCACGGGAAGGGCTCCTGTCGGCCTCTCCCACAGGTCTTCTCTGGCTGCAAACACCCCACCGTTGTCTGGCAGCTCCCTGTCTAGGCTCCAACAGGTTAAACACGTCTTGCTGTCGACTGTCCCCACACGGGAGACAATTCTTCTCGTCGTCGGCTCCGAGGCTACAGCAACCTCCACTGTCTTACATCCCCACCCAGGAGACAACGAGGCGACAGCTAACCTCTGCTTCACCTGTATTTTCTTGAGCCCTCAGCAAGACGGGCGAGTTCACTTCCCTCAAGTGAGTCACACACTCCCTGGTTTTCCAAGCACCTTATATTCGTTCTCAAAGAAAGAGAGAACCCGAGTTTAAACTAGCTCAACCAATGGAATCACTGGCACACACACATCACACGATTTGTACCAATAAACCCCAAGTTATTTTTATTCCACCAATGGAATCACTAGTCACCTACACATACACACACACCACAGCTGCTAGCGCCAACAAAGACTTGGGTACCCAGTGGTTAATGCATAACCTCCTATTCAAACTCATGTTCGATTCCCCCAAGCTACCCATTGAACTAACAGCCTGGACCTCTCTACCAGCCATGACTGATGCTTCAAGTATTTTATACCTCTATAGACAACAAGGCGCAAACCACTCGATAGGCCGCAGCCTTCCATTCATTCCTCAGAACAGGGACGACTGAATGGTCGCTGTACTCTGCCGGCAGGCTGACGGTCACCTACCCGTGACGGTCACCTGACACGATCGCCTTCCTTCAGGCCCACGGGAGAGCCCAGTGAATAGCCAGTGCTCAAAGTGGACACTCTTCTCTACCCAGGACTGGCAGGTCGCCAACTCCTTGTCACTATCCCTCGGACATGCGAAACACTTCCCAGTACTCTCCTCCTTCAGTATACGACTCGGGGTATCCCCCCCTGGTGATGCCTGAATTCGCACACTTGAAGACCCAAGGAACGTGCTCTCAACAACAGCAACTACCCTTAATTTGCCTAAATGCTCGAGAACATTCGGCCGACTCATGACAATATCAATAATATATTTCTTAATTTCATGTTCCCAGTTTCTCCATTTTCAACCTTTCTTTTTCCCTCCCTCCCGCCCCCCCCCCCCCCCCCTCCCCCCCCCCCCCCCCCCCCTCCTTAAGTCAAAATCTTTGCCAAGTCATTACTATGAGAACAGTTGAGTTGCCTGCGCTGCGCTTGTTTTTCCCCCACTATTAGATTGTTCGTCTTTGTATTTGTCGGACTTTATTCAAGTTTTAAAGGCTGTGCCAGTCTTGAATAAAAGTTACTCTGTGTTAGGTTTCGTTATGGGAGCAAGACGTATCCTACTTGTTTACTGTTTCTTGTTTACTGTTCCCTGCCTCACTTCGTTCTCAATACCTTCAGTAACACGTTAATCTGAATATTCTGTGTTTAGTTCGCTGTCCTCTCGGGAGGGAAGGGGGGAAACAGAGATTCTCTCCCCCCCCCCCCGCCCCCCCTCTCCCAAAAGAAGATTGCTGGGATTACGGCATACACGTAAAGAGGGGAAGAGGAAGAGAGATTTTTTTCCCTGGATAGTTTTCCAGTGATCAAAATCGGTGAAGAAGGAAACAAAGGAAGGAAATGGGGATGAGGATGGGGAGGGTGGGAGCCTCTGGAGGAGGTACACTTATTCTTAAGGTGGGGGTGGAGGGGGAGGGCGTCTGGAACACACACACACACGCACACACACACACACACACACACCCCACACAACTCACACTCACACTCACACACATAGGTAAGGCCCAATATATTACTATTATTTTAAACTTTTATCTTATTTATTTTCATCTTTTTTTAAAATTTCATTTAAATCGTTTTTCTTGTCACTGCATTCATCAACAAGTGACTTGGATGAGAGAAAACTTGTCAGCGGGTAAACTGGCCCAGTTGATAGAAGACATGCAGTCAGCGGGTAAACTGGCCCAGTCTGATCGAAGACAGATGCAGTCAGCGGGTAAACTGGCCCAGTCTGATAGAAGACAGATGCAGTCAGCGGGTAAACTGGCCCAGTCTGTAGAAGACAGATCAGTCAGCGGGTAAACTGCCAGTCTGATAGAAGACAGATGCAGTCAGCGGGTAAACTGGCCCAGTCTGATAGAAGACAGATGCAGTCAGCGGGTAAACTGGCCCAGTCTGATAGAAGACAGATGCAGTCAGCGGGTAAACTGGCCCAGTCTGATAGAAGACAGATGCAGTCAGCGGGTAAACTGGCCCAGTCTGATAGAAGACAGATGCAGTCAGCGGGTAAACAGGCCCAGTCTGATAGAAGACAGATGCAGTCAGCGGTAAACTGGCCCAGTCTGATAGAAGACAGATGCAGTCAGCGGGTAAACTGCCCAGTCTGATAGAAGACAGATGCAGTCAGCGGGTAAACTGGCCCAGTCTGATAGAAGACAGATGCAGGAAGATATCAGCCGCTACCACCCGTTAAAGAAAATGTCGGGATGAGGATGTGGCAGGGCAGGTGAGGAAAGAGGTAGAGAGAGAGAGAGAGAGAGAGAGAGAGAGAGAGAGAGAGAGAGAGAGAGAGAGAGAGAGAAAAAAGAGAGAGTCGCTTCTGACGCTGTAGTTGCCTCCCCCCCCCCCCCCCCCTCCCCCGTTTTTTTTTTGTTTTTTTTTTTTGGATTGACGAAAGAGTACATTCCGCCTTTACGCACTGTATTTGAAGAACCGCCGAACAGTATGTATATTGCAATTGTAGTAGATTAAGCAAATGTTAATTTCAGGTATCAAAACAATATGAGAAAAAAAACAAAAAAAACAAACAAACCAGCAGCGTTCTTGATAACCACTCAAACTGGTTATGGAAAAAAAAATCCCTATTCAGTAACAACATTATCACATGCACGTGTGATTCACACCGTACACATATTCATCTGTATAAATCATTTCCTCTCTAACCCCCCTCCTATCACAAACACCCGTTTCACTATCATTTTTCATAGTGAAGAAAACGAAAACATGTAAGAGAGAGAGAGAGAGAGAGAGAGAGAGAGAGAGAGAGAGAAGAGAGAGAGAGAGAGGAGAGAGAGAGAGAGAGACAGAGAGAGAGACACACACACACACAGAGGAGAGACAGAGAGAGAGAGAGAGAGAGAGAGAGAGACAGAGACAGAGGGAGAGACAAACAGAGAGAGAGACAGAGACAGAGGAGAGACAGACAGAGAGAGAGAGACAGAGAGAGGGAGAGAGAGACAGAGACAGAGACAGAGAGAGAGGGAGAGAGAGGGAGAGAGAGAGAGAGAGAGAGAGAGAGAGAGAGAGAGAGAGAGAGAGAGAGAGAGAGAGTACTATGCTTCCTTTTTCCAATATCCACAACTACGGTTATCAATGAAAATAGCAACATTACATCAACAAGCAGCAGATACTTAACCGTTTCAGTTTCAGTTTCATCAAGGTGACACTGCGTGCGGACTAGTCCATACACGCTACACCACATCGGCTAAGTTCAAAACATTTTCATCTCGGAAAGGGATTTTCAATATTCACTGCAGAACTGTATGCTATACTGATGGCTTTATTTTGTGTGCATAGTACTCCAGTATCCTTTTTTCAGTGTGTTGTTTTGTGTTGATTCCAAGTCTGTTTTGCAATCACTGCAAACTTGGGATTGTAAGGCCAGAAAAGATTTACTATATGAAATAAGGTACCTGATACACTGTGTTATGTCTCAGGGTATAATCGTAGACTTCTGTTGGATTCCTTCACATTGTGGTCTCAGAGGGAATGAAATAGCAGATAATCTAGCTAAACTTGGTGCACAAAACTGTTCAGAATGTGTGCTAAATTTGTCATTACATCCTTCCAAGTGTGAAACACTATTCAACCTGGAACACTACGTTTACAAAACCCTTTTCTGTGAAAAATGCTACACGCTGCCTGCTGCTCACGCTATCTGGCTAAGATTATCACAAAATTAAGGCTGAACACATGGAAGACCAAATTTTCTCCTGAAGTCGTGTGTGTCTGTGGAAAATTCATCTCTGTGCATCACCTTCTATTAGATTGTCCAGTTTTAATTGAAATGTATAAGGCGAAAGGTATCAATCTTGACAAATATGAAAATGAGAGTCAAGTTCTGTCTGACTCATGCATAATTGAGTTTGCCGCCACTTTAGCCAGTTCTGAGGTAACTAGACTATTATGAGGGTCCTTAACTAATATGCTGTTTTCTTTTCGTAAGTGTATGCAGATGTATGTGTTGAAATGACTTAAGTGGGTATTTTTTTTTTTCCTTTCGTCTAATATCATCTGCCGATGGAAAGACGTAAAATAAAACCACCACCAAACCACCAGCATCGGCTAAGTTTTGAGACCACACTACGCATGATTTTAAGGTGATGGATAAATGAATTAGCAACTAAGATGAGAGAATTGGAGAAGAGGGTCTCGTGGCTACGACTGTTAACAATCATTACTGAGCATTTTCGTTTTCTTAACATCAGAAGCCTCTGCAACGTATATTGCCTGGTGAAATTATGATTCTGTTATCGTCACAGGACAACAAGCCACACAAGTTAGGACTTTTTGTAGCAATGACAATGAAAAGCTGAGTACGGTGTTGAGTGTTGCTTCAAGTGAACACAAAATAGTCTCAATTTTCTCGCACACCACCCGTACACATGAAATGATAATCATCCTCAATATCTTTCCGATCCAACTATCTTCTGTCTGCTTTCAAACCAGTTCTGGCAAGCACATTCCCCATGCCATACAATCAAAGATATTTTTCTGGCTGTAAAATACGTATAAATGGCGGTAACCAAGAATAGGTTGTATTGTCTTCCATCATGGAATGCTAATGTTGTCTTTAACAGGACATGAAAGGGTCTTCAAATTACGATGTGAATGCCTTGACACCTTCATCCGTCTGGCTGAGTCATACTGTACCAAACCCGTTGTCCGTCAGATCCTGTTTTACGTGTCCAGCCCCACCGCGTGTTCCTAACTCAACGGGTGAAGTGACCAAATGCGCATGTCTTGCAGGTAGCGGTAGGTGTTAAGCAATATCTAACGCATTTTCCGAAAGATGGAATGAAAATGGGATGTCTTCCAGAGTCCCCATAACGACTGTGATGGGACGTTTAAAAATCGTTTAATAGCTATTCACTTTCCCCCCTCAGATGAAGATTCTACTCAAGTCCTTATGTTTCTTCTGCATAGGTCAGCATAAGTTTTATCCGTGTATCAAACATTTTCTTAAAGAAGGATCAATTGTACTCTTTTCAAAAAAATCTTAGAATTTCCGTTACCCATTATTTTTTTTTCCTATTCGTTTCAGACCGCCCGGCATTAAAACTTAACCTCATTTTAAAAATAGTTTTAATAGTCGTGTGCATTAGCTACCCTTACCTCAGCATTAACATAAAACCGTTTTTCTCTTTGAGACAAGTGACCATCCATGCAAAAGATTACGATAGTTGTGTTACCTAAATCAACAGTCAGTTCATTATGATAGTTGTGTTACCTAAATCAACAGTCAGTTGATTACGATAGTTGTGTCACCTAAATCAACAGTCTGTTGCAGTTGACTTGCTTCACATGTCAATGCAGTGAGCTGATTCTGTTATTCAACACTGGTACTATAAACCAAAAAAAATTACATCAACAGTAAATAGCAACATAAATATTTCAACAACTCCCAGAATCAGTTGCATACCATGTCTACCTTTTCTTTTCATTTCAAGGATCAAGTAATAAGGGTGATCTGAATCGAGTTCACTCGGTCAGCAGCAGCATCGCTGAGGAAGATGCCGGATGGCTGTCGAAAGCTACGAGTGAGTGGTGCATTTTCTTTTGTTGGGAGACTAGGTCTAATTCTAGGTAGCAATATAACTAATAAGGGGTTCAAAAGTCAGCCTTGGTCCTTCCGCACCACGAGAACATGACAATAAGTCTGAATAAACACCCTTTTCTTTTCCCCTTTTTCGCTCACATGCAGTGACTGATGCACATACCACGGAGGACCAGTTCCAATTTCACACTGACGCCAGTTTTTTCCCCTCTTCTAAGACATGCCAAACTACATTACTGTTCATTGCAAGTTTACTAGTTACACCCGCTAGAGCTACACCTCTCTAAAATCTGGGTCGTTTGTACCCCCCCTCCCCCTTCTTCTGTTTTATAGAGACTGGTACAAAATCAATGATTTCGACCACTCCATCGGAAATTTTCAAAATCATATGAAAACTGTCAAATAATTATACCGAAAACTTAAAAGCGGATTCATCCGTGTGCTGTGACATTTCACTTAGTGTTTTATCCGATCCAGCATTTTCTCCAGTCTTGAAATGACTGTCTACTACAAGATTTCGCTTCTCTGCTGTTACGGGATCATTTAAGAAAGATTCGTCCCACGTTTCTCTGACCTCAGTGCTTTGTGTATAACCACACAATATCGTGTTCATTTCAAATGGGATAACTACGCTTGCCAAGTGGTCGTGCCCCTGTTGGGAAGTTACGTCATTATACGATGGTTCGTCCCACGATTCTCTGACCTCAGTGATTTCTGTAAAACTATAGGACATCGCTATCGATTTCAAATGAAATACGCTAGAAAAAAAAAGAAAAAGAAAAAGAAAGATCGTACCACTGTTGTGACGTTAGTTCATTACAGATGTCTTTTTAATTTTTTTTTTATTTTTTTAATTTTTTAAATAAATTGATCTCATTGTCGTCCAGAACATCCTCGGCTCACTTATTGGTTGTTTTCACTTTGCAGTCTGTGTTTGTCGATGTCTTTTTTTTTATTTTTTACTTTTCTTTCCTCAGTTCAGTGTATTGTGTTTGTTTCCTTTCTGCCAGATATGCCTTCTTCCTGAGAGAGAGAGAGAGAGAGAGAGAGAGAGAGGAGAGAGAGAGAGAGAGAGAGAGAGAGAGACCCCAAAGCTAAACGAGCGCTATGAAAACGCAATCAGTGCCAACCCCCTTCGACACAGGTTTTTCTCGGCCCCCTCCCCCCCACCCCCCACCCCCCATCCCCCCGCCACCCACTCAACCTCCCCACCCTACAACCCACAATATCGACGATTGCCCCACCCCTTCTTCCTCTCTTTCTCTATCTGTGTTCATGACAATAATAGAGCTCCCAATATTTGACTGAAAGACCACCAACTGACTATACCCCCCACCCCCACCTTCAGCCCCCCCCCCCCCCCCCCCCCTGCCCCTTTTACCCCCAGCCTGCATGTCCCCGGCCACACCTTTGAACAATCTCCTTTCGCCGTCAAGGCATATGTCACCTATAAAACCCCCTCCCACCTTCCCGCTTCCCCCCCCACCCACCCCCCACCCCTTCCCCTCCCACCCCCCCTCCCCCAGACGACGATCCCTTCGCCCCTGGGTTGTGTGGGGACGCACGCACGCGCGGGGCGTGACATGGGCGAGTCAGCCAACCCACCTCCCCTCCCTTCCCATCCCGGCGACCAAGAGTAGGCCCGGGTTAGTTTAGCGCGCGTGGTAGTGCGTCGTGTGTCCCACGGCCCCTTAGGCGTCGCGGTGATCGGTGGGGATATGTGGGTATGGGAGTGTCAGCGTCGTGGATGTATGGTGTGTGTGGTGTTTTTTTTGTGTGGTGTGGTGTTTTGTGTGTATGTGTGTGTGTTGGTGTGTGTGTGTGATGCGCGCGCAAATGTATGTCCCGTGTGTGCGTGTGCGTGTATGTAATAATGTGCGTGTGTGTGTGCATGCGCGCGCGTGCGTGCGTGCGTGTGGGGCGTGCATGCTACGTGTGCGTGTGTGTAGTGCGCGCGCGTGCGTGCGTACATACTGGTGCGTGCGTACGTGCGGTGTGTGTGTGTGTGTGGTGTGTGTTGTGTGTGTGTGTGTGTGTGGTGTGTGTGGCGGCACGTGCGCGCGTTCGTGCGTGTGTGTGTATGTGCGCGCGGGTGTGGTGTGTGCGCACGCGCGCACGTGTGTGCGTGCGTCCGTGCGTGTGCGTCCGTGGGGTGTTGTTGTGTGTGTGTGTGTGTGTGTGTGTGTTGTGTGTGGTGCGTGCCTGCGGCGTGTGTGTGTGTGTTGGTGTGTTGTGTGTGTGCGCGCGCGCGCGCGCATGCGTGTGTATGTGTGGTGTGTGGTTTTGGGTGTGTGTGTGTGTGCGTGCGTACATGTGTGTTTTATGTGTGTGGCGCACGTGTGGTATGTGTGCGTGAATGTGCGTTGTGTTGGGGTGTGTGTTGGTTTATCTCCCAGTTCCAGTTAAAACTGTTTTCCTTTATGGGGCTTTGCCTTCTTTAATTGAACGGCTCGTCACTGGACAACTAACCCATTCATTTACTCTCGCTTAGTAACCAACCAACCAACCACTAGCTTACAAACAAAGGAACAAACAAACGAACCAACTTATTATGTCACTCACTCACTAAGTATCTCACTATCCACCATCTGTCATTCTCACCGACACGACTAAATCACAGACCAACTTTTGACAGTAACTGACAATTAAATAGACAGGCCGGTTGTTGAGTGACTGACCCAATACTTCATCGCGAGTATTTCCCCTTTGTAGGTTTCAGATTGGTTTCAAGAAGACTGGCTAATGGTTGGTAAATGTCTGAATGGATGTCCTTTTTTCTTTTTTTTTTTTAAAGTCAGTGTGTTTCTCTTTTTTTTTCCTCTACACTCCTGTCTCTGTGCCTGTGCCTCTGTCTGTCTGTCTCTCTCTCACCCCCCGTCTCTCTCTCTCTCTCTCGCTCTCTCTCTGCGCAAGAATGATGTAAGCAAGCCCATTGTTTTCTCTCCTTAAACGTTTTTTTTCGTTGTCTGTCTGTCTACCTGTCTGTATGTCTGTCTTTGCCTGCCTGCCTGCCTGCCTGTCTGTCTGTCTGTCTGTCTGTCTCTCTGTCTCTCTCTCTCTCTCTCTCTCTCTCTCTCTCTCTCTCTCTCTCTCTCTCTCACGGCGAAACTAATGTAAACAAGTCTATTGTCCATATTCTTTTCCAACTTTAGACAGATGTTTGTTCTCTCTCTCCTCTCTCTCTCTCTCTCTCTCTCTCTCTCTCTCTCTCTCTCTGTGTGTGTGTGTGTGTGTGTGTGTGTGTGTGTGTGTTGTGTGTGTGGCGTGTGTGTGTGTGTGTGTGTGTGTGTGTGTGTGTGTGTGTGTGTGTGTGTGTGTGGGCGCATGCGTGTTCGTGTTTGTACATGGGCATTTCATTTTCATACACATTAGTATCATTCGTTCACTGCGCTGTTATCTTGCTGCGGTTCAGTCACAGGAAACTGGCACGATGTATTTATCTGATCATCATCATCATCATCATCATCATCTTCTTCTTCTTCTTCTCTTCTTCTTCTTCTTCTCCTCTTCTCCTTTCTTCTTCTTCTTCTTCTTCTCCTTCTCCGTCTTATTCTTCTCGTTGTTCTTCTTCTTTTTCTTCTTCTCCTTCTTCTTCTTCAGCACAATAAATTTTCAGTTTAGAACACACCACCTTGTGCTTGTATTGAAATGGCGAGTTGGCGCTGGATCTGCCAATGCTGGTTTGTCATAGAAGCACGTGATACACGTTTTTGTTGTTGTTGTTGAAACAAACGTTAAAACCCATTGTTGTCACTTATCACCGGCATGTTCATCTATTCACTAGCTGACAGGGTTTTTTTTGGGGGGGGGGGGGGGGGGGTTAGCCTCGGTACACAAGCCACAGACTACCGACCAAACACTAAAAAAAAAAAAAAAAAAAAAAAAAAAAAAGTCAACCCAAAAATTGCTGTTCAAAGAGATAATGAATGTAGGACGCTAAACCAGCAAACTAGGGCCGGGTACATCTCGATAGATCCCCGTCTCGGTTGATCCCCATCTCGGTAGATCCCCGTCTCGATAGACCCCCCTCTACATCTGGACGAATTTCCGTCTCGATAGATCCCCGTCTCGGTAGATCCCCATCTCGGTAGATCCCCGTCTCGATAGATCCCCCACTACATATGTGGACGAATTTCCGTCTCGATAGATCCCCGTCTCGGTAGATCCAAAAACAGTCACGGGATCCATCGAGACAGGAATCAATTGAGACGGGATCCACCGAGATGGGGATCTATCGAGACGGGGATCTATCGAGACGGGATATATCAAGACGGAGATCCATCGAGACGGGGATCTATCGAGACGGGATCTATCGAGTGGCCCCCACTAGAGTGCGCCCCCCCCCCCCCCCCCCCCCCACTAGGGGCCTGTCTGTTTATTTTGATAGTTATCACTGATAACAGCGGCATAGTAGTAGTGGTAGTAGTAGCAGTAGTAGTAGTAATTGCTGAGCAGTAGTATTAGTAATAGCAACAATAGCACCTGTAGTAGTAGTAGCAGCAGCAGCAGTAGTAGTAGTAGTAGTAATGGCGTCAGCAGCAGCACTGAAAGAATTGTAATCAAGTAATTAAATAGTTAAATAAATTGCTATCTTATTTAGTTTCCCCCCTATGTGCCAAAAGATGAAGAAAATATTTCATACAGAGAGAGAGAGAGAGACAGAGACAGAGAGAGCGCAGTCGACGCTCTCAACTCAAATCAGAACAACTCTCTCACTTCCTCAACCTGGTCCTTCCCAACAAATCAAACCCAGCATCACCAGCGGTAGAAAAGAAAAGCTGTTTAGTCTCCCACGGAACACAGCCAACAAACAATAATAATAGTAAAAAAAAAAAAAAAAACCGCTCTAAACGTTAATCCACCATTAACGCCCTCCAAAACACTCCTTGACCCCGCTGACACCACACCGCTTCGTTCCCACTCGCACTTCCCGGAGGGACAAAGAGAGAAACGCCGTGATTGGCTTCCCAGCAATGAAACCCCCCCCCCCCCCCCCCCCCCCCCCTAAAAACCGCGTGACAAGAGGCACGCGTTTCACGCGCGCTCGTCCAGCGCGTGCACGCTTCGTGTCAAACCAGGCCGCCCTCCACCCCTTCTTCCAACCCGCTGCCGCCCCCCCCCCCCCCACCCCCCACCCTCCGCAGCCTCCAACCCTTTTCCGGTGTTTTAATCGGGGTGTTTCGTTGGATTTAATGAAGAAGACCCAGGCAGCCCAAGGAACGGTTCGTTGCAGAACTTGTGCAGGAGAGATTAGGGACAGGTTGGAGGAACACACGCACGCACGCGCGCGCGCGCGTGCGCGCTCACACACACACACACACACACACACACACACCACACACACACACACACACAGAAATGAGGACAGATTGGAGGAACCACACACACACACACACACACACACACACACACACACACAAAAAATGAGGACAGGTTGAAGGAACACACACACACACACACACACACACACAAAACAGGAGACAGGACTGACCCAAGGATGGACGGAACGGAGCGGGGAAAAAATGAAGATAAACAGGTGGGAGGGGAAGGGGATGGGTTGGGTGGGGACGGGACAAGAGGGGATGGGTGGGTGGGTGGGGGGTGGGGGAAGGAAGATAGAACCCCAGACGCTCGCGTGACACTGGGAGTCGGACATGTGGGAAGGGGCGGAAGGCGGGGGTGGGGGGGGGGGGGGGATATCGCCCGATGGGTCGACCTTTATGGACAGATGCACGTGCAATACGTGTGCGATATGGGGAGGTGGGCGGTCACCGTGGCGAGAGCTCCGCGACAAGTGAAAGGCTCTTCTACACGCTGTTGATTCCGCGTCCCTTGTCAAGCATCTGGCGCGTTTTCTGTTCTTTTTTGGAGGGCGTGCAGGATATAGCCTGGCACTGGAACCCGGCGCTGCTGGAGAACGGGAAGGGGGGGGGGGGGAGGCAAGTTGGGGGGGGGGGGGGGGGGGGGGTCAAGACATGATGTTCAAGTGAAGCCCAGCTGACAACGAAGGCCAGCAAGAGGTGGGTACCGGTTCGGAAATCTAGCCGGTTTTTAAACCGGTTTTCTTGGTACGGTCAGTACCGGTTTTTGAAACCGGCATTTTGAGATCAGTACGTACCACAGCTTCCAACACGTTTCTTCGTTTGGGTGCTGACCTGTAGAATACGCCCCTTTGTTCCTGAGTTCTGAGTTCACCGTGCTTTATATTGCGTCCCCAGCCATCTTGGACTGACACCGATGCAACCAGTTTGTAATATACCCAATGCCATTTTCTCCTCACGGTGTCTACAGCAGATGCAAAGTGGGCAAGACAGACTCCTGCAGACAACTGTGGTCTGTTTTTAGTCATTGAATAGTTGCTACCATTACACAGTCTTTCGAAAGAAACCAAGGTTCCGTATGTGAACACACACGCAGCGTGTTGCACACACGTGAAGTCCCCTCACCACCTTTCAGGAAGAGAAGGTCAGTTTGGCCCTTGGTATAGATGACACGTCGACAGACACACAGACACACAGCATGCATCTACAGGGAACAGATGGTAAAAATAACAGAACATCTGTGCGACTCTTTCGACTGAATGACACGGGCAACGACTGAATGTGTAGCTCGAGCAGGCAGCTCTTCAGTCGGCTCTACCCAGGTAGGCAGCCCGTTGTGTGCACGGGAACGTGGACGGTAAAGCGCATGGAGCCTGGTCTGTAACCCAGGACAGGTGTTGCAGTCCGGCCGACCGCAGTGGACCACATCAGGGCTATCACACCTCGTTGAAGTCGAAGTACTCTTAATGATACTAATAATGACAACTACAGCAACAAGAACAACAGTAGCAATAGTAATGATAATTATAATAAGAAGAAGAATGATGATGATAATAATAATAACAATAATAGTAATAATGATAATGATAATGATGATAATAACAATAATAATGATGATCATGATGATGTTGACGATGGCGACAATGACAACGAGAACAACAACAATAATAATGATGATGATGATGATGATAATAGTGATAACAATAAAAATGATAATCATAGTAACAATAACAACAATAATAATAACAATAACAATAGCAGTAGTAGTAGTAGTAGTAATTATTATGATGATGATAATAACACTAATGATGATAATAGTAACAATAATGATGATGATGATGATGATGGTAATAATAGTAGTAATAATAACAACAACAATAATAATAACACTAACAACATCAAGTGTTAGCAGTACTGGCTGGAAAAGAAATGGAAGGAATGAAGGTCGGAAACTGTTCTTTCCCAGTTGGGTTTCAGGATCAACGTGTTTTTGACCAATCACAAGCGACAGCCTACTAACCCGACCCCCCCCCCTCCTCCCCCCCACCCACCCCCACACCCCCAGCGCGTTCTACATTAAGCTGTATCGCTGGCTTGGAAACTTGACATGCCTGCAAAATCACTGCCAGATTTTGTCGCATTGGATTACGAATTTCGTTTTTTGTCTTTTTTTTTGTTTTGTTTTTCATATTGTGTGTGTGTGTGTGTGTGTGTGTGTGTGTGTGTGTGTGTGTGTGTGTGTGTGTGTTATTTGTGTGTGTGTGTGTGTGTGTGTGTGTGTGTGTATGTGTGTGTGTGTGTGTGTGTGTGTGTGTGCGCGTGCGTGCGTGCGTGCGTATGTGTATGTGTGGTGTGTGTGTGTGTGTGTGTGTTTCTCTGGAAGTGTGGCACTGCATGCCACAGGGCCCTCCGCAGTTCTGAGAAAGGGGCCGATGTGAATTGAATCGCTGGCAGACAATTCAGCCGGGCGAGTCAGTCAACTCACATTTCGAAGACTCGAGGGCGGGCGGTTTGGGGTCGTCTGTGTCTGACTTGTGAGAGGAAGCGCTTTGATTAGTTGCGCCCCTTTGTTAGCTCTTGTGAACTTCAATCTCTAGCTTCCACAGCTTTCTTTACCCCATGGCTGTTTTCAGCGCAGAGCTGTCCCGAAGAAGATGGTGGCTTGCGACGAGTCAAATCTTTGCTGCTGTGTTCAGTTCCATTGTTTGCTTGTCGTGCGCAGCAAGTCCCACGAAATGTACCAAACGTCACTCAGTCCGCCGGTCACGTGAGTCCAGAATCCCGTTCTATGCTCATTGACCTTTCATCCTCCCCCCCCCCCCCCCCCCCCCCTCCTTGGTTTAATTGTCTTCTCATTCTCCTCAGTATTTTTTTTTCCCAACCAATAATTTCTATTTCTTTTTCACCCTTCAGTCTCCGCCCGCATCCTCCCAGTTCCTGAAATGCATCCCGCTTCCCCCCCCCCCCTCCCCCTCCTCCCCCCCCCCCCCCCCCCCCCACTCCGTTCATTCTTTTCTCTCTTTCTTGACTCCACCTCGACCAAAGAACGACTTCCTGAAAAGGGAGATCACCGCCACGTGGCCCCGAAGGTCTTGACTTGCGGCTGACCGATCTGCGACCTAAAAGAAAAAAAAAAAACACGAAAAACCAAGAAACTGCGAAAGAGGGGCCGTAGAAAAGAGCACGGGGGGTGGGGGGGGGGGGGGGGGGGGGGAGAGAATAAAAAAAAGCATGATTGTACGGTGGGAAATGAATGAAAAGACCGTTCGGGGCGAACTCCGCCGACTCTGACACCCATCTTCTCTCAAGCGCGACTACTTCCCTCCACCCATTCCGTGTTCCTATTGTTCTTCGGCTCTTTCGCCCAGTCAACACACCCCCCCCCCCCCCCCCCCCCCCCCCTCCCGTTGTTCTAAACCGTGTGACACAAAGCAAAGGAAGCACTGAAGAGAGAGAGAGAGAGAGAGAGAGAGAGAGAGAAGAGAGAGAAGGTTTGATTGGCTGCGGAATTACTCACAGCCGACTTCCGGTTCCTGTCAGACTGTGAGACGAGAACCATTCTTGAGAATTGTTCGAGGAATCTGTGACCAACGGAACAATGAAAGAAGGGAAGGTAAGGGAGGGGTCGGGCTTGGACGCCAAATTGATGTGGCAAGTCACAGAGAGCTTGCAAAGTGGTTGAAAAAGATCTCATGTTTTTACGAATTAATGAATTGATGTTAAATTAGTTTTTCTCCTTCTTTTTGATTAATGATTTTTTTAAAACTTTTTTTCCATGGAGATTGAATTACATGCGCCTGGTTTTGACAATCCAGTTTTTGTTTGTTTTTTGTCATTGTTTGTTTTCTTTATTCCTGTCGCACTTTTTGTCACTTCCTTTAATTTTTCTTTCTATTCGGCAGGGGTTCTTTTTGCTGTCTCTCCTTCCAACTTGATTCATTTGATGGATGTTACTGTCTAAAAGCATACTGGAGACATTTTCACGGAAAAATGTGTCAATCTAAACTTTAACGCTGTGTTCGTCCCCCCCCCCCTCTCTCTCTCTCTCTCTTCTCTTCTCTCTCAGGCTCCAAATTATTACAGGAGTGTGTCATTGTTTAGCGTTTTAGGAAAGGTCTTTTCTAAGATCTTTGATGAGCGACTCGGCACGTGGGCTGAAGCTAACAATTGTTTTGGGGAAGAAGAAGGGGGTGGGGGGGGGGGGGGGGGGGGGGGGGGGGGGGCCATGGTTATTCCACTGTATATTAGTTTTGTATATTAGTTTTGTATGGTATTGTAGAAAGATAACTGTGTAAACGATCCGGAAAACTGTGTGTGTTTTGTTGACTTTCAAAAATGTTTTGACACTGTCAATAGGAGCATCAAGTGGAATGTTTAAAGACGAGCGGGAGTGGGAGTGGGGGTGGGGATGTTGAGAATACTGCATGGTATGTACACAACAATGTATGTACGTATGTATGTATGAGTAATGGTGCTAAGGAAATGAGAGAATTGCTGTGCTGAATATTTAGGCCTGCACTTCACTGCTAAATTGTCTCTTAACCAAGCTGTTTCAGCACTTGCTACAAAAGCCAAAACGAGAACGGTGAAAATCCTGAAGTCCCTGTGGAGATTAGGCTGTATTGATAAGAATGTGTTTTTTCAGCTGTTTGATGCTGCAATATTGCCTGTTATACTGTATGGATCTGAAGAATGGAGATTCTAACAGTTCGATGTTCTTCAAAAGGTTCACGTGTTTGCATGTAAAACAGTGGTAAATGTTAGGATGCAGACTCCAAACGAGATGGTATTAGGGGACTTGGGACGATTCCCTATATCTATTCATGCAGTTGTCAGATGTGTGAAGTTTTGGCTCAGAGTTGTTAATTACGCAGACGGTAGGGTGACGTGAGTGAAGAGATCTAAGCTAAGTAACAAATTCGTTCATTTTCGTCGTCCTATTCGTTTGTGTCTTGCCTGAAGAAGACCTAAGAGGTCGAAACGCGTCGTGTTTTGTCTTGTGACTCGTTTGTCCACGTTTCTCTTGGCGGTTCGCTAACATTTATTTAAGATTTGTTTACGCAGACGGTAGATTACCCAAGAAAGTATATGAAATGATGGTACACGGAAAAAGTACATGGTCTTCCAAAATAAAAGACTTGCTCCGTAAAAATGGATTCGGGCATGTATGGCGACAACCAAAATGTCGGCGATGTTGCTTCTTTTCTTGCTGTCTGTAAGCGAAGGCTTATGGATCAGTATCGGCAAACTTGGTCATCAGACGTTCATTCTAATGAGCGATATGAATATTATTGTGGTTTGAAAAATG
>CM031614.1:61947853-61958223 GCA_018398815.1 Conus ventricosus
CGAATATCATTGACATTGATCCTAGATTCAGAAACCATGTTGTCGGGCGGGGAGGGGGGGGGGGGGGTAGGGGGGCTGGTGGTGGTGGTGGGGGGGGGGGGGGGGGGGGTGGGGAGCCAATCAAATCAGTTCCCTCTCAGCTCTGTCTCTTTTTGGTTTCTTTGAAATCGCCGTCATTATCTCGTGGCCAGATATCTACATCATAAATCTCGCGGTTTAAGAAATCCGCTTATGATAGTGAGAACCTGCCCGAAGGAAACAGGAGATTCGGGGGGAACAGGAGATCATGCACGCTCGACGGAACAATATTATTGGCGATGGCGGCCTTCTTTTGACAAGCGTTGCGACAAAAGGCTTTAGAGAACCTGCAAGCCCTCCCCTTCCTCCAGCCCCGATCTTGTAACACACCAAACCGACACCAACGCCCCACCTTATGAAACGCCCTTTAAGAGTCCTCTCCAACGCCTCCCCAAATCACCCCCACCTCGCTGTAATCTCCACGCCCCCCCCCCCCCCCTCCCAACCCCACCCCTAAACTCACCACCACAGTTACACTGAAGGGAAGGAGAGAATGCACCGCCAACAATAAAAACCTTCCGAGAAGAGGAAACAGCACACCGACTCTGCCGGAATGTCTTCAGTTTGCCCCGGAGAAGGCGGCGTAGAAAGAAATAGGCAGGAGGACAGAGGGACGAGTGGGATGGGTTGCAGGGTGGGGAGGGTAGGGGGGTGAAGGTGGTGGTGGTGGTGGTGGGGGGGGGGGGGGGGTTAAGATTAGATTTGTCACGGTGTTGGGATCAAAGCCGGGGATGGTGTTGGGTTACGGGCTCTACCAAACGAGCGTCACACCTGCGCAGCGAGATGAGAATTAAGCCTAGTTCCTTCCCCCCCTCTCCCCCCAACCCCCCCCCCACCCCCCACCCCAACTGGGCGGCACCGTCTCTCAGATCCAGCGCCAGGAAAGAGGTGGCTTCCCGTAGGTGAGAGTTATCGCCCTTCAAAGTGACTTATTCTCTCCAGGGGGACTCGGGCTGGGTAGTTTCGGCGTGGTTTGTGTGGTGATCGTCAATGAGGGGGGTGGGAGGAGGAGGAGGAGACGAGGGAGTGTGAGTGTGTGTGTGTGTGTGGATCAGTTAAGAAGGTTGATGTTTGTGCTGATGTGCACTGGGCTGTGCGATCGGGGGAGGGTAGATTGGCAGGGAGTTCTGGAGTATAGGACCCCCCCCCTTCCTCCACCTCCCCTCCCTCGACGATCCAACTGGATAACTCCCCTTTTGAAACATGGCGGTCTTTCCGTCACAGACTGAGACCGAATGAGTTGAAATGAGCAAACTGGAAGGTGATGGTGGGGGTAGTGACAAAGAAGGGGGTGGGGTTGGGAGGGTTGGAGTAACAACAAAACAACCACATGAAAATTCGTCCTTGACAAATCATATGTGCGGTGAACAAAGTGAAACTTTCTCAGTCACGCAACATCAGTCAGAGAACAAGATGCAAAGCATAATAGTGGGGGTTCTATGTTGCAGAATTAACCAGAATTGTGCACTTCGTGCAACAAGCACAATACTTTGGTATATTGTTCTTTACAATGTTATAATTGATTTAAGATTTGAAGCCACTTCAAAATCGTTTTTTATTTTGAGAAATAAATAAAAAAGATGAGCCAAAATTGCAGACGATTTTCTAGCGCGAGGTGCCCGCAGTGAATATTATCAAGCAAAATGAATGTAAGCTAAAATTATTTTCTAATGATAACATGTTGGATAATGATATACCGTGTATGAAAATACCTATGTTTATCCAAAAATTTGCTGGCCTTATTTTGTTTCCTTCATTTTCTATGACTTTCTAGACCCGCTGCGGGAAAATCAAAATGGCCGCTCCCGATCGTGTGTTAGTAATTTGCCAGCGAAAACTTCGTCTTTAGAGGTGAATTATGGATTTACAGCTCTTCAGATAGTCTTGAAATGTCATTCTATCATTTTATTTGTTTTCTAGATATTTCATAAAGAAGAAAAACCGTTTTGGGCCGTTATAGTCGTTAGGAACGGCTATTCTGGTAAAATAAAAAAAAAATCGGGCATCATCCGTGACCCATAATGAACATTGCCTACAAATTTTTCAGAAAGATCGGCCCAGAAGTTTTGTCTGGAGCGAGTGGAACACATTTTGACCACGGACACACAGACAGACACACAGACAGACAGCATTTCTTCGTTCCCATTCTAAAGTACTCCCTGTTCCATTCGAATCATGTGAAATTATCAACCTTTTCTTCATGTAAGCCGTACTGTTTACTGTAACTCAAAACATTCATCTTTTTCTACTACTTCAGGCGCCTGCAGTAATTGTTTAAACAGATCATGCAATTAATTCGTACCTGAAGGCAAAATACCATGGAGGTCACCTTTTTCCACATAGAGAAAGAGAGAGAGAGAGAAGGGAGGATGAAGGGGAGAGAGAGAGGGAGGGTAAAGAGGCGAGCGAGAGAGAGAGAGAGAGAGAGGAGAGAGGGAGGGGGGGGAGAGAGAGGAGAGGGGGGAGGAGAGAGGAGAGAGGGACGGGGGGAGGGATTGAGTGTGAAGAGCGGGGCATTGTCACAGTCAAAAAAACAACCAAAGTCGTGTCCGGGTTTGTCGGACATAAGTCAAACTCAAATTTTCTGAGGCTGGAGACGGCCCACGTGTGGGGTCACCCAAAAAGCTGCTGAGGGGGCCCAGGAGGGGTTTTGTCGCCGCGGCTAAGTAGCTGCCCGACGCCTCGATGCTGGTCAAACGAGTTCGACGCCCGGGTCAGATCTCCACCCAAATTGGGCACAGCGAGGAGGCTAACCCTAACCCTCCAGGGACGGTCTGGTCCCCCCAGACAGATAAGTGGGGTTTGACCGAGCCTCGATGTCTGGTAGAGATTTGGGGACGCCTGGATAGACTCATCTAGCCAATTTCGCGTCGCCGGAAGAAAGGGGGGAAAGGCAGTGGTGGTGGGGGGGGGGGGGGGGAAACAAGAAATAAATTTAAAATGACCAATTGCCCCCCGAGAGTAAGGCGTGTAGGCGTGAGCATGATTTGAATACCAATGGAATTAGGGGAGAAATTCGGGTACGAGGGGGGGAAAATACTGACCAATGGTATCGCCCTTGGAAGGGTTGGGGAGAAAAATAATGGTGAGTGAGTGAACGAGAGAAACGAACAGAGAGAGAGAGGGAAGAGGTTCGGGGTGTGGTTGTGGAGAGAAAAGCAGAGGATGAAGGGAGGAGAAAAGAAAACCCAAGTTGAGAGATTGCACGTAGATGTCTGGAGGAGGCAAAGGAGAGATGTGGAGAGAGAGAGTTGCTAACTAATGAAGGGGAAAAAGAAAGAAAAGAAAAAACCCATGTCCTTTTGATGGCAGACTGAAGGAGAGAGAGACCCCATGCGTTAAGGGAAGGAAAAAAGGGAGAAACAGATCGTGTTGTAGTCACGTTCCTCTTAAACCCGGGGTTCGCCTCATACCGGGCAGATACTTCGTCAAGAAAAACCACAGAAACGCCAGGCCAGCAGTCAAACCCCCCAGGCGCCAGCAGACCAAGACCGTGCCAGCATTGTTTGTGTTTGTGAAAGTGACAGTGAAAAAAAAAAAAAAAAAGAAAAGAAAAGACAGTGATTCGTGAATAGTTAAACACCGGGGCCGGGTTTTAAAGTAAAAAAATTATTTATACCGGGTTTTTAATATGTTTTGATAAATGATTTTTGTGAAGTTCGGAAAGAGAAAAAATGTTTTTTTTTTTTGATTCCATATGCTTTGTTTTTTTGTTTATGATATGGTAGTAAAGTTTTAGACTTTTACTAGTGGTTTGTGTTGACGAAGGCATGAAAATTGAATGGATTGTAAGCAAACGTGAGTGTTTTTGGGCTGTGCGTAGCCCTTCCTCACAACCCCGGGGTTTTGCAATTTATTGGGGGCCCTGCCAGGATATTTGGCCCCTTTTTATAATTGTTCAACTTCTCAGGGGGAAAAGCTGGGTGGGTTAAAAGTGTTGTAATCCTAAGCAAGGTGTTGTTTACTGTATTTTCCCCAAGATAGTTAAATATGGCTTGGCTTTGTTTCCAAGATATTTAAATATAGTTTGCATTTCACCCCCAGATATTATTTCGCACAGATTCCCTATAATTCGCTCTCTAGGGGGTTTCAGGCGGGGGCGTTTAAAAAAAATAATACGTTGTAAAAAGCTAATATTTCTTTCTAGGATTGTGCTTTTAGTCATTGTGTCGGAACCCACCGTTTGGCTGGTAGAAAATCTTGAAAAAAAAAAAGAGATACAATGGCGGAAGAAAAGAACCCCCCTATGAAAAAACTCGTGAGCGTCGTCGTGATTTAGGTATTCGGGAGAAAAATTTGCGGCATTCTTTAAAAACCAGCAAAAGGGGAAAAAGGGTAAACGCCGGAAAGAACGTGTGATTGGAAATGCAGAGCGGAAAGGCCCTAAAGCTAGCGCAGAGGGGGAAACAGAAAAAAAAAAGGGGAAGCGCAGGAAACGGAAAAAAAATTAAGGTTTCAGGTAACATGAAAAAGAAAGCGGAAACGAAAGTTTAAGGATTAGGCTAGCGAAAACGCGGGAAAACGAAAGAATAAAGCGGAACGGAAGATTAAAGGTTAATTTAGGTTAGGAAAGTGGAATACAAAGGGAGACCCCGAGGTGGGAGTTCAGTTTCCAGGACTCTGGCGAGTTACGCCCCGCCCAAATTTCCCAAATTCTTGAAGGAACGATTCGATTGTTAATCAGTCGTTTCGAAACGTTTGGACCAGTGGGGTTTGGGCCTTCAGAAGAGGGGGCGTCTTTTTTGGGCGTTACTGAGGGTAAGGCATTACAAATTTTCACTGCTTTCCCGCTGAACAACATTTGATTCGGGTGTAAAAGGAATCGTTGATAAAAAGGATTTGACCTCACGGGGGGGGGGTCAGGAAAAAAATTTGTTCAGCTAAATTCAAGCAGGTGAGCGTACACTCAGTTTGGTGCACGTTTAGTCACTATTTTGGAAGGGTTAGAGTTGAGCGGTCGAAAAAGGAGTTCGTGATTGAAGAGTAGTTATGAAGGAACAGATTTTGTCGGGTTGCGGCCCTGGTAACCCATACATTTAAAAGAGAGACAGCAGGACAGCAGGGAGGTTGTAAAAGTTCGAGAGGTGTTAGAGAGGCCGTTTGGGCACTAAGGTGCAGGAGAAAAAAAGGTGCTAGGCACAGGTGAAAGAGTGCAAGGAGACTAGGGGGTTTTCTGCAAAGTTGAAAACCCCGGGGGGGGCAAAAGGAAAGGGAAAGGGACATTGGGTGTTTCATTTGTAAAAGAAGGGACATGGGGGGGGATTGTCGCAGGGGTTTCCCAGAAGGCAGCACCCTTTGCAAGAGGTGGAAAAGGGCCCCGCCGGGGGAAACGACCTGCAGGGAACCCAAAAGGGATTACCCTGAAGAGGGTGGAGTGCAGGTTGGTTGCATGGAAGAGTCAGTGTCGGGATGGAGGGCACTGGCTGAGGGGTTCTTTACCGGGAAAAGAAGGGGGTTGGGCCGAAGGGGGTTTTGAAAGTGTTAGAGACATGGTTGTTATCGGGGTGTAGTACGAACAACGCTGGTGGCAAGGGGTTTGACAGGGCAAATCCAGATTATTAAAATCGAGGGCATTGGGGGGATTTTCCCAGTTGCTAAGTAAAAGTAGTACCCCTTTTTCAGGCGAGTTGTCTGCGTTGGGGGGAGGGAGAAACCCCTTCATGATTTAAATTTTGGGAAAATTTTCCCGGGGCAAGGGATCCGGGGAACCCTGATTTTGTTGACTGTACGGGGGGCGCAGTTCAAACACGGAGCAAGAAGGAGGAAAGGTTTATAAACGTTTGTCGTTCCCCGCAAAGGAAGTCAGGCTTGAGTGTGCCTGATGGTTTAGGGAGCGCAGGAACAAGACCCTTCGCTCGTGAATTTTGGGAGTTGGAAAAGGTGGAGAGAAAAAGGTGGTTTGAGGAGGTGAGACGAATTTTTGTGAAAGGCGGGGGTGTTTTACCCAGTGTTCACCCAAAGGGGAAGACAGGTAAGGTGACAATCCGTTAGAGGTACCCGCATGTTTTCGTGACACTGTCATGTCAGTGGGTCCGATCGTCATGGTGGGTTTTTCGGGACCAGCAAACAGCTGACCGAATCTTTGTGATTTTCATGGCCAGGGGCAAAAAGGCAGAAACAAGCGTTTCTGATGTCATGTACGTGTGTCAAAGGTAGCCACAAAAGGGGGTGAAGAGGAGGGGCCTCTTAACATCCCCTTTAATTGACAACCCTTTTAGGAGAGTGGCTGTTGTTTATTGGCCAATCTCGCCCCGTTTCCAAAAAGGGGGGACAGGTTGAGACATGAAGGTTGCAAGGGGGTGTCAGGAGGCTAGGGGCGTTAGAAAAAGCAATATGACAGGAAGGTGAGGAAACAAAACCCTCAAGGTGGGAGATAAGTCCTGGTCTGCTTCCACGGGGCACAACAAGCCGCTGATGCATTGGAAAAGGGCCTTCACCATCACTGAAAAAGGGCGGTCGGGATTACCGAATTGTTTGAAAGGGAAAAATAAAAATTTTCCATGCGAATTTTTTCCGCAAAAAATTCAGCGTGAGACTCAGCACATGGGCAGCAGCAATCATTTATGAGGTGAAAGGACCCAGCAGAAGAAGGGAGATTTTGTTGCCCAAGTTTCCCGAAGAGTCTTTTCAGGGATGTGTACTGTATGAAGGGCTAGAAGTAGGGTTCCTAGGTTTTGTTGTCGGAGGCGACACAAAGCAGCCGGAAAAAAGGAAAGGTGGAGAAGATGATGAAATTTAGAGGACCAAAAACCAAAACGAGTCGGAGGTGCTAGGTTTTATTGGTTTCTATAGGGAAATTTGTTCCAAATTTCGCGCAATCACGGTCCTTCAGTGATTTGGTCAAGGAGGGAAACCGGCGTGGTGAATGGGCAGACAGCTGCCGGCAAGCATGCGCGGTGCTGGAAAAAACTAGGTTCCCGTCCCCCTCTTGAAGCTCCGGATATGGCCCCCAAAACCCTTTTTGTTGCGGACAGATGATCAGGGGTGGGTGGGCAGTATTTTTGAGGAGCTGGAAGGGGGCGAGTTTCCCGTGAGGTAGCTAGCAGGAAGTTGAAAAGTGTGAAAAAGGGTAGCAACTGTAGAGAAAGGGTGTTTGGTTTTGTGGGCCGTGCAGAAATTCCACAAATATTGTTGGGAAAAAAGTTTTGTGATAGGACTGATCATCAACCACTAAAAATTCTGCAGGGGCGTGGAAAACAGCAGAGTTCTGCGTTGGGCAATGGCATTGCAGCCCCACAGGTACGAGTGCAGACATCCCAGGTGACAGAATGTGGAGGATATTTAAGCCCTGTGTTAGCAAGTGCAATCAGAGGAAGTAGTCATATCCGGGGTGCTTTGTTTATAATTGTTTGATTCAGTTTTGTGGGTTGGATATGGGTTCTTCCAGTTTGGGTATGGGTTATATTTTTTTGTGGATTTGTTCATGAAAAAATTTAGTTTGTTGGGGCTCAGTCCCTTTGGTTTTGTAATGCATTTTGCAAAAAGTGAGGATGGAGATTCCTCAGTGAAGGTATGGAGTGATATATTATTTTTGCTTTTCATAGAAATTTTGGGAAAAGGGGGAGATGGCAAATCCGCAGGTAGGGGAAATTTCATAAGGCGCACAGAGGTTGTTAAAAATGATTGAAATAAGAAGAGGCACGTCAATGAAACTCATTGGAGGGGGATTCTAATGATTTAAATTTTATAATTTATAAAAGTTGGTTGTAAAGTATTTTTTTAAACTTTGCACGTGAGTGTGTGTCAGCAAATTCGGTTTTTGTTTTTTTTTTACCGTTGTTTTTTGGGCAAAAGGGTTGCATAGTCTTTTGCAAGGGGGAAATTGTCCGGTCAAAAAAAAACAACCCAAAATGTGGTCCAGGTTGTCGGGCATAAGCTCAAACTAATTTTTTTGAGCGCTGGCAGACGGCCCCCGTGTGGGTCCCGCCAATTAAATAGCTGAGAGGCCCCCCGGAGGGTTTTTGTCAGCCCGACGGGTAAGTAGGACCGACGCCTCGATGTTGGTCAAACGGTCTCGCGCCCCCGGGTCAGACTCATAGCCAACTTTGGGACAGCGAGGAGGGTAATCCTAATCCCCCCGGGACGGGTTTGGGCCCCAGCAGATAAGTAGCTGGGCCCACGCCTCGTGTTTTGGTCAGAGAGTCCGACGCCCGGTCAGGGCTCATCTAGCCAATTTTTCGACGTGCCGGAACGAAAAGGGGGAAGGCAGTGTTGGTGGGGGGTGAAATCAAGTAATCAAATTTAAAAGCCCAAATTTACCCCACAGAGGTAAGGCGTGTAGGCGTACTGTCTGATTTGAATATCCAATGGAAATTGAGGGAGATAACTTGGGTACGAGGCGGTAAAAAAAAAATGACCAATGGTCTCGCCCCTTTGGGCACAGAGTTAGGGATAAAAGTAATGCGTAGGAGTGAACGAGAGAAAAGAAAGAGAGGAGAGAGAGGAAAAGGTTCTGGGGGGGTAGGGCTGCGGAGAGAGAAGAGAGGAAAGAAGGGGGGAGGAAGGAACCAAATTAGAGATTGACGTGAAGTCTGCAGAGGAAAGGAATAAGGGGGGTTTGGGGGGGAGGAGAGTTTTCTAACTAATGAAGAGGAAAAGAAGAAAAAAAAAAGAAAAGAAAAGCAACCAGTCCATTTGATAGAGCAGGGGCTGAAGAGGAGGAGTGTATGCGTTAATGGGAAAGGGGAAAGGAGAACAGATCGTGTTGATAGTCAGTTCCCTCTTTAACGGGGTTGACCTCATCATGGGAGCGTCCTTTTCAAGCAGAACCCCAGCACGCCCGGCCCGCAGCTACCTGAAAAGGGGCCACAGACCCAAAACCGTGCCAGCAGTTGTTCGTGCTTGTGAAAGTGACAGTGAAAAGAAAAAAAAAAAAAAAAAAAGACAGTGATTCGTGAAATAGTTAAGATCACCTGGCCAGGTAAAGTAGAAATTATTTTTACCGGGGTTTGTTAATGATGTTTTAGAATAAAAGATTTTTGTGAAGTTCAGGAAAGAGAGAATGTTTTATTTTGTTTTGATTCATATGCATTGATGTTTCGTTCTATGATCATGTGTAGTAAAGTTATAGACTTTATAGTGGTTTGATGTGACGAATGCATGATATTGAATGAGATTGTAAGCAAGCTGTGAGTGTGTTGGGCTGTGCGCTAGTCCTTCCTCCACTGACATCCCCGGAGGTTGACAGCAATCATAATTCCTTTTTTTTTTCTTTTTGAAAGATAGTGTGTGTGTGCGTTGTGCGCACGCGCGCGCGCGTTGTGCGTGCATGTGTGTGTGTGTGTGTGTGTGTGTGTGTGTGTGTGTGTGTGTGTGTGTGTGCGCGCGCGCGTGAGAGAGAGAGAGAGAGAGAGAGAGAGAGAGAGAGAGAGGAGAGAGAGAGAGAGAGAGAGAGAGAGAGAGAGAGGAGATGTTCATTGATAAAGGTGACGTGGCCTCTTAGACGAACAATGAGCATGACTATGCCATCAGCCATGTAAATCCATGGATTTTACGCCTCACAAACACGGGGGTCTTTCAAAACCTCTCTGTAAATCAGTCATCAAAGACTCGCAAACGAGTTTGTTTGTTGATGGGAGATAGATGTGAATGAGCCATAAACTACAAATATACTAACAGATTATGTCCTGTAAGCACTTTTCTTTGACTCAGATAAACAACCAGAGACTTCCCAATGGCTTCATATGGCGATGCGAAGGATAGGATTGATTTGAATGAGAATGGCTCTTTGCATTTCAAATACGTGCAGGAGTCTTCACCACAACACACACACACACACACCACACACCCCACACACACAACACACACAACACACACACAAGTATATATATATATATGTTGTTCAGCATTATATTTATGTATGAGAGGGTTAGGGTTAGGGTTAGAACCCTTACCTCGGATAGTAAACCCTCGGACTAGTGAAACCTTCGGACTAGTGAACCCTCGGACTAGTGAACCTACCCTCTCTCTTTTCCTCTCATTAGAGTCTCAGACTGTCTCTGAGATCAAAACAACACACACACACACACACACACACACACACACACACACACACACACACACACACACACACACACACTAACACACCAGAGGGAAAGAGAGTGAGAGAGAGAGAGAGAGACGGACGAACGGCGGACAGACAGGCAGGACAAAGACAAAGAGAGAGAGAGAGAGAGAGAGAGAGAGAGAGGAGAGAGGGGAGAGAGAGAGAGAGAGAGAGGAGAGAGAGAGAGAAGGACAGGGCAGACAGACAGACAGACAGACAGACAGGCAATACGAGACAGAAGACGAAG
>CM031614.1:61958323-61968323 GCA_018398815.1 Conus ventricosus
AAGAGACTCTTCACTGCTGCGCTTTTGCTTTGGTGATGTTCGTAGGTTTCAACGAAAGGGCTCCACCTGCTTCGTTTCCCATGGGGACCATTATCGCTCCGTGTGAACCCAGAAGTGTGGCAGCCCCCCCCGGGAAAGCACTCCCCTTGAATTCCCGAAAATCACTTTTGGGCAAAAACCCTGGAGAGAAAAAAAATCAGCATGAAGTCCTCACGAGGGGGCCCACGATTTAGTTTTTTTTCCCCCCAAGCTGATCTATGGATGTGTGGGATGTAGGTCAGAACTACTGGGGGGCTCCTCTCCTTCTTCCGTTCATTATGATCCGTTGTAAACGCAATCTTTTGGGGGACGCACCCTTTAAATCAAGGGGGATGAAAAGGGCTGCGTTGTCCCTTCCCCCTTTTTGTACACCCCACACTCGGCGAACGGGCAGAATGAGTTCGCAGGTGTTTGATGTTTACGGCGTCAAAACCTGGCCGGGGGTGCAGAGGCGGATGCAACTTTGGGGAAGCCGACAAGAGTTGAAAAGATGTGGGTTTGCGTTGGGCAGGTTGAAGATTGGACAAAACCCCAAAAAAACCCGACTGCAGAAGAAAAAGAAGAAAAAAAGTCTACGTAAAAAGGGCCCCCTGCCCACCGCCTTTCAAACATTTCTTTCGTAGTGTTTTTTTGCCGTAAAAACATGAGCGTGAATTAGATTAGGAAGCTTCGTGTTTTTAAAAAATGCCGGAAACACTTTTCTTTTTGCAAAAATATGTAGTTTTAACAAAAAATACCCCAGAAATGTACGAACGAAGTTTATCGGGGGGGAGTTTTTTTTGGGGGAAGGGGGGGCGGGGGGGTAGGGGTGGTTTGGCGTTTTTAAAATGGGGACCCTATTAAAAACCCCCCAAGAACTTCCCTTTAGTTCTTTCCTTTTTTCCTCTCTCTTTCTCTCTCTCTCTCTTCTCTCTCTCCTCTCTCTTCTCTCACACTCACTCCCCCACACCACACCCCACACCACACACACCACAACACACCCACACTCACAACACACACACTCACACACACACACACACACAACACACCCCACACCACAACACCCCCACTCCCACAAATACACACGCAACACACATGCAACACACCATGACACACACACATCACACACACACACACACGGCACACTCACACAACACACACACTCACACACACACACACACAACCCACACACCACACACACACACACAACACACAAACATGCACACCAAACACACTTCACAACACCCACACCTGCACAACCACCACTTCTCTTTTCTCTCTCACCCCACCACCACACACACACCAACACACGCCGCACGCACGCCGCAGCACGCACGCCCCGCCGCCGCACGCACGCAGCACGCCGCACGCACGCACGCCCCCGCACGCCGCAGCACAACACCCCAACACACCACGCACGCACGCACGCAAGCACCACGCACGCAGCACGCCCACGCACGCACGCACGCACGATGTCACACACATCACACACACCCACACACACACACAACACACACCACACTCACACGCCACAAGCACACACACACACACACACACACACACACACTCGCTCACACACCAACACACACATCACACACAAACGCGCGCGCGCGCACGCATGCACGCAAGAACTCAAGTACGCTCGCCCACACACACACCAAACACACAAAACCACATCACACACCTCACACCCCCCCCCCCCCCCCACACACACACACCACACACACACACACCCACACACTGTCACACCCCACTCACTCACACACACACACACACATACACACACACACACACACACACACAACACACACACACACACCCACACACACACAAGGGCACGCACGCACGCACGCACACGCACACACAACCACACACACACACACACGCGCGCGCTGTGCGCGCGCGCACACACCACACACAACACATACACACACACTAACACACACCACGCACACCCACACACACACACTAACACACACGTACACACACACACACACACACACACAACAACACACCACACACACACACACACACAGCTACACACACACAAACACAACACAAACACACACACACACACACACACACACACATGCGCGCACACACACACCACACAACACACACACACAAACACACGCACGGACGCACGCACCCACACGCACCAACACACCACCACACCCACACACACACACACCAACACACACACACACTCACACCACCACACACCACTCACACTCACTCTACACACATGCACACTGTCACGGACAAAAAATAACAACCCCAAAGTGTGGTCAGGTTGTGTGGACATAAGCTCAAACTAAATATTCTGAGCGCCAGCTCAGAGGACTAAGTAGCTGACCAATGCCTCGGATGTTGGTCAAAGAGTCTCGACGCCCGGATCAGACTCATCAGCCAGTTTGGCACAGCGAGGAGACTAATCCTAATCCTTACGGAAGACGGTCTGTCCAGCTGGACAAGATAAGTAGCTGACGACGCCTCGCTGTCTGGTTCAGACGAGTCCCCTCGACGCCTGAGACCAGACTGATCTAGCCAATGCCTTCGACGTCGACGGAATGAAGAAGGGGAAGGTTAGTGTGTGGTGGGGTAGGTGAAATCAAGCTAATCATTAAATGACCAATTGACCACCACAGAGGTAAGGCGAGTGGCGGACTGTCATGATTTGAATATCTAATGGAATTAGAGGGAGTTAACTTCGGGTACGAGGCAGGTAAAAAATACGGACCCAATGGTACTCACCTTGGACACGTAGGTAGGGAATTTAAGTAATGTGTGAGTGAGAGAGAGGGAGGGAGAACGAACAGGACAGAGAGAGAGAGGAGAGTTCTGGGTGTAGGTCTGATGGAGAGGAGAGAAGCAGGAGATGAAGAGGAGAGAAAGAGAACCAGTTGAGAGATAAGCACGAGATAGTCTACAGAGGAAGGACTAAGGAGAGTGTGGATGAGAGAGAGTTGCTAACTAATGAAGAGGAAAAGAAAGAAAAGAAAAAAGAAAAGAAAAGCAACCATGTCCATTTGAAGAGCAGACTAGAGGAGAGAGAGAGAGTGCAATGCTGCGTTAATGAGGAACGGAAGAAAGGAGAAACAGAATCGATGTTGATAGTCACCTGTTCCATCTTAACGGGGTTCGACCTCATACCAGGCAGCGTCCACTTCGTCAAGCAGAACCACAGACCAACGCCAGTGCGAGCAAGTCTAACCTGACCAGGCGCAGCAGACAAGCCAGTGCAGCAGTTGTGTGTGCTTGTGAAAGTGAACAGTGAAAGAAAAAAAAAAAGAAAAGAAAAGACAGTGATTCGTGAATAGTTAAGATCACCCGGCCAGGGTAAAAGTAGAAATCTATTTATACCCGGGTTAGTTAATGCTGCTTTAGATAAATGATTTAGTGAAGTTCAGGAAGGAGAGGAATTTTTATTTTGTTTGATTCCATATGCATTGATGTTTCGTTCATGATCAGTGTGTGTAAAGTTATAGGACTTTACTAGAGGTTGATGTGACGAATGCCATGATATATGAATGAGATCTAAGCAAGCTGGGAGTGTGTTTGGGCTGTGCGCTAGTCCTTCTCCATCGACATCACCCGAGGTTGACATTTTATTTGCGACGCCTTGGCCAGGATATTTGCCCATTTATTATAATTGTTCTTCAACTTCTCAGAGAGGGAAGGGGTGGGATTCAAGTGTTGTTGTAATCCTAAGACAAGGGGGTTGCTCTTACTGTATGTATCCCAAGATAGTTAAATACTAGCTTGGCATTGCTTCCAAGATAGTTAATACTAGGCTTGGCATTTCAGCACCAGAGTACTTATTTCGCACAGGGTTGCCTTATAATTCGCTCTCATGTTGGCGTCAGGCGCTGGGCGTCTTATAAAAAAAACTAACTACGTTGTCCAAGCTATTATTATATTCATAGGATTGTGCTTATTACGTCACTCGTGATCGGTTAACCACCAGTTTGGCTGTCGTAGTTATAAGAAAATCTTGTTCAAAAAAAAAAAAAAAGAAGTATAATAGCGGAAGGAAAAAAGGAACACCCCTATTGAACAAAACTTGTGAGCGTCGCTCGTGATCTAGGTTACTCGGGAGATGAGGAGAGAGTTGCGAGCATTCGTTGAAAAACCAGCAAAAAGATGGAAAGGGATGCACGGCCGCGGAAAGACGCGTATCGCAGTAGAAGCACAGGAAACAGAAAGAATGAAGCAGGAACTGAAGCTTACGGCTTCCCGGGCTAACTATAAACAGGCTAAAGAAACGCAGGAACAGAAAGACTACAGGAAGAGCAGGAAACAGAAAGATTAAGAATTCAATTAGAGTTAGAACGAGTGAAAATACAAAGGGAGACCACCGATGATGGTAGTTCACTTTCCAGTGACTCTGTGCGCAGCTACGCCCCCCGACCAAAGTTGCCAAAATTCTCTGAAGGAACAGATTCGATTGACGCATACATCAGTCGTTTCGAAACGTTTGCGACCTAGTCAGGTTGGCCTTCAGAAGAGTGGGCAGTCATTTTGTCAGCGCTATTGACTGGTAAGCATTACAGATTTTCACTGCGTTACCAGCAGACCAACAATCTGATTTTAGTGCTGTGAAGGAATCATTTATGAAGGGATTTGACCTCACAGAGGAAGGATTCAGAAAGAAATTTCGTTCAGCTAGATTGCAAGCAGGTGAAACGTACACTCAGTTTGGTGCACGTTTAGATCACTATTTTGATAAATGGTTAGAGCTGAGTGGTACGAAAAAGGAGTTCGCTGAATTGAAAGAGCTGGTTATGAAAGAACAGATTTTGTCAGGTTGCGGCCCTGAGTTAACCATACATTTGAAAGAGAGACAGCCAGAGACAGCAGGGAGTTGCTGAAGTTAGCAGAGGTGTATAGAGAGGCACGTTTGGGCACTAAGGTGCAGGAGAAACAGGTGCCAGGCACAGGTGAGAAGAGTGCAAGGAGACCAGGGAGTTTTCTGCAAAGTCTGCAAACCCAGTGGTGGGGCAGAAGGAAGGGCAAAGGGACATTAGGTGTTTCATTTGTCACAAGAAGGGACATGTGGCGAGGGATTGTCGCATGAGGTTCCAGAAGGCAGCAGCCTTGCAAGAAGTCGATAAGGGTCGCCAGGGGAAACGACCTGCAGTGGAACCAAAAGGGATTCAGTCTGAAGAGGGTGGAGTGCAGCCTATGGCTAGCACTGGACAGCAGTCAGTGTCAGGGATGGAGGGCACTAGGCTGAGTGGTTCGTTACCAGTGGAAGAAGGGTGGATTGGCCAGCAGGGGTGAAAGTGTTACGAGACACTGGTTGTTCATGTGGTGTAGTTAGAACAACGCTGGTCGAGAAAGGGGATTTGACAGGGCAAATCCAGACCTGTACTCTAATCGATGGCACTGTGAGGGAGTTTCCAGTTGCTAAGATAGAAGTACGTACCCCTTACTTCTCAGGCGAGTTGTCTGCGTTGGTGATGGAGAAACCCCTTCATGATTTGATCATTGGAAATATTCCAGGGGCAAGGGATCCAGGGGATCCTGAGTTGTCGACTGCTACAGGGGCAGCAGTTCAAACACGGAGCAAGAAGGAGGAAAAGGTTGATAAACCGTTAGCCGTTCCAGCAAGGAAGTCAGGCATAGATGTGTCGCCTGATGAGTTTAGGGCAGCGCAGGAACAAGACCCTTCGCTCGTGAAGTCTTGGGAGTTGGCAAGAGGTGGAGAGAAACAGGTGGTTAGAGGAGCTGAGACAGAATTTTCTTGTGAAAGGCGGGCTGTTGTACCGAGTGTTCACCAAGGGGAAGACAGGTAAGGTGACCACTCAGTTAGAGGTACCAGCAGGTTATCGTGACACTGTCATGTCAGTGGGTCACGAGTCGCTCATGGCGGGTCATCTCGGAAACCAGCAAACAGCTGACCGAATCTTCGATGATTTTCATTGGCCAGGGGCAATGGCAGACATTAAGCGGTTCTGCATGTCATTGACGTGTGTCAAAGTCAGCACAAGGGGGGTGAAGGGGAAGGCACCTCTTAAACATCCCCCTTTAATTGACACACCATTCAGGAGAGTGGCGGTTGATCTGATTGGCCCAGTCTCGCCCTGTTCAAAGGTGGGCACAGGTATGAGACATGCAAGTTTGCAAGGGAAGGTTTGCAGGGGGCTAGGGCGTTCAGAAGAAGAAAATATGACAGGAAGGTGAGGAAGCAATCCCCAAGGTGGGAGATCAAGTCCTGGTACTGCTTCCCACGGGTCACAACAAGCTGCTGATGCATTGGAAGGGACCATTCACCATCACTAAAAAGGTGGGTCGGGATTACCGAATTGATGTGAATGGGAAACCAAAACTTTTCCATGCAAATTTCCTCCGCAAATATATTCAGCGTGAGACTCAGCACATAGGCGCAGCAGCAATCATGGATGAGGTGAAGGAGACCCAGCAGAAGAGGGGAGATTTTGTTGCCTAAGTTTCCAGAAGAGTTCATACAGGATGTGTCACTGTATGAAGGGCTAGACAGTAGGAGTTCCTGGGTTTTGTTGTTGAGGCGACACAAAGCAGCCAGAAAAGGAGAAAAGGTGGAGAAGATGATGAATTCAGAGAGACCAAAGACCAAAACAGAAGTCAGGAGTCTGCTAGGTTTATTGGCTTCTACAGGGAGTTTGTTCCAAATTTCCAGCAATCACGAGTCCTCTCAGTTATTTGGTCAAGGCGGGGGAAACCGGCAGTGGTCGAGTTTTCCAGACGCCGCAGAGCAAGCACTGCAGACAGTGTTGGAAAGACTAGGTTCCCGTCCATCTTGAAGCTACCTGATATGTCTAAACCCCATTTCTGTTGCGTACAGATGCATCAGGTGGTGGGATAGGTTTCAGTATTGTTGCAGGAGCATGAAGGGTCGGTTTCCTGTGAGATATGCTAGCAGGAAGTTGACAAAGTTGGTGAAGAAGGGTACGCAACTGTAGAGAAGGATGTTTTAGCCGTTGTGTGGGCGTGCAGAAGTTCCACAAATACGTGTATGGGAAAGAGTTCGTGATAGAGACAGATCATCAACCACTTTAAATTTCCCGCAAAGGGGGCCCCAGTTGAAAAACAGCAGAGTGCTGCGTTGGGCAATGGCATTGCACCCCTACAGGTATCGAGTGCAGTACATTCCCGGTCGACAGAATGTCGGAGCTGACTATTTAAGCGTGTAGTCTAGCAAGCTGCAACTCAGAGGAAAAATCAGTTAATATCCGGGGTGTTTGTTGATAATATGTGTTGATTACAGTTATGTTGATTGGATATGGGTTCATTCCCAGTTTGGGTATGGTTCATATTTTTGTGTGAGATTTGTTCATGTAAAGTAGTTATGCTTGGAGCATACAGTCGCTTGTGTAGTGATGCATTATTTGCAAAAAAGTGAGGATGGAGATTCCTCATGAAGTGTCATGGATCGTGATCATATTATATTGTGCTTTTCATAAGAATTGTGAAGAGGAGAGATGGCAAATCCGCAGGTAGGGGAATTGCAAAAGGTGTGCACAGAGGTCGTTATTTAAAATGGTTTGAAATAACGCAAGAGCGCACGTCAATGATTTAATTCATTGGAGTGGTATTCACAAAGATATATTTTATAATTTATAAACCGTTGGTTGTAAAGTATTTTTCAAACTTTGCACGTGTAGCTGTGTATCAGCAAATTCGGTTGTTGTCTTTTTTGTACTGTTGTTTTGAGACAATGCGGTGCATGTCTTTTGCAAGGGGGAAATTGCACGGACAAAAAAATAAACAACCAAAGTCGTGGTCCAGGTTGTGTGGACATAAGCTCAAACTCAAAATTTTCTGAGCGCCAGCCAGACGGACTAAGTAGCTGACCGATGCCTCGTGTCTGGTCAAACGAGTCTCGACGCCCGGATCAGACTCATCCAGCCAATTTGGCACAGCGAGGAGACTAATCCTAATCCTCTACGGAGACGGTCTGTCCAGCCAGACAGACTAAGTAGCTGACCGACGCCTCGATGTCTGGTCAGACGAGTCTCGATGCCTGGACCAGACTGATCTAGCCAATTTACGACGTCGCCGGAACGAAGAGAGGGGAAGGTAGTGTGTGGTGGGGTGAAATCAAGCTAATCAATTAAATGACCAATTGACCACCACAGAGAGTAAGGCGTGTAGGCGTGACTGGCATGATTTGAATATCCAATGGAATTAGAGGGAGATAACTTCGGGTACGAGGCGGTAAAAAATACTGACCAATGGTACTCACCCTTGGACACGTAGGTAGGGAATAAAGTAATGTGTGAGTGAGAGAGAGGGAGGAGAACGAACAGACAGAGAGAGAGAGGAAGAGGTTCTGGGTGTAGGTCTGCTGGAGAGAGAAGCAGAGAGATGAAGGGAGAGAGAAGAGAACCAAGTTGAGAGATTAGCACGAGATAGTCTGCAGAGGAAGGACTAAGGAGAGATGTGGAGAGAGAGAGTTGCTAACTAATGAAGAGGAAAAGAAAGAAAAGAAAAAGAAAAGAAAAGCAACCATGTCCATTTGATAGAGCAGACTAGAAGAGAGAGAGAGAGTGCAATGCGTTAATGCAGGAAGGAAGAAAGGAGAACAGATCGATGTTGATAGTCACTGTTCCATCTTAACCGGGGTTCGACCTCATACCTGGCAGCGTCACTTCGTCAAGCAGAACCACAGACCAACGCCAGTGCCAGCAGTCTAACCTGACCAGGCGCAGCAGACCAAGACCAGTGCCAGCAGTTGTGTCGTGCTTGTGAAAGTGACAGTGAAAAGAAAAAAAAAAGAAGAAAAGAAAGACAGTGATTCGTGAATAGTTAAGATCACCTGGCAGGTAAAGTAGAAATCTATTTATACCCGGGTTAGTTAATGACGCTTTAGATAAATGATTTTGTGAAGTTCAGGAAGGAGAGAATGTTTTATTTTGTTTGATTCCATATGCATTGATGTTTCGTTCTATGATCATGTGTAGTAAAGTTATAGACTTTACTAGTGGTTTGATGTGACGAATGCATGATATATGAATGAGATCGTAAGCAAGCTGTGAGTGTGTTTGGGCTGTGCGCTAGTCCTTCCTCCATCGACATCACCCGAGGTTGACACACACACACTCACACACACACACACACACACACACACACACACACACACACACACACACACACGCTCACACCCACTCACACACACACACCACACACACACACACCACACATACACACACACACACACACACACACACACACACACACACACACACACACACACACACACACACCCCTTGTCTGAATCACTTTTAGTGGAAGGACGTTAAACTGAAGAACAACACACACACACACACACACACACACACACACACACACACACACACACACACACACACACACACACCGGTTTTGTTCTCAGCTGCTACAGGCTAAGCGAGAATGGCGCCAGGCAGAGCGTTGCTGGCTCAAATCTGGACTACATGTTCATAAACAAATTTTTCGTACTGCCAATAAGCTAGTTACTAACATTCTGGACAGCGCCAAATGCTGTTTTTACAGTGCCAAAATCCTAGCCTGTAGAACATCCCGACAACTGTTTACTGTAACCAATACTCTGCTTGGCAAATCAAAGTCCACACCTCTGCCCTCCTCAATCCCTGCGACAGAACTCCCCCAGCGTTTCTCTGATTTCTTCTATAGTAAAATAGCCACTATTCGCCATAATCTGGACTCTCATGCTGCTCCTTCCCCTGCTGTTCCTGATCCTTCCTTCTCCGGCACTCAGTGGTCTGAATTCCACTCTGTGTCGGTAGAAGAGGTCCGGAAAATCTTGAAGCAAGTCACTGTCAAGACATGTGAACTTGACCCTCTCCCCTCATCCATTCTTACCTGCTCTCTTGACGATCTCCTCCCATACTTTACATCCATTATCAATGACTCTTTGCAATCAGGTTGTTTTCCCACTCTGTTCAAATCTGCAGTTGTCAGACCTCTCCTGAAGAAGCAAAACTTAGATCCTGAAAAT
>CM031614.1:61975823-61999286 GCA_018398815.1 Conus ventricosus
GGCTGTAACGGCCTGTAACGGTTTTTCTTCTTTACAGAATATCTCAGAAAGTACTTGGCCGATCTTTGTAAAAATGAGCAGGTACGTTCATTATCGGTCACGGATGATGCCCGATGTTTTAGTTTACCTCGTTATAGCCGTTACTAACGGCTGTAACGGCCTGTAACGGCTTTTCTTCTTTATGGAATATCTCAGAAAATACTTGGCCGATCTTTCTGAAAATTTGTAGGTTTGTTCATTATGGGTCACGAATATTGCCCGATATTTTAGTTTACCGTTATAACCGCTACTAACGGCTGTAACGGCCTGTAACAGTTTTTCTTCTTTATGGAATATCTCAGAAAGTACTTGGCCGACCTTTATGAAAATTAGCAGGTATGTTCATTATGGATCACGGATGATGCCGGATGTTTTAGTTTGCCCCGTTATAGCCGTTACTAACGGTTGTAACGGCCTGTAACGGTTTTTTTCTTTATGGAATATCTCAGAAAGTACTTGGCCAATTTATAAGCGGTTTGGATGATCTTGTGACAAATCGGGGCCTCTGTCCATATGTAAGTGATGTAATGCTGAAAATGGATTAAACAACCGTTAAAAACCGTTATTCTGCCGTTACTTCTTATATATAGGTGGATTTTAATGAAATTTGGTATATAGAAAGGTTATCACACACAAATGACACTTCTATCTAGTATTTCAAAATTTGACCGTTAAAAACCGTTATTCTTGACACATTGTCCGATTTGGATGATATTTGATATGTACACAGGCTTTAGCCCAGTGAGGACTAAAATACCGGTTTCAAAAGTATATATCGGTTATATAACAGTTAAACCGTTATTTTGCCGTTATTTTTTATATCATCATCATCATTCTCTTGCCCATGATGGGCGTAGAGGAGAGATGAGAGACACTCTCGAAGCCAGGCACCGCCATCCGGCCCTGTCCTCTGCCTGTCGCATCAGCGAAGGGCCATCCATCCTGGTCCATTCTTTGATGTTGTCCATCCAGCATTTGGCTTGTCGTCCCCTTCGTCTGCCGCCTTCCAGTGTGTCCTGGATGACTGTTTTGGGCAGTGAATTGTGGCGTATGACATGCCCGAACCACGACAGCTTCCTCTTCTTGACTGTTGCCAAGAGGGGTTCTTGGGGGCCTGCAAGTGATGTTATTTGGCTCCTCACAAGGTCGTTTGTCTTCCGGTCTTGCCAAGAGATCCCGAGCAAGCGCCTGAAGCATTTAGTTTCAAACGTCTGGATTCTCTTGATGGTCTCTGCTGTCATGGTCCAGCTTTCGCAGCCATACAGCAGGATGGACAGCACCAGGGACTTGTACAGCTTCATCTTTGTAGGAAAGCTGATCTCCCTGCTCTTCCAGATCTTGTTTAGCTTTGCCATATATATATTATATATTGGTGGGTTTTAATGAAATTTTGTATATATTGAAAGGTTATCACATACAAATGGCACTTCCATGTTGTGTTTCAAAATCTGACCGTTAAAAACCGTTATTCTTGACATATTGTCCGATTTGGATGAAATTTGGTATGTACACAGGCTTTAGCCCAGTGAGGACTGAAATACCAGTTTCAAAAGTGTACATCGGTTAAATAACCGTTAAAACCGTCATTTTGCCTTTATTTCTTATCTCACAAAGCACTTGGCCGATTTATAAGCGGTTTGGAAAACTGGGAGTACGTTTATATGCTTCGCATCTTGTTTTCGTTTCTTTTTATTTTCATGTTCGTCTCTTATATGTCACTGATAAGTAGTGATGTAAATATTGGGCTAAGAGATGACCCGCAGAATTCTGCAAACTGCTCTACCATTGGTAGAAAGCACAGTCGCCAGTCACCTGCCACCAATACTCGGGGCACTCGGTCATCTGAATTTCTGTTGATCCCGGCGTGCACACCTTTCTGCTGCAAAGCGACCGGTCAACACGGACAACACGCTGCGCCCCTCCCCCCCCCCTTTTAAAAAAAAAATCTTTTTGTAAAGAAACCGATCGCCGAAGCTGAACTCTTATCACAACGTGCTCTAGGCTGCCGGAAAGCATTTCTTGCACTTCGCGTCATGATCCAATGAGCGACGTTGCTGATGGACACGTGACTTTGCGTAAGTTGACATGCATGGAGCAGACGAGAATAGGCGGGCCTGATTTTTCGAAATGTTTACATGACATGTTTGATGAGAAAAGAGCGTCGAAACGCTTGGTACTCGGAACATGTGTAGGTCTGTTTGGAATCAGTCTGGGTATTCCTTCGTATGCTGTGTGACACGAACGTGACAGTATCTGAAAAACGGCAACGTTGGAAACGTCATGGATTGCCCTGAGCTGGGCCAAATGCACAGAATGTCGGCGAGGAGTGACGTCGACACGAGATGGACACCCACCTGCTGCTGAATCTGTCTGTGAGGATGCTTGTCACCTGTAGCTGCAGGGTGAGGTTTATGTTTTGTCGTTGTTGAACGTGATGATGTTGTTATTCTTCCTGTTGTTTTCAGCCTTTTTTTTTAAGTTTGGTTTTGGTTTGGATTTTTTTTTTTGCTTTCTTACCAGCTATCATCTCCATTTAACGGTTACCCCCCCCCCCTTTCCACCACCACCAGCACTGCCCCTTCCCCATCAAGATTGTGGATGGTCTGATGCCAGTAACCCTTTCCGATCTGAACTTGAAGCCCAAAAAATCAATATCAGATGACAGTTGGCATTTTGGGGGGGGGGGGGGGGGGGGGGGGGAGGGCGCTTGCCTGAACTGTCAAGTATTGGAGAGGTGGGGTGGGGGTAATGGAAAGGGTGAGGGATAGAGTGGGGGTGGGGAATCTGTCGTCTTTAAAAAAAATCATAAATGCAGAGGGGCTGGGAGGGGCTGCACATTCTTGTGCAGGTGGCGAGGAAGGGAATGGAAGGGGTGCACTGCGGGAACTCTCATGTTCCAAATTTTCGAGAAAGCGAGATGCGGAAGGGAGGGGTGGGGTTGCTCATCTTCCACATCATGACAGGGGAAGGCGAAAGCTGGAGAGAGAGAGGGGAGAGAGAGAGAGAGAGAGAGAGAGAGGAGAGGAGGAGGGGGGGGGGGGGGGAGCTCGCAATCCTTCTAAAAGACAAGTTGGCGGAGAGGGGAGACGAGTTGGATGGAGGGGGGGGGGGGGGGGGTAGGGGAGACGGTTCCCATCTTCCATATCGCGATTCCATTATTCCATGTCCCTGTAAAGGAGGGGAAGGGGTGGGGGACTTTTTTATTTTTTTATTTTTTTTAGAGCCGTTCGGTTGAGGAAGAAGAGAAGGGAGGGTGGAGGCTGGATAGTTTTCGTTGGAACTATCATTGTTCGGACTACATTTCCTCAAAGTTGTTTGAATTAGGCTGTAAACCGAGGCTTTGACAGCGAATAAAAGCAAAAACATCTCGCACACACGTTGAATCGTATCACCATCCTTCCAAGAGTAGGACATGCGAGGTGGATGGTGTGGACGACATGTATACACTTGCCATGCATCCTGTGCGCTAGAAATGGTTTGCTTGCAGACCTCTGAGCTCAAGGCATGATAATATGGTTAACTGGTAAAATGATAAGAATTGAACATCAAACCTTGTTTCACCTGAAAACAGAAATCATTATTGACGAGGCGACTCTTTCATGTCGAAAGCCATAAGTGTGATCATGATCTGTTGGATCTAGTCAACTCTCATACTATCTGACTGGCATTATGAGAATTAGAACGGAAACAGGTGACTCATCATCAGGGAGATGTTTCTTTTTCTACTCTGTGTACACACACACAAACAACACACACACACACACACACACACACACACACACACACACACACACACACGAGAAAGAGAGAGAGAGAGAGAGAGAGAGAGAGGGTAAACATATTTTCCGTGGGCAGGGGTGGTTGGGTCTGTGGGGTGTGCTCGGCAGCTGGAGGGTGGTGTTTTTCGCCGGTGGGCTCTGCAGTCATGAAATACGGGCTGGTACACCCATGGGGATGCTACTTTAAGGCTGTTATGAGCTGCATCCTGTAGTCTGATTTACCTCTGTTCAGGAGCAGTTATGTCCCTTGATATCTTGATGGAGTGTCCTGCGCGTGCCTGTACCCATCGTCAACACAGCGCAGGCCTCCAAGGGTGGTACAGGACTGCTCTAAAGGCAGGTGAACACAGTGCTTCTCTGGGTCCTCCCCAGCACCTTCGGGTGTTTCTTTTTCTCCTCATGTTTGCATAAATCAGTGACCAAGAAAGACCAATGTTTATTCACAAGAGTAATGTTCAAGCGCATCTTTGTGTACTTATATACAGCATACATGCCCCATCTTTGTGTACTTATACAGCATACATGCCGCATCTTTGTGTACTTATACAGCATACATGCCGCAGCTTTGTGTACTTATACAGCATACATGCATAGCAGATGACGAGAATAACACAGGAAAAAAAAACCTTTGGGCCAAAACAATCAGCAACGCAACAACAAGATTCAAATGTTTCTGGCCCCATTGTGAAGCATTATCCAACAGGATCTTTGATCTGTCGTTAGATCCGGATCCGTTCCACAGATTTGCGCTGGAGCCAACAGTTCATGAATTCGTCTTTTCGCTGTGGGTGACCAGGATACAAAGGAAAATCTGCACTGTTCGTCGCACTCAGAAGCTATGAGCACACGTTTTAAAAAAACAAAACAAAACAAGAACACAAACTTGGTATACAACTGCACAAAATGGAAGCAACGTGCACGCGAGAGTGAAAAAGTGCAGCGAAAAGAAAGATTCAAAAGGGTGAGGGGACGATAAGGGGTAAAGCGAGATCTGAGGAAGAAAAAAAAGGGAGAGGAGGGGCGAGGAAGAGGCGAGAAAATGGAGAGAGAGAGAGAGAGAGACGTGGGAGAGAGAGGAGAGAGACGAGAGAGAGAATCCGAATGTGCTCGGCTTTGTGGGCCTTCCACATGGGGACAGTGAGGAATGGGGAGGGGGGAGGGGGCTCCAATAACTAATCAATATACTAGATGCAATCAGTCTCAAGTTTGTCAGGTTGTCACGAACATGGTAAGCACTTCTAGGTTAATACGCTCGTACGGTTCATTCTTGGTCAGTGTGCTAGAGCACAAAAAACAACAGCTCTGCAGTCACTGGTTAACATGAGTTTTTTTCACAGTGATAGAACGTTTTAGATAATGATAAATGTACAGTGTATAGTCACTTCTAAGAGCATGATATCCTTTAGAATCAGAGCTTACTGATAAGTTTAACGTGTGTGAAATTTATAGTTATTAGGATCACAATCTTTATCAAGATTTCGTTTAGAGCCTAGCACTAATGTCATAATTTTTATTTAACGAACTGCGTAGTTCTCAGGTTGCTTCTTACCAAGATTTCCGTCGTAACCCAGCATGTTGTCACACTTGGTTTTTTTTCTCTCTCTGAGAAGGATTACAAGGCTGTCCATTTCGCTTTGATGTATCTTCAGAAACATAGCGATAGATTGTGAGTAGGAGCGGGGTGATATGTGGAATGTGGTCAGACATGGTGAGGGATGGATGAAGTGAGTATGAGGATGGGAATGGGGAGGCGCTTGAGGGTAGGAGGAGGGTATGGGGGAGCTAAGTTAATCATGGGCGGAAATTTGCTGTTACATAAGTCATGAATATGATGATACTTTGCTACTTGCACCTTAAAAGTTTTCTAATGAACTATTTCTGTTATAAAACCAAAAAGATCTATAGATGATATACAACGGGAGTCTTAAGAGGGTGTTATTCATTTGTACTACAACGGTTTCCTTCTGTTGATGGGCGTGAAGTGGGTATCCGACAGATAACGGTTTGGATGCAGTAGTTTTTGATGTGCCGGCTTTGGTGTAGGCTGCTTGCGTGGTTGCTTTAAACACTTTCGTTTGATTTAGCTGTGGACATTGAACACTTTAGTAAGACATATTAATTTAAAATAACCTTGTGGTCAACATTTTCGTTTTCCCAAATGAAAACATTTTAGCTTGATCATAACACTTTGTGGACGTATGTACGTCAAGTTTTTCACCCGTCACGGTTTTTTCACTGGGTGAGAAAATCATGATGGGTATATTGTCACGTTTTTCTCACCAGGTGAGAAACGTGACGAGCGTATCGTCACATTTTTTCACCTCACGTTTTCTCACAGGTTAGAAAACGCTGTCGGGTGTGGCATCACGGTTTTCTCACCCGTCACGTGTTCTCACACCCCTTGGTTCTCTCTCGCTCCTCTCTCTCTTTCTCTCTCTCTCTCTCTTCTCTCTCTATCTCTCTCTCTCTCTCTTCTCTCTCTCTCTCAATCAGAAAAAATGTCTTTGGGAAAAGGAATTTTATATTTTCGGAAGGGTAACCATGTTGTCGGACGAAATAGGACGCTTACCTAGAGCCGGCCGTTTGGTCCGATCCGACACAAGATTGAACGTCGGACAAACGGCCGAACAACTGCGATCTTTCCGTGTGTCTGATAACAATTTTAAACACGCTATGACAAACCCCTTATGACACGTGGCAAAGGCTAACGGCCTATCAGCGTTTTGATTAAAATTGATAAAAAAAAAAAAAAAAAAAATAGAAAAAAAAAAAAAAAAAACAAAAAAAAAAAAAAAAAAAGAAATCACTAGATTTGGACGGACATGACACACATTCTCTCTCTCTCTCTCTCTCTCTCTCTCTCTCTCTCTCTCTCTTCTCTCTCCTCTCTCTCTCCCATACACACACACAATACACAGATTCACACACCACCCGCGCGCGCGAGCGCCACACCTAAATACGCCTACTCAAGCTCAGAGCACACCGAATGCAACAAGTGAGAGAGAGAATGAAGAGATTGAAAGGAGAGAGGAGACAGAGGAACATTTGATTTTTATTGAGAATGGTCGGTTGCGATGAATCATGGCACATCCGCAGTCACGTAACAATGTGAGAAAAGTCGACGATACACCCGTCACGTATTCTCACCAGGTGAGAAACATGAAGGGTGGAGAAATCGTGACGTAACATACGTACGTTAGTGCCAAGTGGTTGAATACTGAAACTGTTTATCAACGGCAAGCAGAAGTAAAGGGAGGGTATCCGTACAGTAAATGCACGTTTTCCAGAACAGTCGTTTGAAGGATATGTAACTCCTCGTATCTATCTCTGTCTTGGTATAGTTCCTCTCCCAAATAAATAAATAGATCCACCAATTTTCACGCCAGAATGCGTAAAAAGACTTGCCTGCAACCAAAAGTGCATGTTAAAACATTTGCCCAGAAGACGCGGGGGTAGTGAGTAAGAGGAAATTGTAACATTAGAGATGAGGAAAAATGAGGGGGCGGTGGGGATAGATGCAGAGAGGGGGGGAGGAGAGGAGAGAGAGAGTAGAGACGAGCAGAGAGAGAGGAGAGAGAGAGAAGAATGAGAGAGAGAGACAGACAGGAGTAGGAGAGAGGAGAGAGAGAGAGAGAGAGGATGAGGGGTGAGTGGGGGGGAGACGAGCAAGAGCGCTTTAACGAGTGTGTAAACTTCTACATAATCCAGCAGTCCTATACGCACTGAACTCACGTGCATCCAGATTCTCCACCAAAATTCTGCAAGATCATAGCTATCATTTTTCACTCGTGCAAACCGTATATGTTTATAGCATAGGTCACCGCACAGTCAACATCGAGACTGCGTTACAATTTTGAAATAATATATAGATCTGCATTATATAAATGTAGCGGAAACTAAATTACAGCCATGGAGAAAGATTTTTTTTCCTGACACGAACACATATTCTCAATATCAAAGAAACCCATGCCTCTTCTGAGTTTTCTCTTCGTGTGCTACGGATGTTGTATCAGATCTTACCCCCTGAACACCCCCGCAGTGACTCGGCGTGGCAGTGCAGGGTCTCGCCTGATGAGCTGCCCTCGACGACTGAGACTGGATAGTTTCTCTCTGGACTGCTGGTGTTCTGGGGCGGCGATGGACGAAACCGGGGCGTGGCTCTACTTTGGGGAACCGGAATTGTACTTAGGTAGGGTAGGGGGGGGGGGGGGGTGTGGGGGGGATAGAAGAGCTTGGATGGATCGGCCGTTCAGGTGTGATGAAAATAAACTTGTTTCAATTATGTTGTCTGCGGCCCGGCTGACACGAGCGGGGTTGGGGTGGATGGGGGTGGGGGAACATATCAAAGTTCATCGAATATGCGCATTGTCTCCAGCGTTTAAGCCTTGAGAGACAAAAAAAAGAAAAAGAAAAAAAAAAAAGAACATTTCTTGGAATCAACCGTGAAGTCTCGGAGCTTAACTGGCACGTCGTGTCCATGACCGTCACTTGAAGTGTGTGGTCTTCAGGTGGGGTTTGGTTGGTGGGTTTACGTGGAGGCGTGAAAGGGCCGATTACTTCACTTTCAGCAAAAGATGAAGTAAAACTGCAGTGCGGTGATTACCTCTCTCCTTCCAGCCTATGACAAATGATTGTAGCATGTACTCCTTTGGACCCCCCCCCCTCCTTCTCCATCCGGTCTATGACATATGATTAGTAGCATTGCACTCTGTGTCTCCTTCATTCTCTGTCGGTTTCAGTGTCTGTCTGTCTGTTTCTGTCTTTGTCCTCTCTCTGTCTCTGTCTCTCTCTGATTTCTGTCTCTGGTCTTCTGTCTCTCTCTCCCCCCCTCTTTCTCTCCTCTTCTCTCTCTCTCTCTCCTCCTCTCTCTCTCTCTCTCTCTTCTGTTCGGCGGGACTGTAGTATGTTTCTTTGTCTGTTTCGGTCATCCATTTCTCTACCTGTCTGTCTCTCTGTCGGTCTGTCTGCCTGCCTGCCTGGTATGCCTGCCTGTCTGTCTTGCCTCTCTCTCTCTTCTCACTCTCTCTCTCTCTCTTCTCTCTCTCTCTCACTCTCTCTTCCTCTCTCTCTCTCTCAATTCTGGACAAATAGTGAGATTGCTGTACGAATCCTGATGACCGTTTGATCTACTCCTGTTTTCCCTGCTATATTTTCTCAGCTGGTGATTGTCTATTCTCGTTGCCCCCTGACAACATCTCTCCATCAGCTGCCCGCCCTCATTACCTGTAGGCTTTCCTGAAGGAGGTGGTTCATCACGCCGTACACCAGCAGTGGAGGGCGTGTTGGAGAACAGCAGCACAGCCCCGTATGGGCACCTCACGCTGGAACCACGAGCGAAGGAGCTGACATTGAGGATGATGACGTAGGCCGAAGCTGAGGCACGTGATGTAGGAAGATGACAAACAATGAGCGGACAAAGGCCACTCCTTGGCACTGGGCTTCTTTCTTTGTTGTGTAGCTTGCTTTTTGCCCGCAGTGGAATTCTGGGGGATTCTTGTTGAAGACGTCTTTCCGGCAGATTGCTGATGATGTTAGCGAGAACTGTTCAGAACTGCTATGGCTGTGCTGATGGTCACGTCGTTTGAAGCTTCTTCTGTCAAGTCTGCTTTTCATCTTCAGAGGACAGGTTTTCGGGAGTGACTGAACATTGTCCTGAGGTTGGTTCTGTTTCACGGCGATCTGCACTGTCTGCGTTCTATGTCGTGTGGGTTGGGCCTGACAGTCATTTCATCATGAGAATCAACTTTGTCGCTGGTTGTGGATGTAACCGTTTTAGAGCAGGAGGCATTACTGGTCCTCCTTTTGTGAGGAGGCGAGTTCATGGTCCGAGAAAGCTTCCGTTGATGGCCAGGTCCGTCCGTGGTTGCACGCAGAGCTCTGGCTCCCCGACTGTCCTGACACTCTGACCCGTTCAGTTCCTGGAAGCATCGACACGAATTCCCCACTCCTCCTTCACGCCCTGGACACAGCCAGTTCTGTGGTCTTCTCGGGACATTTGCCGGTTTGTCAGTTCCTGTTCCCTGACCGCTGAAGCATCGATCTCCTGATTTGTTCCTCGAACGTCCTTTCCTCCACGTCAGAAGTTTTCCTCCGGCCCTGCTGTGGTCTTCCAGTTGCTCGGCGTCGCCCGGACTTCCTCCAGAACGGAAAATGGCGATGTTGCAGACGCCCATGAAACCATCATGGGACCGAGGTTGAATAAAAATGACATGACTTTGGCGTAGTTCCAAGTCTGGACGGTTGTAGGAGCAGATGTGAGTGTGGGCCACTGTAGTGGAATTCTCTGCGTCGATGTTGAAACGCGGTAGGCAGAGACAGGAGGATGGAACCACCAAGATGGCGATGATTGGGAGGACGGCGCGGGGACAGTGTGAAGAGGCGTTTGCCAGAGCTGGGATCGGACACACGTGCAGGTAACGTTCAAGGGAGATGCCAGCAGTGACAAATAAACACACTTTAGTGAACAAAGGAGCACGCAAAAAAAAGCAGCTTTTAACATGTCCGTCTTTAACCCATGTCTGAAGACAGTTACTCATTTCGGAGTTGAGAATAGAATCGTATTTTTTTTTGTAACCTGAACAAGAGGTGAGTGTGTGTTGTGGGTGTGTGTGTGTGGGGGGGGGGGGGGGGGGGGGTAGTGGGAAAGGCAAAGATGAGGATGGATGGTGCCTGTGGTATTTAGATGATCGTGGAGGTTATATACATTCGATTGCGCTCGAGTGGTTGAGATGCAACAAGGAAGTAACTGTCGATGGTCTTGTAAACTGAGTATCGACATACAATTAACAAAAGAAAAAATATGTGTGGAATTGCAAGATCACTCGCGAAAAGGACCAACACGAAACTAAAGTTTGCTACAGTAATGGTCCTGGAAAGAAAAACAGTGTTCGTCCCCATATGGTTTCCTAAGGTTGATGTTTGGTCCCCTCCAAAACTTCCATCGTCCTGAAAGAAAAAACAGTGTTTGTCCCATATGGATTCCTACGTGTTGATGTTCTGTCCCCCCCCCCCCCCCCCGAATGCATCGGGCCAAAGCATTAACTTGAAATCCTCAAGGGGCAAGCGTATTTTTTTTTCTTTTAAGGGACCAACGTGGAAAATATCCATGTGCAACGAAACATCAGTCTTTTTAAGGATTAACTTGACGATGTTCAGTGAAACGAAACGTCGCATTTTTTTTTTTTCTTTTAAGGAACAGCAGAAAAAGATGTGCACATGCAACAAAATGTCGTATTTCACTTAATGTCAAGGAATTTGTTTTCAGCCTGTGTTTACTGAGTGATAGAAATTTTAGCCAGGACAGTGGGGGAAATGGTTGTTCACACTGTCAACCGTCAGAAACTGAAATCATCCACCGTGTTGGCATCTTGTGAAAGCTCACTCTCAGGTCCGCCTCAGTGGCAACTTACGGACGTGTAATCACGGTTCACACCTTTTTGGTTTATCCCTTTCAATTCACGATTCCCATAGTTCCAAAAGTTTGTGACTCAGCATATCGTAGTCCCCTTTTTTCGTGGCAGCTTGATCCGATCAATCATCAAGCTTATTGTAGAATGAATAGTTTCTAAAAACGGAACTTTGAATACACGGAAACACATGCAGCAATATCACCGACGGATATTTCTTACGAAGAAAGTAAATTGTGGTGTTTCGGGAGTTAATTTTTCTGTTAAAAAATAATCGGGAAGAAATCAAATATAACGCTGATGGGGTCGCTTCCAAAAAGTCGAGTATTCGCTGAAAAAGAAAAAGTGAAACCAGTGATATTATATTTTACAAATGGTATACATAACGGACCGCAGCTTTACAAAATAACGCTATTTGTTTTTTTTTTTTTTCCAAAGATCGACTAGTTTTGATTTTTGAATAACTGGAATTTTTTTGCTTTTTTTTGTTTTGATTATATTTATGACCAAGAACAAAGTGATCAGAATTGCCTACAGTTTGGTATTTGAAAATGTGGCACGGTACGGGAACGCAGCCCTATCCGATTATGTCACTCTGTACAGCCTTAGTTTGAAAAACGGAAAGAAACCAGAAGCATCTTGATGAAGTGGACTCCCTCGTTACATTTAGGAATATTTTTACTCAGTTTTAGTGACACTGTCTTTGTTGTAATTTTCAAACAAGTCTATTCAATTTCGCTCTGTCAGTATACCTTGGTAGGCTGAAGTCATGCCTAAGCCTCCCACCACACCACAACTCACACACATACGCGCTCACACAATGAGGAAACGCACTCACGCACACATGCATGGACGCAAACGCAAACCACACGTGCACGCATGCAAGTGCGCGCGCGCACGCACACAACACACACGCATACACACACACAATACACGAAACACCACACACACACACGTTGCACCATGGGCCACGAATGTAACCATCACGCACGCACGCACACAAAAACGTTTACACATATGGTGTCTGTCCGAGCTAGCCAGCACACTCGGTGTGTTTCACTCACAGACAGACAGACAGACAAGTAGACTGTCAGACAGACACAGACAGACACACCTCACACACGCGCTCATCACACAGACACTCACTGACACACACTCACTGGACAACATCACACACACCACGGACACACACGGACACAGACACACCACACACACACACACACACACACACACACACACACTTCTCCCTGTTTAAGAGCGTTATCAGTGGAACGGGACACATGCTCGTTTAGCGCTTTCATTCACACACACACACACACACACGCACCAACACACACACACGCGCGCCGCCGCACGCTCCGCGCAACGCACGCACGCACGCACGCACGCGCGGCGCATATTAAATCTTTTGTCTTACCCTCTCTCGCTCAAACACGCTCAACGCACGCACGCAGGACACACACGCACACGCACACACACAACACACACACACACACACGCACAATACACACACCCACACACACACACACACACACACACACTCACACACACACAATCACTCGTTACACGCCCACACACTACACTCACATAACATACACGAGTGCGCGCGGTTCTCTGTCAAATCTCTCTCTCTTCTCTCTCTCTCTCTCTCTCTCGCTCTCTCTCTTTCTCTATCTCTCTCTCTCTCTCTCTCCGTTTGTCCCCCTTCCTCCAAAGAACCCTAGATTGAGCATACCTACCTCCCCAGGGTGCAACGGACCATTCCATTCAGAACACCAGTGGGCCCGTGGTTCACAACGGGATGAAAGCCCAAGACCAGGTCAAGGCAGAAAGGTCAGGCCTCTCGCTCGACAAAGACAAACTTGTCGGCCAAGGCCAGGTTGGCTATGAAGAGATCGTGCACGTGCGTTGTTGTCGCAAACGTCTGACCAGAACCGTAAAAAGAAGTCCTTTACCCCTCACTCCACCTAGTATGATGACATTGCCGTAGGTTCGCCAGGACTGAGCACGTGCAGCATTGCTGACGTGTGGTCCCAACATTGGGTGTGCTTTTGTTCATCTGAGCGTCTTTCCTCCTCCTGAGCAGCTCACGTTTCCCAGTTCAACTCTGAGGTGTCTGTATTTCTCAGGCCTGGTTGGCGTTCGGATATATCGTGTAAGGAAGGGTAGAAGGCAGCTATTGTCAATGTAGTGATGGACAGAATAAAACCCTGTAGTTATTATTTTGCACATCATTTTCATCATCATCGATTATCATTAAAAAAAAAGATGATAATCAAATTCTGTGACCTTTCATGACTCTGCTCTCGCGGTGACTTCAATAATGATTTCCTCTCCACGTTCATACTCGTGGTGGGTTTGTGTCGAGGTTCATCCGTACTGGCAATTATTTTCGACATTTTGGAAAGTTCGTGGTTGGCGCTTTTTGGTCATGGACGTTCACTTATGCTGGCTTCCCAACAGATGTAAATGTTCTCGTTCAGGAGGTGGGCAGTGGGGAGAGGGGCCTAGCGGTAGTGTCCTGAGTATGGTCGATAGAGCATGCATCATGAAACCATCAACTGATCCGCTATGAACACACGTCGTGAAGAGTTCACTATAACACAATGTGATGAAGAGAATTTCCACTATAAACACAATGTCATGAAGAGTTCACTATAAACAGTGTCTTGAGAGTTTCCACTATTCAACACAATGTCATGAAGAGTTCCACTATAGACAATGTGATGAAGAGTTCCACTATAAACAACAATGTGATGAAGAGATCTTCCACTATAACACAATGTCACCGAGGCGTTCCACTATAACACAATGTCATGATGAGTTCCACTATAAACACACTGTGATGAGTTCCACTATAACACATGTCATGAAGTGTTCCACTTAAACCCACCAATGTCATGAAGAGTTCCACTATCACACATTGTCAGAGAAGTTCCAACTTAACACAATGTATGAATGAGTTCCAACTATAAACACAATGTTATGAAGAGTTCCACTCTAGCATAATGTTTATGTAACATGTCCCACTTAGCACATGACATAATTGTCCCACTTAAGACACATGTGGGGCAAGTGGTAAGTCTGAGTCAAAAATAATCGGACACGATAAAAAAAACAACTTTAAATGTGATACAATACTAACTTTGGGACAAGTCTCTCTCCAGCATATGGATAGCATGGGTTGTCGATAAAGAGAAAAAAGCTGTCTCCGTCTGTACGGTGATAAGAATGAAAGAAATAGGTCTGTTCTTGTGTCCGAATGTATATTGAAACTTGGGCATAATAATCGAATTCCTTTTTCCATTGTCTGTCCCTTTGACTCGATGAGTGTAATGAAACTGATTGTCTCGTGGTTACTTTACGCCGTAATTACTGCACGCGATTGTGTGTGTGATGGCTGTGTTGTGTGTGTGTGTGGTGTGTGTGTGTGTGGGAGTGTGTGTGTGTGTGATGCGTGCGTATGCATGCGCGGTGCTTGCGTTTATCGTCGTGCCTGGGGTGCACGCCCGTGTGGTGTGTGTGTACATGAGCGTGTACGCCTACCATGATATCTGGAGAAACAAGATTGGAATCCAAAGGCTACTTCCAAGCAAACACCTGTGTGTTCTACATGTCTATATCCACACACCATAACAATTTCACCCCCCCCCCCCTCAATGCAAACATACACACACCAAACACACACATAACACTCACTAACGATACACATTACACACGATAATTAGAGTTGCCTGATATTCACATTTTGCATAAATGGAAGGAAGCTGTTGCTCGCTTAAATGTGTGCATCAAAATCAACGAAAGGTCGCTGACTACGCCTCATGAACAAAAGTACACGTGTGCACTTACATGTGCTGTGTGTGATCGTTGTGTGGTGTGTGTGTGTGTGTGGTGTGACCGACTTCAGAAAAGAACAACATGGTGTCTGCCAAAGGGACATTAAATCTCGTCATCACCATAGACTCCTCTCGTTAGGCGAATTACCTTGTTTTCCTCCACGTGACCTTTGCTTACGTCGTGTGCCAGGTTGAACCAATAGGTTTTGCTGTACTGTGTGTTCCAGGTTGAACCATATAGCTTTGGTAATGTGTGTTCAAGGTTGAACAATAGGTTTGCAGTAATGTGCTTACATACTCATTTCAGCGCTGTGAATAATAGCAACTTCCTCGAAGATTCGTAAACCACTGCACTCTTGTCGCATGTAACCTTGCGCTATGGGCCAATCGCAATGGAGCTAGGGTAAAGGATCTTCCTGTGTGATGGTCTGTCGATCCTTAAGATAATTCAAAAACAGTGGGAACGGTCAAACGAAAAGGTGATAGGCTCGGGAAAGAGGTGACTTTGCAGTTACTATGGCTCCAAAGGAGCAATTGACCACTAACGACAATTCTCCTGTGGGGGTGACTCTTTGTTGTCCTTGTGCCTCTGTCCAGTTAGTGGTTATCTTTTTCTTTTCTGTTTATGATTTACTGAATTCGGCTTCTGTACCTCTTATTTAGCTGTTTCTGGTCGTCTTCTCTTCTCTCCCCTGTCGCGAGTTTTACGCTCAGTACAGGCTGGGTGTAGGTTATTGGATTCTGCCTTCCTATGAGAGTTTTTATTCACAATTCAGACCTCTGCGGCAGAGAGAGAGAGAGAGAACACACACACACACACACACTCACACACACACCACACACACACACACACACACACACACACACACACAAACACACACACACAGAGAGAGAGAGAGAGTGAGAGAGAGAGAGAGAGAGCGAGGGAGAGATGAAGACAGGAAAAAGAGACGGAGAGAAGACAGGTAGTGAAAGATTGAGAGAGACAGACAAAAAGAGACAATACCATCATGACCGCATGTTTGCTCTGAGGTGGAAAATGGCCACTTATCTGGACCTTCTTGCCCAGTCCCTAACGGTGTAAAACAAGGATGTGTTTATGGCTACCCACAACATCATGTTCACACATTCGTTACTGTACTGTTCTTTGCTCTCTGCTTCGACTGACGCGGGGTTTAGTCCCGCTACAGATGTGACGATCTCTTCGTTGATTGAGGCATTGAAAGTAAAAACCAAAGTTCATGAGGCCCTGATGAGGACAACTCTTATTCGCAGACGACTGTTTGTCCTCGTAGTTTTGGAACGAATTATACCTACATAAACTCGCAAATGCCTGTCGGCGGCAGCCAAGCCCTCGGAATCGGCCATCAGCTGCAGGAGCCGGAAGTGATGATTCAGGTTGATCGCTCTGAGGCTGGTCCTTCAGAGAGTTAATGATTGTGACCGAGGGAACAAAGCTTGACAACAGGCAGAGCTTCATTGGGGTCTGGGTGCACCTTGACTAACCAGCAGCATGGACCAGGACAACAAGGAGAGATTCATGGAGTCAGGGAGCATTGACTGACCTGCAGCATGGACCAGGGACAACAAGGAGAGCTTCATGGAGGCAGGGGACACCTTTGACCTGACCTGCAGCATGGACCAGGACAACAAGGAGAGCTTCAGGGAGCACCTTGACTAACCTGCATATGCACCAGGACAACAAGCGTCGCGCACGCGCACTCGCGGAGTCAGGGAGCACCTCTTGACCTACCTGTCAGCTCTTGGACCAGGACAACAAGGAGAGCTTCATGGAGTCAGGGAGCAACCTTGACTGACATGCATCATCGACCAGGATGGATTGAACAGACTTGCGCAGGCAAGTGTCTTTTTTAGTGAGACAGGAATGAAAGCGAGTGCGGGATGAACCGTGGACTTAAACTGCCACCAGGCTTGCTGTCTACAAGACCCTAATACTCATCACGTCTGCCCTGTGGCTTGTGAAAGTTGCTCACTTCATAGATACAGCTGGAAACGTCGACTCCTCGGCCCTGCCAAGCATCATTGGCACCCCCCTAGGACAGAGTCTTAAACATGTGAACGCTTCTCAGAGCATTTTGTACTGGTTTTATCACTCATCGTGAAGGGTCAGCTCCAGTGTAGTTGGACATTATGGTCAGTACAGTTGAATCGTGAATTACAAAATGGTCTAATACTCGGAGCTAGAATCCGGCCAAAAAGCAACACCGCTCGGGCTTCTCAAAATGCCTTCGAAACTTTAAGAAAGCATCCATGGATGCCTGTGTTATTCTGTATCGCTATCGGACGGGAGTCCCTGCAATGAGTGCAGCGCTGGTTAACCTTCTGTCCACGAGACAGTACAGTTTTGGAGGAGATTAGCCTACAAGGGATTGGACCCGTAATTAATATATGGACCACAATAGATTAGACGAATTGATTTAGCCTCTAGCCTACAAGGATTGGACCGTAATTAATATGGACTAAAATAGATAGAGAATTGATTTAGCACTCTGTTCTTGCGTGCCCCACTGTGTATAGCCGCATCTTGATTTTAGGGCTAGTGCGCTCACTTCGGAGTCACTGACATCATTCATCACTTACGATGGTCCTATGGTATTATGAATATTGTAGTTTGGTACCATGCAAATCCATCTGTATGAACAATTTACAAACAAAATTACACTATTCGGTATTGGACATGGGAGATGACTTGCTCTGGGATCCACGTAATCGTCAGCTCTGTCTTCCATCTTTTTCACTCAAGAAGAGAGGACTGCGAGATTCTATCACAGAACATTCTAGTGCTGAGTTGTGCATCTGACTATCATCTTCAAATCACGTAGTTGAAACTTGTTTGTAATTTTCTGTGACCTCCACCATTGGTTGATTATACAACCAAAGGGAATTGGTCCAAAGAACGGGTTCTCCACCATTTACCAACGGGTGTGAACTGCTAGGATGCAAACCATGAAATGGATACAATATGTGTTCTGCAGTTAAAGGTAGGAGGATTCATAAGTGAAAAGATAAATCTTTTGTATTGCAAAATATGAAATAATAATTGTGATCTGTTGATACGGAAGCCGCCTAAAGAGATGGAGAAAACATGGAATATATTTTTCATTTTTTAATTGAAACAGTACGGATGTTTCCTAGAACACAACAATAAGAGCCGATTCTATAGAGAATATCAGAAAGACACGCAGACTATCCAATTGGAACATCCGATTATTTTGAAGTCTACGTGAATTATAACAGCCAAGAGTGATGATTAATTTCAGTTTGGATAGGAAACATCAGAGATTTGAAAATGCTGTTATTTCTGATCATTCTGACCAGTTGTTGATCTTAGAGAAGGGGGGGAAATTGTACATTACTTGTTTAACCCCATGAAATAAGAGTCCAGATGACAACTGAAGCATTAACAATATATGTAAAAAGTGTAACAGGTAGATGCTATTTATTTGTATGCATTAGCAAGTGTAGGAAACTTGGGGACTGGATGTTTTTATGCATGTTACAGGCGCCAGTCTTGCAGAAAACGAGCTGGGTTTTGCTCACGGATATCACAATTCTGGATTGTGGAGTATTCCAAGGACGGTCTTTCCATAGGATGAAATTACAGAGGAATTATGTTATACGTCCTTTACTCACGGATTACTGATGTGTTACAGGAAGAACAATCTAAAGAAGTTGAGGAAACGGAACTCGGGGGGTGGGGGGGGGGGGGGGGGGGGAGACAGATGGAAGAGAGAACGAATTCCTACAGGCGTTCTAAACGGATCAGAGGACGTTGGCCTGCTATTTTTGTTGCAGAGGGATTTTAAGATAATGGATGAACATCACGACAAGAGTTCTCTGGTTTTGCAATTGTGGCCTAGAAATTTTGCGCTGGGACCCGGTACCCAAGCTGCTTCTTCTCCGGCGGGACATGCTGTTCGCATAGAAATAAGGTCCTGTGCCATTTGTACTTGTTTATCGGGAACTACGGGAATTTGTCCCTGCTTTGGTTTTCTTTTGGTTTACTTTTCGTTGTTGGCTAAAACAAACAATTTTTGCGACACCGATGCAAGTCCATTGCTTACTGACAATGTTATAAAACTGTGTGGAGATAGTTTTAAATTTTCTGGTGTTTGTTGAAAATCTTGAATGGTGTGTCTTAATGAATACCCAGCGGTGAGCGAAAACGGCGAAGGTTGAACGCAGTTATGTGGGACGCAGATATTGTGGATTGTAAACGGGAAGGAAGAGGGCTGAATTTAGAAACTGATCATTCAAACTTTCCGGCGTTAATTTTTCTTTTATCTTTGACTCTTACATTTTACTGAGAAATATTTACATAGATTCGATGTTGTCATGAGTTCGGCCGAATGTTCTGCGAGCATTTAGGCAAATTACGGGTAGTTTTGCTGTTGTTGAGAGCAAGTCTTGGGTCGTCAAGGGTGCGAATTCAGGCATCACCAGAGGGGAATACCCGAGTTCGCATATGAAGGAGGGAGGGTACTGGGGAAGTGTTTCGCATTGTCCGAGGGGATAGGGGACAAGGGAGTTGCCGACCTGCTGGTCTGGGTAGAGGGACGTGTCCAGTCCGAACACTGGCTGGCTATTCACGGGTTCTCAAGTGGGCCTTGAAGGGAAGGCGATCGGGTCAGGTGACCGTCACGGGTAGGTGACCGTCTGCCTGCAGGCAGGAGTACAGCGACCATTCAGTTCGTCATTGTTCTGATGGAATGAATGGATGGCTGTGGCTAATGAGTGGTTTTGCGCCTTGTTGTCTTAGAGGGTAGTAACTACTCGATGATCAGGTCCGGCTGGTAGAGGAAGTCCAGGCTGTTAGTACAATGGGTAGCTTCGGGGTAGCGAACATGGAGTTTTGAATGGGATGTTATGCATTAACCACTTGGTAACCAAGTCTGGGTTATCCACTAGCAGTGTTGTGTGTGTGTATGTGTAGGGGATAGTGATTTCATTGGTGGAATAAATATAAACTGGGAATTTTTGTACAAATCGTTGTGATGTGGGTGTGCCGTGACTTCCATTGGTTGAGCAGTTAAACTCGGGTTCTCTCTGGGTGGAGAATGAATATAAGGCTGCTTGGAAAACAAGGAAGTGTGTGACTCACTTAAGGGAAAGTGAACTCGACCGTCTTGTGAGGGCTCAAAGAAAAATGCAGCGTGTGAAGCGGAGGTTAGCGGGTCGCCCTTGTTGTCTCCTGGGTGGGGAGTAAGAAAGTGGAGGGTTGCTGTAGCCTTGGAAGCGCCGACGAGAAGAAAGAAGAATTGTCTCCGTGTTGGGACGGTCGACAGCCAAGAAGTGGGTCAGCTGTCGGAAGCCTAGACGGGGAGTGCCAGACAACGGTGGGGTGTTTGCTAGCCAGAGAGACCTGTGGGAGAGGCGCAGGAAGCCCTTTCCGTGGAGGAGCTCCCTTCTGTCAACGGCACTCCCCCCACTACCTCCCTCCCGACCACACTCTTGGCGCTCCTCCCCCCCCTCTCTGCCGTGGTGGTGAGTTTAACGTCCTATCGGTTGGAGGTCATAAAGGTTATAAAGGAAGACATGTTGTTATCAGATCCGAGGATCGTGTAGACTCGAGTTGTTGTTGTTGTTGTTGTTTCTTTTGTTGTTGTTGTTTTTAAGCCAGAAAGATTACTCGGGAAAGCGCTGGCCTCCACCGACGTCCAACGGATCCTGGATCCGCCTTTTGATCCGGATCCGCACTAAAAAAAAAAAAAGATTTCATGGCTTCGTCCTTGAACCACGCAGCACCACCATTCCACAAAGCTTCGCGCTCAATCGATCGAACAGTTTTCACTCGGTTAGGTCGCCGTTGTTTGTGTTGTTGTTGTTGTTGTTGTTGTTGTGTTGTTTGAAGTCAATTTTCTGACACCGGACAATCCAACAGACGCCAGGTGTTCACCTCCTTGACTGGCGGAGGTCATCATTTCCGGGCGGTAGACACCACTCGTCGAGTGCTGGGAACTCTCTCGGCCGGTCATTGGTGCTCCTTTGCCGCTGCTTTCACCTGTTGCCTGAATAATGTGGCAGACGCAAGGAGCAAGCGGCGGAGGAGAAGGGGGGGGGGGGGGGGGGGAGAGAGAGAGAGAGAGAGAGAAAGGGGGGGGGGGGGGGCAGAGGGGGGCAGCGGGAGGGAGGGATGGGAGGGAGGGGGCAGCAGATGTATACCAACACTCAAACCCTAGCGCAGACATGACCACCGTGTCAGAATGCCACAGATGAACCAGAAGAAAAAGAAAAAAAAAGGAAGAAGAAAAAAGGGCGGTGGAGTGGGGACATGGGGAGGCGGCAGGAAAGGAGAGAGAGAGAGAGAGAGAGAGAGAGGAGAGAGAGAGAGAGAGAGAGAGAGTGGGGAGGAAGGCGAGCAATCAGCTATTAGGTATGTGGTCGGTCTAACTTTGCTGTTACGACAGCTCTGACCAGCTGAAGGTCTACTAGGTCATTTTCCCATTTCAGAAAAGGAAACTAACTGGCAGAGTCCGGTGCTGATGATGGATAGATATTCCAATGCTGAAAATGTAATCACCAACGGCCCTACAGCTAGGAGAAGCCTGCTCCGATCCCTTACTGGAGAAAATCGGTAGGGATACCAGGGCGACAAGCCATCAACGACCCTGGCCTACAGCTAGGTTAAGCCTGCTCGATCCGTCACTGGAGAACTCGGTAAGGACGTGAGGACAGAATGCTGCCATTGCCTTGAGTCAGCACTCAGCGGAATCACCATGCCAACTGGATAACTTCATGGCGCCTTGTAATGACTGGAGCAGATAGAAACTTTTACTCTGGCGTGTTTTGCGGTGTTTCTTTCTTTTCTTTTCTTTTCTTTTTTTTTCCCTTTTTTTTTTTTTTTTTTTTTTGGGGGGGGGGGGGGGGGGATCGTAAAGTCTATGCAGATGGTGCGCCACCTCAGCAGTCTGACAGTCCACGTTGTAACATCGTTTTTCTGGAAAGTTCTGTGCTAGTAATTTCCACTTCTCCATCACACTCATTGACTCGGAGGAAGAAAATGGTATTTGTTTTGCTGGGCAAGATGAAAATACTTTTTTTTTCCCTTATGTGAAAACGTGCACCTTGGGTGATGATGGAGTCGCTCGAGTACCTCTTTCAGGTGAATCTGGACACCAAAGAACGACCAATAGAACGATGTGTTTCAAAGCCTTACAAACTTGAGAGTTGGGGGGGGGGGGGGGGGGACACGCTTGCGGACCAAATGATTGATGAAATGGAGAAATGTGTGACTTACCATTGAACCTGTGTTTTTAAACCTTGCAAGCAGGATAGAGAGGTGTGTGTGTGTGTGTGTGTGTGTGTGTGTGTGTGTGTGTGTGTGTGGTTTTGTGTGTGTGTGTGTGCTTGCGTGCGTGAGAGAGAGAGAGAGAGAGAGAGAGAGAGAGAGAGGAGAGGAGAGAGAGAGAGAGAGAGAGAGAGAGAGAGAGACAAGCTTATTTTCGTCGGACAAGAAAAATGGTTTTAGTGTGCGTGTGTGTCAGTGTACATGTACTTATGCACTTGGCTGTATTATCTTTATTTCCTTCTGTCACAGTGCAAAAGTAGGTTGATCAGTTGGACAAAAGACAGTAACGCTAACTACATAATTTGGGACTGTGAGGCAGACTGACCAGGTGATGCAGCAACATCAGATGGTACACCGCGACCTCCACCTCCTCCTCAGTCACAGCCCAGATATCATCTACGACGGCACCAAACCCTTCACCAACAACACGCCGTTTTTATCTACTGTTTCACTATGCATGCATGCGTGTGTGTGTGTGTGTGTGTGTGTGTGTGTGTGTGTGTGTGTGTGTGTGTGTGTGTTGTGTGTGTGTGTGTGTGTGCGCGCGCGCGCGCGTGCGCGTGGTGTGTGTGTGTTTTGTGTGCGTGCACCTGTGTGTGTGTGTGTGTGTGTGTGTGTGTGTGTGTGTGTGTGGTATTGAAGCATCATTCCAACAAACTGGTTGCATTTCTATTGTGTATCGTGCATTTCTGAAGATTTCATCATTTTGCCCCCTTTTTGAAAAAAAAATAACGTAAACAACTACTGTAAAGGAAGTTACCTCACTCACACAAGTGGGAGAGTCACCTGAGCCTATTGTGCGTTGGGCGATAGAAAACAGGGCGTGTTTCCATCATCAATGCCCTAGCTTGGAACAAAAATGTAGGCGATCGTCGGCACATCAGTTCCAGATAAACGGTTCTGGCACACAGTACGGCGGTGTCACGATGATGCTTTCTGCAAGAGAATACGCGCTAAGGGTCAAATGAGTGACTCGTGCTCTCCGGGCGATATTTAAAGGTGTCACTGGATGTACAAAGTCATCAGAGAGGATATACAGCAATACGGACGGATATGCAAGACCATCCTACAGGATACGAAAGGACTGGTGA
>CM031614.1:62005286-62072786 GCA_018398815.1 Conus ventricosus
ATGCATTCCGCTAACCCCTCCTCTCCTCCTGCTCCTTCTGCCCCTCCCCCCCCCCCTACCTTTTTGTCACTGTCATTACGACCGAAAAAACTGTGCCCCGCATTTCCTTCCTCCCCCTTCCTCCACCTCCCCCCCCCCACTGCCTTCTGTACTTTTTTGTTCTGTGTAACTTCTTGTCTTGCGGTTATCGTAAGCACTTACACGCCCATTCCTTTCACGTTTTCAGACTAGAAAGGGCATCCAAAGGGTTTGGACGCGTTGGAACCCTCCCTGTAACATACAGATACCACAGGTAACCGGCTTACTGTTCTCCCTCACTGGATCCCTTCCCTCTCCAACCCCTGCTGCCCCTTTCTGTCTTTTTTTTTTCTTGGTTTGAAAATCATAACTCTACCAAAGATACACTTCGATCAGAAAGAGAGATTGGACGCCCAGGACTCGGGGGGGGGGGGGGGGGGGGGGGGGAGTGAGAGAAACAGAGAGAGAAACAGAGAGAGGATGCACTTGTTGGGTGGAATCTTATTCTAGTCTACGACTCAGAGACAGCTACACGTCGGGCCCGAAAGTGAAATGGTTGAGGGTTTGGGGGTGGGACTGGGGGAACACCACACAAGGCCGATGGGCAGAAAAACCCTTTTAGAGGAAAGGATGGTGAGGTAGTCCCCAGAAGAGACTTCAGCGGCGTGTTGCTTTGGTGATGTTCAAGTAGTGCCTGTTCTGATTCACGAACAGGGCTCCACTGCTGCGTTTCCACGACGACCATTATCGTCCGTTTGTGAACCCAGCAAGTGTGAGCAGCCCTCCCCGGGGAAGCACTGCCTTGAACTTGCCGAAACACTATTGGCACACCTGGGAGAAAGAAAATCACACTGAGTCCTCACGAGGCTGGGCCACAGAATTAGATTTTTTCCCCCCCAAGTGATCTATGATGATGTGCTATTGTAGGTCAGAGACTACATGACGGGGCTGCACTCACATTCCTTCCGAAATATTATGCATCCCGTTGGTCAACGCAACTTTAGGGACGCATCCTTTTAATCAAGGTGGGGGAAGTTTGGTCTGCTTTTGTCCCAGTCCTCCAATGTATGTAACCCCACACTCGGCGAACGGCAGAAGAGTCTACGGGGGTGATTGATGTTCTACGGGTCAAACCTGGCCAGAGGGTGCAGGTTTGCGGATCAAACTTTGGGGAAGCCGAAAAAGGGTTGAGAAGACTGTGGATTTCAGCTTTGGCGACGGATTGAAGATCTGGCACAACCAATTTAAAACGACTGAGAAGAAGAAGAAGATAAAAGTCTACGTAGAAAGGGGCCCTGCCCACTCGCCTTTAAAAACATTTCTCTTGTATGTGTTTTTTTGCCGTCAAACTGACCCGTGATAGATTAGGAAAGCATCTCGATGTTTTATAAATGCCAGGAAACACATACGTTTGCAAATATGTAGCTTAAACAAAACTACCCCAGTAAAGGTGACGAAAAGGGGAGTTTTTTAGGGAAGGTGGGCAGTGGGGTAGGTGTGTTTAGGGGTTTGAACTGGGCCCCCTTTTAAAACCACACCAAGTAACTTCCCATTTAGTTATTCCCTTCTCTTTCTCCCTCTCTCTCTCTCTCTCTCTCTGCCTCTCTTCTCTCTTCCTCTCTCTTCTCTCTCTCTCTCCTCTGTCGTGTGTTGCGGTTCTTCCCTTTGGGATGGGAAAATGAGCGGGTTAAGGTTTGAGTGGAACCAAGGGGATGGGAAGCAGGGCGTTTCCAGAGCAACTGAGAAGGGGAAACCGGACGGAGAAAAACACACACAAACAACACACACCACACACACACCCCCACACAACACACACACCCTTCTCTCTTCCTCTCTCTCTCTCTCTCACTCACTCAACTCACTCACTCCACACACCACACACACACACACCCCAACACACGCGCGCGCAGCGCGCGCGCGCGCGCGCGCGCGCGCGCGCGCGCCACGCACACACACACAACGCCACACCCACTCACAACACAGACACACACACATGCACACACAAACCACTCACCACACACAACCACACACACACACACACACACACCCCCACACAACACCACACCACAAAACACCCACACCCAACACCACACACACCCACACACACACATGCACACACAACACACCCGAAACCCACACCCCACACACCACCACACACACACCCCAACACACACAAACACACACATATGACACACAACACACAACACAACACACCCCACACACACACACAACACGCACACACACACACCACAAACACACACCACCACACCACACACCCCACACACACACACACCACAAAACCCCACCCCACACACACACACCACCAAAAACACAACACACTCTCACTCTCTCTCCTCACTCACACACCCACACACCAAAACCACACAACACACACGCCATACACACCAACACAAAACCACACACACACAAAACACAACCCGCACGCACGCACGCCACACAACCACACAACACACACACAAAACCACACTCACTACAACACCACACACACAACAACCACACACACACCATAAACCCCACAACACACACACACACACGCACGACGCACGGCGCACGCACAACCACACAAAACCACACACACACACCCCACACACAACACAACTACACACCACACACCTCACACACAACACGCCACACACACACAACACACACAACACAACACACACACACAACACACCACACCCACACACACATACACACACACACACACAAAACATACACACACGCACCACACACATGCACAACAAACACACTCACACCCCCAAATTTACATGAAACCACCACACAACCACCACACCAACCACACCACCAACACACACACACAACACACCACCACAACACAAACACCACACACAACACACCCACACACACACACTCTTCTTCTCTTTCTCCTTCCACACCCACACACACAACCACACACACAAACAACACACACACATAACCACAAAACACACACCCCCACACACACACACAAACACCACACACACGCCGCAGACACTCACACACACACACAACACACACACACAAAAACCCCAACACGCACGCACGCCCACACACACACACAACCACACACACACACACACACACACACTACCAAACCCACACTCACTCACACCAAACACACACACACCACACCACACACACACACACACACACACACACACACCCATGCACACACACGCGCGCGCGCACCACCACACCACCACCACACACACACCACCCCAAACACCACACACACCACACGCACGCCGCCGCACGCGCACTCACGCCGCAGGGCACGCACACACAAGTCGTAACACACACTCACACACACACAAACGACCCCACACACACAACAACACACACACACACACACACACACACCAACACACACACACACTCAACACAACACAACAACCCCAAAAAACCCAATGCGCGCAAAACACACATGCGCGCCACACAAAAACAAACGCACGCACCCCACACACGAGCACGCACGAAAGCACGCAGGGCACGCACACCAAACCAACACATACAACACGCGCGCCCCCTCACACACCACACACATGCCACACACACACACCACACACACACACCACACACACCACAACCACACACCACACACACACAACACACACACTCTCTCCTCTCTCAACACCACACCCCACACACCACACAAAACACACACACACAACACACACACAGGCACGCGCACACACAACACAAACACACACACACCACACACACCACACACACACCACAACCACACACACACACACTCACTCACAACACACACAAAAACATGCACAACACGAACACACAACACACACACACACACACTACACCCACATTCACACCACTCACACCACACACACAACACACACCACACACACGCACACACGCACACACACACCCCACACACACACACACACCACACACACACCACCACCGCACCACACACCGCCCCACCCCACACACAACAACACACAACACACACCACAACACCAGCACACACACACGCACACACACACAACACCACAACAACACAACACACCACACACAATGCACACACACACACACACACACAACCACACACACACACACACACAAAAACACACCAACACACAAAACCCAAACAAAACAAAAAAAAAACAAATTTTCTGTTCCATTGGAATGTTAGCCCCAGGATATGTCAGTGAAGGCAGTATGTCAAATTCTTTCGGACTGCCGCAAAAAGAAACGTGCTTTGCTTCTAAAACAAGTTCTTTGCGAGCGCAAGAGCGCGTCTAAACAAGCTAGCGGAAGCCATTCACTGGTAACAGTAGACGGGGAGCAGAGCACAAACGGCCAGATTTTCCCTTTAAAAGAAGTGCAAACGATAAATGAATCGTTATAAAAACTTTTCTTTGGGCGGGCCTCACGCGGCACACACACACACAACACACAACACACCACACACACACAACACAACAACACACGAACACGCAGCACGCACGCACGCACGCACGCACGCAGGGCACGCGCACACACACACAAACACACACACACAACACACACCACACACACACACACCCAAACCAAGTGCGCCGTACGCACTCAAGCACCACACACAAAACAACACAACACACACACACCACACACACACACACCACACACACACACACACAGCACACAACACACACACACACAACACACAACACGTTGCTAGTGTTGGGAGAGAGAAAATGGGCCCCTAAAAGCAACGGTCCTGGTTCAGGTTTAAATAACTCTCTTCCGTGTTCAGCTAAGTCTAAGAAAAAGTTTTTTCCCCTTTGAACCCGACACCCTTTTCTCCCACCCCACGGACCCTCCCCAACCACTCCCCCCTCCCCTTTCGGAAAAAACACAGGTACCTGAAAACTGGATTCGTTTTTTGGGGCGGTCTTCCAGATAGAATGGTATTCATAGTAATTATTTCTAGGTTGTTGCGATGGGCAAGTTTTGAATTCCCTTTTCGATTTCACTGAGACAGGGAACAACTTGACGCCCAAAGCCAAACTTTTTTTTTGGGTTCGATCTGCCTTTACTTACGTGTATAGAGGGTGAAATCGGCTCCACAGGCCCTAGGGTTTTGGCAGTAATGTCCCTTGGATGTGCAGTTTCTCGCGAGAGCAAAAAACAATCCACACACAAAGCTATGATGTTTTGAATTTGGTATCGGACATGGGGAGTTTGCATGCTGTGGGTCCCAGTAAGCGTCAACTCTGTTTTGCATCCCTTTTTTTAACCTCAACAAGAGGGGACTGCAGGATTTCTGTCACAAAACTTGCAATTGTTGGTCGCGCATCTGACTATGTCTTCAAAACCGCCGTGTTATGACGTGTGTAATTTTCTATGACCTCCAAAGTGGTCGAGGGGGTAAAAACCCAAAGAAAACTAGGACCAAGGATGGTCCTTGTGGACCATAAAACGGTGTGAATAGTAGGGTGCATCCTGAAATGGTACATTTGTGTACTGCCGGTAAGATAGGACTTTCATAAGTGAAAAGTAATTTTTTTGGGTGTGTATTCAAAGTCTATTTGGAGTATATTGTGATCTGTTGTACTGATGACGAACCTATTAATTCGAAACAGTACGGTGTTTGCTAAGAACACAAAATAAAAACTGACTCAATGAATATTAAAGATTTAGGGCAGACTGTAAAGTGGGCCATCAGTTATAAATGAAGTCTACGTGAAGCAACAGCCGGGACGTGGTAATTATTTCCAGTTTAATTAAAAAGGAAACATCAATTAGAAATTACTGTGTTTCTTTTAGGATCATTCTGATCCAATTTGGGGTTCTTCGAGAAGGTTTGACAATAGCTTTTAAAGCAGTAGTAAGTGCCCGATGGCGAAAGGGCATGGGGGGCGGTTAATAGCTCGTTGGTAGAACGCCGGACTCGTAACCAAGGGTTGCGGGTTCGAATCCCCGCAGGCCGTTTGGTACCAGGGGGGATTTTCCCTCGGAGTTAACATTTTTTGGGGACTCCATTTCCTACAGTCCTTCGAATGGACTATAAACCGGTTTCCCGTGTTAAACGCACTTTATAACATTGTTTGCACACACGTAAAATCCCACCCACCCATTTCGGAAGAGAAGGCCAGTTTGGCCGTTGTAATGTTGACATGTTAATAGCATGCACCTTCCCCGAAGATGGAGTAGGGGCTGCCTTCCGGCGGGATATTAAACGGTCATACACACAAAACTCCACTCCCTTTGTTGGGTAGATGGGGTTAATATTGTCTGTCTATACAGGGAGTGTCCGCAGGAAAAATCAGCCCGTGTCCCAAGAAAAAGAAGAAGCTACATTGTTTGCATTTTCCGTTTTTTTGTACTTTCCCGTTCTTATAGAACAGGGAAATACTTTAGAATGGGAACGAAGGGAAATGCTGTTGTGTGTTGTGTGTGTCTGTCTGTCTGTGTGTCCGTGGTCAAAATGTGTTCCACTCGCTCCAGACAAAATATGGGCGATCTTTCTGGAAATTTATAGGTATGTTTTTTATGGGCACGGATGATGCCGATGTTTTAGTTCACAGCTAAAGGCCCTTACTAACGGCTGTAACGGCTGTACGGTTTTTCTTCTTTACGGAATATCTCAGAAAGTACTTGGCCGATCTTTGTAAAAATGAGCAGGTACGTTCATTATCGGTCACGGATGATGCCGATGTTTTAGTTTCCTCGTTATAGCCGTTACTAACGGCGAAGTACGGCCTGGTAACGGCTTTTTTTTCTTTATGGAATATCTCAAAAAAAGACTTTGGCCGATCTTTCTGAAATTTGTAGGTTTGTTCATTATGGGTCACGAATGTTGCCCGATATTTTAGTTTACCCTTATACCGTTACTAACGGCTGTAACGGCCTGTAACAGTTTTTCTTCTTTATGGAATATTCAGAAAGTACTTGGCCGACCTTTATGAAAATTAGAGGTATGTTCATTTGGGTCACGGATGATGCCTGATGTTTTAGTTTGCCCCCTTTTAGCGTTACTAACGGTTGGGAACGGCCTGTAACGGTTTTTTTTTCTTTATGGAATTATCTCAGAAAGTACTTGGCCAATTTATTAAGCGGTTTGGATGATTTGTGACAAATCGGGCTCTGTCCATATGTAAGGTGATTTTAACTGGGAAAATGGATTTAAACAACCGTTTAAAAACGTTATTCTGCGTTATTTTTTAATATAGGTGGATTTTAATGGAAATTTGGTATATAGAAAGGTTATCACACACAAAATGGACTTCTATCTAGTATTTCAAAATTTGACCGTTAAAAACCCTTATTTTTTGACACATTGTCCCATTTGGATGATATTTGATATGTACACAGGCTTTAGCCCAGTGAGACCTAAATACCGGTTTCAAAAGTATATAAACGGTTATATAACCGTTTTTTTTAAAACCCTTATTTTGCCCTTATTTTTTTTATATTATTGGTGGGGTTTTTAATTGAAAATTTGAATATATTGAAAGGTTTATTTACATACAAATGGCACTTCCATGTTGTGTTTCAAATTTTGGCCGTTTTAAAAACCCTTTTTTGGGGCTTATTGTCCGATTTTGGATGAATTTGGTAAAGTACACAGGCTTTTAGGCCCCAGTGAGGCTAAAATACGTTTCAAAGTGTTTTCTCGGTTTAAATAACCGTTAAAACCGTTCATTTTGCCTTTTTTCTTATCTCCAAAGCATTGGCGGTTTTTAAGCGGGGTTTGGAAAAACTGGGAGTACGTTTATATGCTTGCATCTTGTTTTCGTTTCTTTTTATTTTCATGTTTGTCTCTTATATTCACTGATAGTAGTGATGTAAATATTGGGTAAGAGTGACCGAGATTCTGCAAACTGCTCTTTCCATTGGTTAAGAGAGCAACCAGTCGCAGTCACCTGCCCAAATTTTTGGGGCACTCGGCAATCTGAAATTTTGTTGATCCCGGCGTGCACACCTTTTGGCAAAGCGACCTGTCAACACGGAAAACACGCTCCGCCCCTCCCCCCCCCCCCCTTTTTTAAAAAAAAAAAAATTTTTTGTTAAAGGAAACGATGCGAGTGTTTTGGGGGGAACTCATCCAACTGCTCTTGTCTGTGGGAAAGCATTTTTGCACTCGCGGGCAATGATCAATGAGCGCGGTTGTTGATGGACACGTGACTTTGCGTCATTGCTGCATGGAGCAGACGGAAAGGGCGGGCCTGATTTTTGAAAAATTTATTGACATGTTTTGATGAGAAAAGAGCGGGGAACGTCGGTACTCGAAAAATGTGTAGGGTCGTTTGGGGAAACAGTCTGGGTATTCCTTCGTATGCGGGTTTTGACACGAACGTGACAGTTACCTGAAAACGGCAAACGTTGGGGAAAAGTCATGGATTTTCCCTGAGCTGGGGTCAAATGCCCGGAAATGTCAGCGTGGAGTTGACGTTGAACGGGTGGACACCCACCTGCTGCTGAATCTGTCTGGGAGGATGCTTGTCACCCGTAACTGCAAGGTGAGGTTTATGTTTTGTCGTTGGTGAACGTGATGTGATGTTATTCTTCCCGTTGTTGTTTTCAGCCTTTTTTTGTTTAAGTTTTGGTTTGGATTTTTTTTTTTTGCTTTCTTACAGCTATCATTCCATTTAACGGTACCCCCCCCCCTTTCCCCTACCACCAGCACTGCCCCTTTCCCCCTCAAGATGGTGGATGGTCTGATGCCAGTAAAACCCCTTTCGATCAGAACTTGAAGCCCAAAAAAATCAGTACTATCAGATGACAGTTGGCGTTTTGGGGGGGGGGGAGGGGGGGGGGGGGGGGGGGGAGGAGGGCGCTTGCCTGAACTGGCAAGTATTGGAGAGGTGGGGTGGGGGTAATGGAAAGGGTTTAGGGATAGAGTGGGGGGTGGGGAATCTGTCGTCTTCAAAAAAAAAAAACATAAATGCAGAGGGGCTGGGGGGGGCTGCACATTTTTGTGCAGGTGGCGGGAAGGGAATGGAAGGGGTGCACTGCGGGAACTCTCATGTTCCAAATTTTTGAGAAAGCGAGATGCGGAAGGGGGGGGTGGGGTTGCTCATCTTCACAAACTCAATGAAGAGGGGAAAGGGAAAGGTGGGAGAGAGGAGGGGAGTAGAGAGAGAGAGAGAGGGACGAGAGGAGAGAGAGAGAGAGGGAGGAGAGGGGGGGGGGGGGGGGGAGCTCGCAATTCCTTCTAAAAGCAAGTTTGCGGAGAGGGGAGACGAGTTGGATGGAAGGGGGGGGGGGGGGGTAGGGGAGACGGTTCCATTTCATATCGCGATTCCATTATTCATGTCCTGAAAGGAGGGGAAGGGGTGGGGACTTTTTTATTTTTTTATTTTTTTAGAGCCGTTCGGTTGAAAGGGAAAGAAGAGAAGGGAGGGTGGAGGGGCTGGATGTTTCGTTGGAACTATCTTGTTGGACTACATTTCCTCAAAAGTTGTTTGAATTAGGCTGTAAACGAGGCTTTGAAGGAATAAAAGCAAAAAACATCTCGCACACAGTTTTTTAATCGTATCACCTCCTTCAAGAGTAGGACATGCGAGGTGGATGGTGTGGACGACATGTATACACTTGCCCTGAAACCTGTGCGCTAGAAAGTTTGCTGCAGGGCCTTGAGCTCAAGGGATGATAATATGGTTAATGGTAAAATGATAAGAATTGAACATCAAAACCTTGTTTCACCTGAAAAAGAAAATCATTATTGCGAGGCGACTCTTTCATGTCGTAGCCATAAGTGTGATATGTCTGTTGGATTAGTCAAAATCTCATACTATCTGATGGCATTTGAGATTAGAACGGAAACAGGTGATCTCTTCAGGGGAGTTTTCTTTTCTTACTCTGTGTACACACCACAAAAACCACACAACCACACACACACCCACACACACCACACACAACACAAAACCACACAAGAGAAAGAGAGAGAGAGAGGAGAGAGAGAGAGGGGTTTAACATTTTTTTCCGTGGGCAGGGGTGGTTGGGTCTGTGGGTGTGCTCGGCAGTGGAGGGTGGTGTTTTTCCGGTGGGCTCTGCGTCATGAAATACGGGCTGGTTACACCATGGGAAAGCACTTTAAGGTGTTATGAAACTGCATCCTGTTGTTGATTTACCTCTGTTCAGGAGCAGTTTGTCCCTTGATATCGATGGAGTGTCCTGCGCGTGCCTGTTACCATCGTCAACCAGCGCAGGCCTCCCAAAGGGGGGTTAAAGGAATGCTCTAAAGGAGGTGAAACAGTGCTTCTCTGGGTCCTCCCCGCACCTTCGGGTGTTTCTTTTTTTCCTCATGTTTGCATAATCGTGACCAAGAAAGACCAAATTTTTTATCACAAGAGTAAGTTCAAGCGCATCTTTGTGTATTATATACACATACATGCGCAAACTTTGTGTACTTATACAGCATACATGCCGCATCTTTGTGTACTTATACAGCAACAAAAGCGCATCTTGTGTAAATTATACAGATACATGCATAGAAGGATGACGAGATAACACAGGAAAAAAACCTTTGGGCAAACAAACAGCAACAGCAACAACAAGAAATTTAAATGTTCAGGCCCATTGAGAAGCCATTATCCAACGGATTTGATCAGTCGTTAGATCCGGATCCGTTCACAGATTTGCGTGGCCCAACAGTTCATGAATTCGTCTTTTCGTGTGGTGACCAGGATAAAGGAAAATCTGCATTGTAGCTCCACTTCAGAAGCATGAGAACGTTTAAAAAAAAAAACAAAACAAGAAAACAATTGGTATACAATGCAAATAGATGAAGTGCACGCGAGAAGTGAAGAAAATGCGCGAAAAGAAAGATCAAAAGTGTGTGAAGGGAGGAAAAAGATAGGGTAAGAGGAGATCGAGGGGGAAAAAAAAATGGGAAAAAGGGAAGGGGGAAGGAAAAGGGGGCCCAGGGAAAAAATAGGAGAGAAGGAGAGAGAGAGAGATGGGGGTGAGAGAGAGGAGAAATCGAAATGTGCTCGGCTTTGTGGCCATTTAAAGGGGGGGCAGTGAGGAAGGGGGAGGGGGGGGAGGGGGCAAACCAATTTAAATTAAAAACAATACTACTGATGCAAACAGTCTCAAGTTTGTTAGGTTGTCACGAAATGGTAATCACTTAAGGTAATACGCCCTACGGTTCATTTCATGGGGCAGTGTGCTGAGCACCCAAAAAAAACAGCTTGCAGTCATGGTTCCTGAGATTTTTTTCCAGTTTAATAGAACAGTTTTAGATAATGATAAACTGTAAAAATTTTGTATTAAACTCACTTCAAGAGCAAGATTTCCTTTAGAATCAGAGCTATGATAGTTTAATGGTGAAAAATTATAGTTATTAGTCACTCTTTGCAAGATTTCGTTAGAGCCGCACTAATGTCATATTTATTTAACGAACTGCCCTTGTTCTCAAAGGGTTGCTTCTAACCAAGATTTTCCCTCGTAACCAGCACTGTTGTCACCTTGTTTTTTTCTCTCTCTGGACTGATGCATTTCAAGGCTGTCCATTCGCTTTGATGTATCTTCAGAAACTTTGGATAGATTGTGAGTAGGAGAGGGGTGTTTTGTGGATGGTGGGTCAGACATGGTTGAGGGGATGGATGAAGTGGTAAGGGGGATGGGAATGGGGAGGCGCTTGGGGTTGGGGGAGGGTTGGGGGAAGCTAAAAGTTAAATCATGGGCGGAAATTTGGGTGTGACATAATGTCATGAATATGATGATACTTTGCTACTTGCACCTAAAAGTTTTTAATGAAATCTGTTATAAAAAAAAGATTATAGATGATATAAACGGGAGTTTAAGAGGGTTTTTATTCATGTACTACTCCGGTTTTTCCTTCTGTTGATGGCGTGGTTTTGGGTCTCCAGACAGAAACGGTTGGATGCAGTATTGATGTGCCGGCATTGGGTAGGCCTGCTTGCGTGGTTGCTTTTTAACACTTTCGTTCTGTTAGCGGGGACATTGAACACTTTAGTAAGACTATTTTGTGTTCAACATTTCGTTTTCCCAAAAGAAAAATTTTAGTTGATCATTAAACACTTTGTGGAGTAAATGTACGTCACGTTTCTCACCCGTCACGTTTTTCACTGGTGAGAAAAATGAGGGTTTTGTCACGTTTTCACCCGGTGAGGAAACGTTCGAGCGTATCGTCACATTTTTTCCCTCACGTTTTATCACCAGGTTAGAAAACGGGTGGTGTGCAATCACGTTTTCTCACCGTCACGTTTTATCACCCCTTGGTTCTCTCTCGCTCTCTCTCTCTCTTTCTCTCTCTCTTCTCTCTTCCTCTTCTCTCTCCCCTTCTCTCTCTCTTTTCGATCAGAAAAAAAAAATGCTTTGGGAAAAAGGATTTTATTTCGGAAGGAACCAAATTGTCGGACGAAAGGACGCTTTTTCAGAGCCCGGCGTTTTGGTCCGATCCGACCAAGTTGAAAACGGACCAAACGCCCACAATGCGTCTTCGTGTGTTGAACAATTTTAAACACGCTATGACAACCTTATGACACGTTGGGGAAAAGGGTTAACGCCCTTTTCGCGTTGATTAAATTGTAAAAAAAACTAGTTTGAGGACAGACACACTTTCTCTCTTCTCTCTCTCTCTCTCTCTCTCTCTCTCTCTTCTCTTTCTCTCTCTCCAACACACACACATAAAGATTCACAAACCGCGCGCGCGAGCGTCACCTAAAATCGCCCACTCAAGCTCAGATCACACCCAATGCGAGTAGAGAGGGAAAAAGAGATTGAAAGAGAGAGAGACCCGAGAGAAATTTGATTTTTTTTGAGAATGTCGTTTGATGAATATGGCACCATCCGTCACGTAACAAGTGAGAAAAGTGACGATACACCCGTCACGTTTTCTCACCAGGTGAGAAAACATGACGGGTGAGAAAACGTGACGTAACATACGTACGTTAGTGCCAAGTGGTTGAATACTGAAACTTGTTTATCCAACGGCAAGGCAGAAAGGGAAGGTATCCGTACAGTAAATGCACGTTTTCCAAGAACAGGTTTGAAGGATATGTAACTCTCGTATCTATCTCTGTCTTTGTATAGTTCCTCTCCCAAATAAATAAATAGATCCACCAATTTCACGCCAGAATGCATAAAAAAGACTTGCTGCAACCAAAACAGTGCATGTTAAACATTTGCCCAGAAGACGCGGGGGAAGTGGGTAAGAAGAAATTGTAACAATAGAGATGAGGAATGAGGGGGCGGTGGGGATAGGATGAGAGAGGGGGGGAGGAGAGGAGAGAGAGAGAGAGAGAGAGAGAGAGAGAGGAAGAGGAGAGACAGAGAGAGGAGAGAGACAGAGAGAGAGAGAGAGAGAGAGAGGAGAGGATGAGGGGTGAGTGGGAGGGGGGAGACGAGAAGAGCGCTTTAACGAGTGTAAACATCTACCATAATCCAGCAGTCCTTTACTCACTGAACTCACAGTGGCATCCAGATCTCCACCAAAATTCTGCAAGATCATAGCTATCATTTTTCACTCGTGCAACCGTATAGCATAGTCACCGCACAGTCAACATCGAGACTGCTTTACAATTTGAAAAATATATAGATATGCATATATAAATGTAGCGAAACTATTTACAGCCATGGAGAAAGATTTTTTTTCCAGACACGAACACAAATTCTCAATTCAAAGAAACCCATCCCCTCTTCTGAGTTTCTCTTCGTGTGCTACGAATGTGGTATCAGATCTTACCCCCTGAACACCCCCGCAGTGACTCGGCGTGGCAGTGCAGCGTCTCCGCTGATGAGCTGCCCCACGACGACCTGAGACTTGATTGTTTCTCTCTGGACTGCTGGTGTTCTGGGGCTGCGATGGGACGAACCGGGGCGTGGCTCTACTTTGGGGAACCGGAATCTGCTACTTAGGTAGGGGAGGGGGGGGGGGGGGGGGGGGGGGATAGAAGAGATTGAAGGATCGCCGTCAGGTGTGATGAAAATAACTTGTTTCAATTTATGTTGTCTGCGGCCGGCTGACCACGAGCGGGTTGGGGTGGATGGGGGTGGGGGATCATATCAAAGTCATCGAATTATGCGCATGTCTCCAGCGTTAAGCCTTGAGAGACAAAAAAAGAAAAAGAAAAAAAAAAAGAACATTTCTGGAATCAACCGTGAAGTCTCGGTGCATAACTGGCACGTCGTGTACATGACGTCACTTGAAGTGTGTGGTCTTCAGGTGGGGTTTGGTTGGGGGTACGTGGAGGCGTGAAGGAGCCGTACTTCACTTTCCAGCAAAAGATGAGTAAAACTGCAGTGCGGTGATTACCTCTCTCCTTTCCAGCCTATGACAAATGATTAGTAGCAATGTACTCCTTTGACCCCCCCCCCTCCTTCTCCATTCCGGTCTATGACAATGATTAGTAACAATGCACTCTGTGTCTCCTTCATTCTCTGTCGGTTTCAGTGTCTGTCTGTCTGTTTCTGTCTTTGTCTCTCTCTGTCTCTGTCTCTCTCTGTTTCTGTCTCTGTCTCTGTCTCTCTCTCTTCTCTCTCTCTCTCTCTCTCTCTCTCTCTCTCTCTCTCTCTCTCTTCTGTTCGGCGGACTGTCCGTTTGTTTCTTTGTCTGTTTCTGTCCATCCATTTCTCTACCTGTCTGTCTTCTGTCTGTCTGTCTGCCTGCCTGCCTGTCTGCCTGCCTGTCTGTCTGCCTCTCTCTCTCTCTCTCTTCTCTCTCTCTCTCTCTCTCTCTCTCTCTCTCTCTCTCTCTCTCTCTCAATTCTGTGACAAATAGTGAGATTGCTGTACGAATCCTGATGACCGTTTGTCTACTCCTGTTTTCCCTGCTAATATTTTCTCAGCTGGTGATTGTCTATTCTCGTTGCCCCTGACAACATCTCTCCATCAGCTGCCGCCCACATTCCTGTAGGCTTTCCTGAAGGAGGGGTTCATCACGCCGTACACCAGCCAGTTGAGGGCGTTGTTGGAGAACAGCAGCAACAGCCCCAGTATGGCCACCTCCGATGACACGGCGACGAAGGAGCTGACAATGAGGATGATGACGTAAGGGACGAAGCTGAGGCACGTGATGAGGAAGATGACAAACAATGAGCGGACAAGGCCACTTCCTTGGCACTGGGCTTCTTTCTTTGTTGGTGTAGCTTGCTTTTTGCCGCAGGGGGAAATTCTGGGGGATTCTCTGTTGAAGATGTCTTTCCTGCAGATTCTGCTGACTGATGTAGACGAGAACTGTTCAGAACTGCTAATGGCTGTGCTGATGTCACCGTCGTTGAAGCTTCTTCTGTCATGTCTGCTTCATCTTCAGAGGGACAGGTTTTCAGGGGTGACTGAAACATTGTCTGAGGTTGGTTCTGCTTCACGGCGATCTGCACTGTCTGCGTCTATGTCGTGGTCTGGCCTGACAGTCATTTCATCATGAGAATCAACTTTGTCGCTGGTTGTGGATGTAACCGTTTTAGAGCAGGAGGCATTACTGTCCTCCCTTTTGTGAGGAGGCGAGTTCATGGTCCGAGAAAGGCTTCCGTGTGATGGCCAGGTCCGTCCGTGTTGCACGCAGAGCTCTGGCTCCGACTGTCCTGACACTCTGACCCGTTCAGGTCCTGGGAAGCATCGACACGAATTCCCCTACCTCCTCCTTCACCGTCCTGGACACAGCCCAGTTCTGTGGTCTCTCCGGGACATTTGCCGGTGTCAGTTCCTGTTCCCTGACCGGCTGAAGCATCGATCTCTGATTTGTTCCCGAACGTCCTTTCCTCCACGTCAGCAGTTTCCTCAGCCTGCTGTGGTCTTTCCAGTTGCTCAGCGTCGCCCGGGACTTCCTCCAGAAACGGAAAATGGCGAAGTTGCAGACGCCAAATGACATCATGGGACCGAGGTGAAAAAAATGACCATGACTTTGGCGTAGTTCCAAGTCTGACGGTTGTAGGAGCAGATGTGAGTGTGGACACTGTAGTGGAATTCTCCTGCGTCGATGTTGAAGGCGGTAGGCAGAGCCAGGAGGATGGAACCACCCAGATGGCGATGATGAAGGAGACGGCGCGGGGACAGTGTGAAGAGGCGTTTGCAGAGCTGGGAACGACACACGTGCAGGTAACGGTTCAAGGAGATGCCCAGCAGTGACAAATAACACACCTGTGAACAAAGGAGCACGCAAAAAAAGCAGCTTTTAACATGTCCGTCTTTAACCCCATGTCTGAAGACAGTTTACTCATTCGGAGTTGAGAATAGAATCGTATTTTTTTTTGTACCTGAACAAGAGGTGAGTGTGGTGTGTGTGTGTGTGTGTGGGGGGGGGGGGGGGGGTAGTGGGAAAGGCAAAGATGAGGATGGATGGTGTGGTAGTTAGATGATCGTGTAGGTTATATACCATTCGGATTTCGCCGAGTGTAGAGATGCAACAAGGAAGAAACTGTCGATGGTCTTGTAAACTGAGTAACGACATACAATTAACAAAAGAAAAAAAATGTGTGAATTGCAAGATCACTCGCGAAAATGACCAACACGAACAAAAGTTTGTACAGTAATGGTCCTGGAAAGAAAAACAGTGTTCGTCCCATATGGACTTCCTAAGGTTGATGTTTTGTCCCCTCCAAAAATTCATCGTCCTGGAAAGAAAAACAGTGTTTGTCCATATGGACTTCCTACGGTTGATGTTCTGTCCCCCCCCCCCCCCCCGAATTCATCGGGCCAAAGCATTAACTTGAAATCCTCAGGGGCAAAGCGTATTTCTTTTTTCTTTTAAGGACCAACGTGAAAATATCCATGTGCAACGAAACATCAGTCTTTTTTAAGGATTAACTTGACGATGTTCAGTGAAACGAAACGTCGCATTTTTTTTTCTTTTAAGGAACAGCAGAAAGATGTGCACATGCAACAAAATGTCGTATATCACTTAATTTCAAGGAATTTGTTTTCAGCCTGTTGTTTACCTGAGTGATAGAATTTTAGCCAGGACAGTGGGGGAAATGGATGTTCACACTGTCAACCGTCAGACAACCTGAAATCATCCACCGTGTTGGCATCTTTGTGAAAGCTCAACTCTCCAGTCCGCCTCCAGTGGCAACTTACGGACTGTAATCCGGTTCACACCTTTCTTGGTTTATCCCTTCATTCACGATTCCCAGAGTTCCAAAGTTTGCTGACTCAGCATATCGTAGTCCCCTTTTTCGTGGCAGCTTGATCCGATCATCATCAAAGCTTATTGCTCAGAATGAATAGTTCTAAACGGAACTTTGAATACACGGAAACACCTGCAGCAATATCACCGCGGGATATTTCTTACGATGAAGTAAATTTGTGTTTCGGGAGTTACTTTTTCTGTAAAAAATAATCGGGAATCAAATATTAACGCTTGATGGGGTCGTTCCAAAAAGTCGAAGTATTCGCTGAAAAGAAAAGTGAAACAGTGATATCATATTTTTACAAATGGTCATACATAACGACCGCAGCTTTACAAAATAAAACGCCATATTTTTTTTTTTTTTTTTCAAAGATCGACTAGTTTTGATTTGAATAACTGGAATTTTTTTTCTTTTTTTTGTTTTGTTTATATTTCTGACCAAGAAAAAAAAGTGATCAGAATGCATACAGATTTTGAGTATTTGAAAATGTGGCACGGATACGGGACACGCAGCCTATCCGATTATGTCACTCTGTACAGCTTAGTTTGAAAACGGAAAAGAAACCAGAAGCATCTTGATGAAGTGGACTCCTCGTTACATTTAGGAATATTTTACTCAGTTTTAGTGACACTGTCTTTGTTGTAATTTTCAAACAAGTCTATTCAATTTCGCTCTGTCTATACCTTGGAAGGCTGAACTCATGCCAAAGCCTCCCACCACCACCACAAACTCACAAACATACGCGCTCACACACTGAGAAACGCACTCACGCACACATGCATGGACGCAAACGCAACACACACGTGCACGCATGCACGTGCGCGCGCGCACGCACACACACACACACGCATACACACACACATATACACAGAAACACACACACACACACGTGCACATGGGCACGAATGTAACCATCACGCACGCACGCACACAAACGTATACACATATGCGCGTGCGCACACTCGCACGCACAGACAGACAGACAGACAGACACCAGACAGCACGCAGACACACACACAGACACACACAGACACACACAGACACACACACACGACACACACACACACACACACGGACACACACGGACACAGACACACACACACACAACACACACACACACACACACACTTCTCCCTGTTTAAGAGCGTGATAGAGACGGGACACATGCACGTGAGCGCTTTCATTCACACACACACACACACACGCACACCACACACACACACGCGCGCGCGCGCGCACGCACGCACGCACGCACGCACGCGCGCCGCATATAATCTTTCTGTCTTACCCTCTCTCGCTCAAACACGCACACACGCAGCCACGCAGACACACACGCACACGCACCACACACACACACACACACACACACACACACACACACACCACACACACAACACCACACACACACACACACAATCACTTGTTCACGCCACACACTAACTCACATAACATACACGAGTGCGCGCGGTCTCTGTCATCTCTCTCTCTCTCTCTCTCTCTCATCTCTCTCTCTCTCTCTCTCTCTCTCTCTCTCTCTCTCTCTCTCTCCGTTGTCCACCCTTCCTCCAAAAGAACCCTGATTGAGCATCACCTACCTCCCCAAGGGTGCAAACGACCATTCCATTCAGCACACAGTGGGCGTGGTTCACCACGGGATGAAAGCCCAAGACCAGGTCAAGGACCAGAAAGGTCAGCCAATATCCCAAGACAACATGTCGGCCAAGGCCAGGTTGGCTATGAAGAGATCGTGCACGTGCCGTTGTTGTCGCAAACGTCTGACCAGAACCGTAAAAAGAAGTCCGTTACCCATCACTCCACACAGTATGATGACACTGCCGTAGGTCGCCAGGACTGCACGTGCAGCATTGCTGACGTGTTGTCCAACATAGGGTGTGCTTTTGTTCATCTTGAGCGTCTTTCTCTCCTCCTGAGCAGCTCACGTTTCCCAGTCAACTCTGCAGGTGTCTGTATTTCTCAGGCCTGGTTGGCGTTCGGATATATCGTGAAAGGAAGGGTAGAAGGCAGCTTTTGTCATGTAGTCTCTGGACAGAATAAAACCCTGTAGTTATTATTTTCATCATTTTTCATCATCGATTATCATTAAAAAAAAGATGATAATCAAATTCTGTGACCTTTCATGCTCTGCTCTCGCGCTGACTTCAATAATGATTTCCTCTCCACGTTCATACACGTGGTGGGTTTGTGTCGAGGTCATCCGTACTGGCAATATTTCGAACATTTTGGAATGTTCGTGATGGCGCTTTTTGGTCATGGACGTTCACTTATGCTGGCTTCCCAACAGATTTAAATGTTCTCGTCAGGAGGTAGGGCGTGGGGAGAAGGGGCCTCGCAGGTAGTGTCCTGAGTATGCTCGATAGAGCATGCATCATTGAAACCATCAAACTGACTCCTCTATAACACAACGTCGTGAAGAGTTCCACTATAACACAATGTGATGAAGAGTTCCACTATAACACAATGTCGATGAAGAGTTCCACTATAACACAATGTGATGAAGAGTTCCACTATAACACAATGTTATGAAGAGTTCCACTATAACACAAGGTCAGGAAGAGTTCCACTATAACACAATGTATGAAGAGTTTCACTATAACACAATGTCATGAAGAGTTCCACTATAAGACAATGTGATGAAGAGTTCCACTATAACACAATGTGATGAAGAGTTCCACATAACACATGTCACGAGGATTCACTATAACACAATGTCATGAAGAGTTCCACTATAAACAATGTGTGAGTTCCACTATAACACAATGTCATGAAGAGTTCCACTATAACACAATGTCATGAAGAGTTCCACTATAACACAATGTCATGAAGAGTTCCACTATAACACAATGTTATGAAGAGTTCCACTCTAGCATAATGTTTGTAACATGTCCCACCTTAGCACAATGACATAAATGTCCCACTTAAGCACAATGTCGGGACAAGTCTGTAAGTCTGAGTCAAAAATAATCGACACGATAAAAAACAACTTTAAATGAAACAACTAACTTTGGGACAAGTCTCTCTCCAGCACTTGGATAGCATGGGTTGTCTGATAAAGAAAAAGCTGTCTCCGTCTGTACCGGTGTAAAGAATGAAAGAAATAGGTCTGTTCTGTGTCCGAATGTATATTGAAACTTGGGCATAATATCGACTTCCTTTTTCCATTGTCCTGTCCCTTGACTCGATGAGTATAATGGAAACTGATTGTCTCGAGGTTACTTTCCGCCGTAATTACTCGCACGCGAGTAGTGTGTGTGTGTGTGTGTGTGTGTGTGTGTGTGTGTGTGTGTGTGTGTGTGTGTGTGTGTGTGTGTGTGCGTGCGTGCGTGCGTGCGCGTGCGTGCGCGGTGCATGTATGTGCGTGCCTGGGCGTGCACGCCCGTGTGTGTGTGTGTGTACATGAGCGTGTACGCCTACCAGATATCTGGAGAACAAGATTGGAATCAAAAGGCTACGTCCAAGCAAACCTGTGTGTCTACATGTCTATATCCACACACAACATTCACCCCCCCCCCCCCTCAATGCACACATACACACACAAACACACACATATACACCCACTAACACATACACATTACACACGATAATTAGAGTTGCCTGATATTCACATTTTGCATAAATGGAAGGAAGCTGTTTGCTCGCTTAATGTGTGCATCAAAATCAACGAAAGGTCGCTGTCTACGCTATGAACAAAACGTACACGTGTGCACTTACATGTGCTGTGTGTGATCGGTGTGTGTGTGTGTGTGTGTGTGTGACCGACTTCAGAAAAGAAACAACATGGTGTCTGGCCAAAGGACATTAATCTCGTCATCACTAGACTCCTCTTTAGGCGAATTACCTTGTTTTCCTCCACGTGCCCTTTGCTTACGTGTGTGCCAGGTGAACCAATAGGTTTGCAGTAATGTGTGTTCCAGGTGAACCAATAGCTTTGCAGTAATGTGTGTTCCAGGTGAACCAATAGGTTTGCAGTAATGTGCTTACATACTCATTTCAGCGCGTGAATAATAGCAACCTTCCTCGAAGATTCGTAAACCACTGCCTCTTGTCGCATGATAACCTGCGCTCTGGCCAATCGCAATGGAGCAGGTAAAGGCTTCCTGTGTGTTGGTCTGTCGATCCTTAAGATAATTCAAAAACAGTGGGACAGGTCAAACGAAAGGTTAGGCTAGGGGAAAGAGTGACTTTGCAGTTACTTTGGCCTCCAAGGGAGCATTGACCACTAACGACAATTCTCCAGTGGGGGTGACTCTTTGTTGTCCTTTTTGCCTCTGTCCAGTTAGTGGTTTTCTTTTTCTTTTCTGTTTTTGATTTACTGAATTCGGCTTCAGTACCTCTTCTTAGCTGTTTCTGGGTCGTCTTCTCTTCTCTCCCCCCTGTCGCCAGTTTTACGTCAGAACGGCTGGCGTGTAGGTTATTGGATTCTGCCTTCCTATGAGAGTTTTATTCACAATCTAGACCTCTGCAGGCAGAGAGAGAGAGAGAGAGAAGAGAGAGAGAGAGAGAGAGAGAGAGAGGGGAGATGAAGACAGAAAAGAGACAGGAGAGGACAGACAGGTAGTGAAAGATTGAGAGAGACAGACAAAAAGAGACAATACCATCATGACAGCATGTTTGCTGAGGTGGAAAATGGCCCATATCTGACTCTTGCCCAGTTCCCTAACGGTGTAAAACAAGGATGTGTTATGGCACCCACACACATCAGTCACACATTCGTTACTGTACTGTTCTTTGCTCTCTGCTCGACTGACGCGGGGTTTAGTCCCGCTACAGATGTGACGATCGCTTCGTTGATCTGAGGCATTTGAAAGTAAAAACCAAAGTTCATGAGGCCCTGATGAGACAACTCTTATTCGCAGACGACTGTGTCCTCGTAGTTTTGAACGAATTATACCTACATAAACTCGCAAACTGCCTGTCGGCGGCAGCCAAAGCCCTCGGATCGGCCATCAGCCTGCAGGAGACCGGAAGTGATGATTCAGGTTGAATCAGGCCTGGCTCCTTCAGAGAGTAAGATTGTGACCGAGGGAACAAAGCTTGACAACAAGGAGAGCTTCATGGAGTCAGGGAGCACCTTGACCTAACCCTGCAGCATGGACCAGGACAACAAGGAGAGCTTCATGGAGTCAGGGAGCACCTTGACCTGACCTGCAGCATGGACCAGGACAACAAGGAGAGCTTCATGGAGTCAGGGAGCACCTTGACCTGACCTGCAGCATGGACCAGGACAACAAGGAGAGCTTCAGGGAGCACCTTGACCTAACCTGCAGCATGCACCAGGACAACAAGGAGAGCTTCATGGAGTCAGGGAGCACCTTGACCTAACCTGCAGCATGGACGAGGACAACAAGGAGAGCTTCATGGAGTCAGGGAGCACCTTGACCTGACCTGCATCATCGACCAGGAAGTATTGAACAGACTTGCGCAGGCAGTGTCTTTTTTGTGGACAGGAACTGAAAGCGAGTGCGGGATGAACGTGACATAAAACTGCACCAGGCTAGCTGTCTACAAGACCATACTCATCACGTCCTGCCCTGTGGCTGTGAAAGATGCACCATAGATACAGCTGGAAACGCTCGACTCCTCGGCCTGCCCAAGATCATTGGCACCCCTCTAGGACAGAGTCTTAAACATTGCAACGCTTCTCAGAGCACTCTTGTCTGGTATCACTCATCGTGAAGGTCAGCTCCAGTGGGTTGGACATAATGGTCAGTACAGTTGACTCGTGAATTACAAACCTGGTCTAATACTCGGAGCTAGAATCCGGCAAAAGCAACACCGCTCGGCCTCTCAAATGCCTCGAAATTTAAGAAAGCATCCATGGAAGCCTGTGGTATTCTGTAGATCGGACGGGAGTCCCTTGCAAATGAGTGCAGCGCCTGGTAACCTTCTGTCCACGAGACAGTACAGTTCTTGGAGGAGATTAGCCTACAAGGATTGGACCGTAATTAATATGACCACAATAGATAGAGAATTGATTTAGATGGAAGAAAGAACGAATTCCTACAGGCGTTCCTAACGATCAGTGGACGTTGGCCTGCTATTTTTGGTGCAGAGGGATAAGATAATGGCTGAACATCACGACAAGAGTTCTCTGTTTTGCATGTGGCCTAAAATTTTGCGCAGGGACCGGTACCCAAGCTGCTTCTTCTCCGGCCAGGGACCCATGCTGTTCGCATAGAAATAAAGGTGTGCCATTTGTCGTGATTTATCGGGAACTCACGGGAATTCTGTCCCTGCCTTTGGTTTTCTTTTGGTTTACTCTTTCGTTGATGGCTAAAACAAACAATTTTTGACACAGATGCAAGTCCATGCTTTACTGACAATGTTATAAAACTGTGTGGAGATAGTTTTAAATTTTCTGAGTTATGTGAAAATCATGAATGTGTGTCATTAATGAATACCCACGGTGAGCGAACGGCGAAGGTTGAACGCAGTTATGTGGGACGCAGATATTGTGGATTGTAAACGGGAAGAGGCTGAATTTAGAAACTAGATCATTCAAACTTCCGTCTTTATTTTTCTTTATCTTTGACTCTTACATTTTACTGAGAAATATTTACATAGATGTTGTCATGAGTCGGCCGAATGTTCTCGAGCATTTAGGCAATTTAAGGGTAGTTTTGCTGTTGTTGAGAGCAAGTCCTTGGGTGCTTCAAGTGTGCGAATTCAGGCATCACCAGAGGGGAATACCCGAGTCGCATACTGAAGGAGGGAGAGTTACTGGGAAGTGTTTCGCATGTCCGAGGGATAGTGACAAGGAGTTGCCGACCTGCCCGGTCCTGGGTAGAGGAGTGTCCAGTCCGACCACTGGCTGGCTATTCACTGGGTTCTCCAGTGGGCCTGAAGGGAAGGCGATCGTGTCAGGTGACCGTCACGGGTAGGTGACCGTCAGCCTGCAGGCAGAGTACAGCGACCATTCAGTCGTCCTTGTTCTGAGGAATGAATGGAAGGCTGTGGCCTATTGAGTGGTTTGCGCCTTGTTGTCTATAGAGGTAGTAACTACTCGAAGCATCAGTCCTGGCTGGTAGAGGAGTCCAGGCTGTTAGTACAATGGGTAGCTTCGGGGAATCGAACATGAGTTTGAATGGGAGGTTATGCATTAACCACTTGGTACCCAAGTCTTGGTTAGCGCTAGCAGCTGTTGTGTGTGTGTATGTGTAGGTGACTAGTGATTCCATTGGTGGAATAAAAATAACTTGGGAATTTATTGGTACAAATCGTGTGATGTGTGTGTGCCCGTGATTCCATTGGTTGAGCCAGTTAAACTCGGGTTCTCTCTTGTTTGAGAATGAATATAAGCTGCTTGGAAAACCAGGAAGTGTGTGACTCACTTAAGGGAAAGTGAACTCGCCCGTCTTGCTGAGGGCTCAAGAAAATACAGCGTGAAGCGGAGGTTAGCTGTCGCCTTGTTGTCTCCTGGGTGGGGACGTAAGACAGTGGAGGTTGCTGTAGCCTTGGAGCCGACGACGAGAAGAATTGTCTCCCGTGTGGGGACGGTCGACAGCAAGACGTGTCAGCCTGTCGGAGCCTAGACGGGGAGCTGCCAGACAACGGTGGGGTGTTTGCAGCCAGAGAAGACCTGTGGGAGAGGCCGACAGGAGCCCTTTCCGTGGAAAGGGCGAAGTACGGTGGAGTCCGGGAGACTCGGCGTGAGGGTGCGACTCAAGCTACGTTGCCAGTGTCCCCCAACTAGGATTTGGCCAATCGGGAGACACAACAGTGTGGCAGCTTCAGCTCGTGGTCGTACAGTGGATGAGAGAAACTGGCGATCAACCAAGGAATGCTGGCAAGTTATGGACGTTTTATTTGCTCTTAAGGTTATAAGTGTGCAAACAGAATAGTGGAATATTGTCTTTCCTGGCTAAGTAAGAATAACTGAAGAACAGGGGATGCGATTTATGAAATTGTCTGTATGCTGTTTACATTGTTGTATGATACAGATAGTTGTGTTGTGTAGTGACGGGTGGGGGTCGGAGTCAAGTTGAATAAAAGTTGATTATTTTCTGTGAAATGTTATTGGTTTCCCGTCACCTTTGTGCGGGCACGATGTGAGTGACAGAGTGCGTGTGCCTATGCGAGAGCGCATTTTGGTTGTGAAAGCGTAAATAATTCTGTCTATAACCCCTGCATCCCTGAATATGAAAATCATATTTTATTAACGAGGGGGAGCGTCGGAGACCCGTCACAGATGTGTTATGTGATGATTCCGCAGAATTCTGCACACCTGTCTGCGATGGCGGGAAGATGTGTCGGCATTCACGTGCCGTAATTATTCGGACACTGGTTCATCTGAACAACTGTTGATTCCAGTGTTCACACCTTCCTGCTGCAAAGCGAACTGTCATCACAGACAGCAGTGGTCTCCATCCACCCCCCTCCCCCCCCCCCTCCCCCCGCCTTTTGTTTCAATGAAATTTTAACGAATCTGCGAAGCTATATTGCGGGTGAGCTCATTCCACGACGTGCTGTAGACTGGCAAAGTGCTTTCCTTGCATGTCGCGTCGTGATCCAGACGTGACTGGGGCCTCGTTTGACATGCAAAGTGTGGACGAGAATGGACAAGCCTGTCTTTCGCATTTTTAACATGAGAAACTTTGTTTTGGGTCAGTTTATTATTGTGGCTGAATGTGTCAGGCGTTAAAACAGAAACTGACAGAAACAGGCGCCATACACTAAAAACAGACCCATCTCAGTGAAAACTGTTTGCGCCAGTCGACAGCAGGCTACAGTGCAACGGCTGGAAAGTCATGCATTTGGAGGAATTTCTTCACGTGACATGTTGGATAGGAAAAGAGCGCCGAAACGCTCGGTGCCCTAACCTGTGTGGACCTCTTTGGAATGACTGTGGGTGTGTCTTGCAGTGTGTGTGACACGAGCCGTAAGAGGACTGGAGAACGGCGACTTTGGAAACGTCATGGACTGCTGTGAGCTGGGTGAAATGCACACAATGCCGGCGAGGAGTGACGTTGACACGAGATAGACACCCACCTACTGCTGAATCTGTCTGTGAGGATGCTGGTCACATTTAACTGCAAGGTGAGGTTTATGTTTTGTTGTTGGTGAACGTGATGATGATGTTCTTCCTGTTGTTGTTTTCAGCCTTTCTTGCTGAAGTTTTTTTTTTTTTTTGTGTGGTGTGGAGTTTTTGGGCTTTCTTACCAGCTATCATCTCCATTTAACGGTTAACCCCTCCCCCCTCCCATCTTTCCACCAGTACTTTACTGCCCCTTCCCCATCAAGGCGGTGATGGTCTGATGCCAGTAATCCTTTCCGATTAGTACCTGAAGCCTCAGAAGTCAGTGGTATTGGAAGATACTTTGCATTTTGCCCGGGGGAGGGTGGGGGAAGGGAGACGGGGAGGGAGGGCGCTTGCCTGAACTGACAAGCACTGGAGAGGTGTGGTCAGGGGAATGGAAGGGGTGAGGGATAGGGTGGGGGTGCGGAATCTGCCGTCTTCAAAAATTCATAGAGGCGGAGGGGGAAGGAGGGGCTGCACATCTTGTACAAGTGGAGTGGGAGGGAATGGAGGGGGTGCATTTGGGGAACTCTCATCTTCAAAAATTTCATCAAGGCGAGGTGTGGAAGAGAGGGGAAGGGGGATAGTCATCTTCCTTATTGTCATGACACAGGGGAAAAGGCGAGGACTAGGGGAGGGGGGTGAGCTCAGAATCCTTCTAAAAGACGAGTTTGGGGGGGGGGGGGGGGGGTAGGGGAGACGGTTTCCATCTGGCGATATATTCCATGTATCTGCAAATACAAGCGAGGGGTAGGGGACTCTTTTTAAAGCCGCTCCATTGACGTAGAAGTGAAAGGAGGGCGGGGGAGGGGGGGGGGGGGGGGGTGAATATTTTTCGTTGGAGCTAACATTGTTCGGACTACATCCTAAAAGTGGTTTGAATGAGACTGTAAACCGAGGTTTCGACCGCGAATAAAGAAAATATCTCGCACACAGGTTGAATCGTATCACCATTCTTTAAGAGTAGGGCACGCAAGGTGGATGGTATGGACGACATGTATACACTTGCCATGCATCCTGTGCGCTAAATATTGTTTACTTGAAGACCTCTGAGCTCGGGCAGGATGATATGGTTAACTGGTAAACATAAATGAACACCAAACCTGGTAATTTCACCTGAGAACAGGAATCATTATTGACAAAGCCGTAACTGTGATCATGATCTTTTGGGTCTATGAACTCCCATACTATCTGACTGGCGTTTTGAGAATTAGAACGGAAAAGATGACTCACCAAAAGGGAAATGTTTCTTTTCTGCACTCTGTGTATACAGAGAGAGATGGATAGAGAGGGGGTTAAATACATATTCATGTTTGCATAAATCAGTGAGAAGAAAGACAAAAAGCTGAAGATCCTGTGACTAGCAGGCGAGGGGGGGGGGGGGGGGAGAGAGGAGGAGAGAGAGAGAGAGAGAGAGAGAGAGAGAGAGAGAGAGAGAGAGAGAGAGAGAAGAGAGAGAGAGAAACGCACACCAAATAGACCAATGCTTATTCACAACAGTAAAGTTCAAGTACATCTTTTTTGTAGTTATATTCAGAACACATGCACAGAAGATGACGAGATAACACAGGAAAGAAACATGTGGCAAACATCAGGCCCACTTGAGAAGCCAATATCGAATGTATTCTGGATCAACCGTTAGATCCGGATCCGTTCCACAGATTTGCGCTGCGCCAACAGTTCATTAATTCGTCTTTTCGTGTGGTGACCAGGATACAAGGAAAATTCTGCATTGTAGCTCGCACATTAGAAGTAAGGGTACATGTTTGAAAAAAAAACAACAGAAAAGAAACTTAACAAGAACACAACTTGGGATACAACTGCGAAAATGGAAGCAACGTGCACGCGAGAAGTGAAGAGAGTACGTGAGAAGAAAGATCAAAAGGGTGAAGGAAGAAGATAAGGGGCAAAGAAATATCAAGGGAAGGAAAAAAGGGAGAGAAAGGGGAAGAGGACGAGGAAAATCTCGAGAGAGAGAGAGAGAGAGAGAGAGAGAGAGAGAGGGGATACGGATACGGATGTTTTATTCATATAGGCCCTAGCCATAATGAAGGGGGTAATGTGAACAAATCTTTTCGAAAAAGAAACGGAACAAATAAATCAATTATTCATCAAAGTGCAACAGGTAATCGACTAACTGAATATCAAACAGTACACAACAATTAATTCTTAACTGCATACTATACTTCTAATCCTAAACGCCTTGTACAAGAAAACAGCAAAAAGTTTTATGGTGGCTTCGTTTGTGGGATGCCATGAGTAATGAGAGTCGAAATAAAGAAGGATGCTTAGAATATTTTTGATCAATCAATCGATTCCTCAGATCATTCAAAATAGGACAGCAGAACACAAAGTGGACATCATTTTCTTCGGCATTTTTACACAACGGACAGATCACATTTGCTATGCTTCCTGTAACGATAATAATGAACAAAAATTTCAGAAATACCTAATCTGAACTTTGTCTTTAATGTACCTTAAATGATTGTCCATTTTAATTGATAGATATGATGGAACAAAAATGCACACTTCTGAACTGTCTGTAAAAGCAAAACGGTCGCTTTCTTGAATATGACATGACCATTCTTGCCATCTGCAATCGATTAGTCTATTCCGAATATCCGAAGGAAATCATTCATATTTCCCGACACCTGTTTGTAACCACACGAAACCAAAACCAAGTTCATAAAATCTAACCCTCACATTTGAAACCCAATTACTCTTCCTCTCGCATCCAAATCATATAACATATTATATGCTTTCCTTGGCAACCCTTGAGATTTCCATTTGTGTTATTTTTAGCCAATAACGTATACACTTGATAGCAGAATTCAAATATATCGGATATCTGTTTACTTCGCCATAGATTAAATCGTTTAGGTGTTCGCATGCTCACTCGTAAAAACTTCTTCAGCGCAAATAAATGAACATTTTCACAACCAAGCAGCTGAATCATAAAGGCCCAAAGTTCAGCTCCATACAGTGCGATGGGCTGTACTTGAGAGTCAAACAATTTCATAAATAATTTTTAAAGATGTGTTTTCTAATTTTGATAGATGTTGCATAATGCAGAGTAATGCACGCTTGGCTCTTACTTGCAAGATCTTTACATGCAAAAGTGAAGCTTAATTTTGTTGAAAAATATATTCCCAAATATTTATATACGTTAAACTACAGGCATCACCACTCCATTGTAAGTCCACCTTTCTCTAATTCCTAATACCCACCCTTTCTAAACACGATAATGTTGCTTTTTGACATGTTGACTTTAACTGGAGTGAAGTTGCAGATCGGAACGGGACTATTTGTTGAGTCTGCAAGCCTATAACAGTTTCAGACATCAAAACAACATCGTCAGCCAAAAGAAGTATGAACAATTCTAGAATATCACAGGTAAATTGTGCACCATGTTTTCCAGTTTTAACAACTTCTAAAGTCAGCTCGTTAATAAAAGAGAAAATAAACAGGACTACACACATCCCTTGTTTTACACCTGATGTACATTGAATATAATCAGTCATGTTACCCCACACCGTACTTTAGCTTTTACACAGGAATACATTGCTTATTATACACTTAAGCAGCTTACCATGACGCCAGCTTTTAACAGAATAGGCCAGAGAAGAGTTCTATTCACTGAATCGAATGCCTTTTCAAAGTCTATAAAAGCTACATATAAACTTACGATTTAAAGAAACTGTTTTTGCACAAAGGCCATCAAAGTAAACATATGGTCAACTGTTGAATAATTGCGTTTAAATCCTGCCTGATATTCGCCAGTTATATTATCTTCAATCCATCCTGCAGCCTATGATTGATGATAGTACTGTACAATTTGCTGCTCGTGTCACTGAAAGAAATTCCTCTATAATTGTTAGGACTATTCACGTCCCCTTTTTTTTGTACAGGGGTGTTAGAACAATACATTCAGTCCAACATTCAGGATAAATTCCCTTGTTGAATAAAGAATTAAAGAAGGTAACAAAGAAGTTCAAAATTACATCTGTTTTACATGCATACTTCAGCAGTTCACCAATTATACCATCTGGCCCAGCAGCTTTACGGTTTTTAACTTTCCTTAATGCAATTACTACCTCCTCTTTGGATATTGGACGGTTTATTAATAATCATTTTCCCCTTCGTCTTGATTCCACTGAAATTCACGATTATGCTCAAAATCTTTAGTTAGAAGTGTCGTTAAAATGTTATTACCAGGTTTCCATACTAACACTGTTCGCTGGTTGTCTTCTTTTTAATGAAACCCGATGTACGTTCTTCCAAATTCTTTTTGATTCTCTATAGATGCGATCAGTTCTGTCAGTAATGTGTTGTTAAATTGCTTCCGCTTTATCCTTTGCAAAAGTTTATACTCTCTTCTCGCCCTACAGTAACTGTTACGATCTTCTTTGTCATGTGTACGTTTAAATTCTTAAGTAAATTACGAACTTTTCTTTTATTTGATGACATTCAGTGTCAAACCAGTCTTTGGACTTCAAATCATTATTAATTATTTCTTTTTTCATACACTCTGCAGCATCTTTAATACATGTATTGAAAATATTCAAGGCTTCATTTATATTGACATCAATGAGACCGACGGCATAGTTAATTTTCTCATGAATCTGTTGCGAAACAATGTTATTCATGAACACATTAGCATAATCTTCATTCCATACATATTTTTCCAACGTAAAACTGTTGGGCAGAAGAATTTGTCTCCGAACATGACATTGTCACTACAAAAACTCAAATGAAGTTCCACAGGCATATGATCAGAGTCAAATCTCTCAGATACTCGTAATTCGCATGAATCACACAACAGTGCATACAATTCACATGACATAACAAAGTAATCCATTCACACTGCATCCGGTATCTGATATGTACGTGTAGCACCTTGCTGGTCGCCATAAACATACCGTTGAGAATGCACAAATCAAATGCAGTACACATATTCAACAACTGTTTGCCATAATTATTCAATACAGAGTCTTCTGAAAATCGATTGACACTCCGTGGATGACTTGCATGTTGAAAATTCAAAATATCGGAAACTCCTTGACAATGATGTGAAACACTACCTGTACGACTTTTAAATCCCCGCACAACAATATATATACATCTTCAACGACTAAAAAAACAACTGGACAAATAATCTTCCAACAATGCAATGCCATTTCTCGGAGTCAAAACATGCATAATAAGGAGAACCTTCTGGAGGTACGTATGAATACACATACAATATATCTTTGTCTACCCCAAACAATGCTTTATTGATGATTAACGCACCAAACATATCAGATTTTTATTTCAACCTCTCTGACATGTGACACAAATGTATTTCTAACGAGACATAAGATTCCACCTGATCTTCCTTTAGCTGTTAATTTTATTGCAGGTAAAGAAAACATTTTTTTATCCAGAAAATATAGTTGATTTAAGTTCATCAATAAACGTTTCAACTAAACAGATAAAATCAAACGACTGAAGAAATGAGACAAAATCATAGTTTTGTAATTTTGAAAGCAAACCATTAACATTCCAATGAAGTAAAGATAATGATCTGGTTTTGTTACTTTCGTTGCTAGCTACATTTTCCCGCGCCTGTGTTCACCAAAATCATGCACGGAACTTGACAAAATTCAAAGTTGACCCATACCGAGAGTTCTCGTCAGCCGATTCAACACATCGCTGTCATCCACATTCAAATCCCGTGCATGCTCACTTTCATTCTGGGTCACACTGGGCGATGACACCGGTGTCTCTTTTAGGATAGTTCCCTCACAAACAAAAACTTCAACAAAACTGGGGTGGCCGATTTCCTATTTGAAGTCTACCAGTCTGTCACGAGCGTCAACAGAAAACTTTTTGCCGTCAATTAATAAATAGTTAAACACAATCGTGGCTCGTTTCCCTCCTGCCTTGTCCTTTTTAAATGCGGAGTCAGCCTTCGTCGGATCTCCCTGACCCCTTTTGAAAAGTCCTCCCGATGTAGACCTCAGAGCCTTTAAGTTTACCTTTAGCTTTTAGAATGTTCATCTTCTGTTTATAAAAGGCACATCGGGCAATCACCGGTGAGTCGGGTCGGAACTGAGCCGGTGGACACGGTCGAACTCCACGTCATCCGTCAGGTCCAGCTTGTCCGTCAGCAGATCCCGCACCAGGCCCTCGCAGTCTGCACTGGTCTCCCGCCCCTCCTGGGTAGTCCGTAGAAGATCAAGTTGTTCCGCTTGGAACGGCCTCCCGATCATCGATCCGTTTCTCGCAGTCGTCCAGCTTCTGACGTAGGTTGTTGTTGGTCTTCTGCAGCTCCCCATTTTCTCTTTTCAGCTCTGTCACCTCCTCCCTCAGCTCCCTCAGCTCAGCGTGAAGAGTTGCGTGGTCCTCCCGAAGACTTGGACTTCCTGCTTCACCGCGTCCAGCTTAGCGTCCGTCTGGTCACTTCTCATGTTCAGGGTGGCCATGAGATCACGGATTGTAGGTTCTGTGGTGGCAGATGAGGCCCAGAAGTGTGAGAGTCGTTGACCTTCCAGACTGACTCTTCGAAAGGAATTTCCCCTATGAAGTCGTGTTGGCGCGTGGGTCTCTGCGGGAGGGGGTTGGTGGGTCCGGGTTTGTAACATGGTGAAACCGCCCCCCCCCCAATTTTAAAACTCCGGGAGTCAGCATGGCACTGTCTCATTAACTCCCGGGAGTTAATCTGGGTCTGCTCAAAGCAGCCCCCCAACGGGTTCAGACGGCCCCCCCCCCCCCCCCTATCTCTTCTTTCTGTTTATTAGGCCTGTTTCAAAATAAACCCCCTTTACCAGTCTCGGGAATAACCCCCGGGAGTTGTTTTAAACCCTAAAAATTTGACTCTAAACTAACTCCGGGAGTTCATTGGGGCAGTCCCCCCCCCCACCCCTTGGAGAGTTTAAACTGGTGCTGTTCCAAACTAACTCCCGGGAGTTCTTCTGGGACAAATTTGGACATCAAAAAGGGATCCCGGGGAGTTAAACTACCGCAAGTGGAGAGTCATTCCAGGACAGGCCTGGAAAGGCCCCCCCCCCCCCCCGGGAGTTAGACGGGACGCAGGCCCAGAATAGCCCCCACCCTCCCCTCTCCCTTCAATTAATGAAGAAAAATGGCCATTAAGCGCTCCAGTGGAGAGTTAATCTAGGCACGGCCAAGAACAACCCACCAGGAGATTTTAAAATTGGACCGGCCCAGAACAGCCCCCCCCCCCCCCTTGTGGGAGGGCTTGACTTTAAACAAAGAAATATTCAACCCGGAACATTGTGGCTTCGAACATCGAACATGGAGCCAACAAGCGAAAGTATATGGGGAGTTAATCCGGCACTGCCAGACTGACCCTCCCCCCCCCCCCCCCCCCCCCCCCCCCCCAGGATTTTATAGCCAGAAACAGCCCCCAGTGTAAAGAGTTTAAACTGGACCTGGCCCAGAACATCCCTCCACGTCTTTCTGGGGAGTTAATTTAGCACCGGCCCCGGACAGTCCCCCCTAGAGAGTTAAACTGGCCCTCCCCCAAACAGCCCCCAACAGCTCCCTGAGAGTTAAACTGGACTTGGCCCAAAGCGCCTCCTTCCTGGGGATTAATTAGTGCTACCCCAGAACAGCCTCCCCCTGCTTCCCCCCCCCCCTCTGGGGAGGGGTTAAACTGGACCTGATTCGAAACTCCCCCCTTCCTGGGGAGTTTAATTGGCACTGAACGCCTCCCCCCCCCCCCTCCGGAAAGTCGGAAAGTTAAATGGACCTGGCCCAGAACAACACCCCTTTTAAACCGCTGTTTTATCGCACCTACCTTTTTGTCACACATGCGACTAAACGGCGGGGGGGTTTAGCGACAAAACAGCGGCTCTGAAGGCCCAAACCGTTTTGTCTCTGCGCGACAAAAACGGCGGATGTGCGACAAAACGGTGGTTTCGGTGTAACAACCCAAAAGTATCACCGTCCAGAAGTGTCCCGGGGGGTACTACTGGGGCCGCGCCTGAATGACTCCCAGAGTACATTGGATCCCATTTTTTTTCTAAAGATACTCCGGGAATCATTCTGGGCGGCCGAAGTACCCCCCCCCCCCCACCCCCCAATTTGGGTTTTTTTTAGTTGTTATTTTATAAAAAATAATTTAATAATTTAAATAATTTGAATCTAGAAGTCCTCTTGGCCCTTCCAAAGTTTCTTTATTTCCTTTTTAATCCAGGTTTTTTTTGTAAAACTAAACATTTTGAATTAACTTAGGGGACGCGAAACTTTACGGGGGGTTAAAGGTTCCCCAATACCCTTTTTATTTCCTTTATCATTAAATTTTTTAAAAGGTCTGGACCCGATTACCTGAATCAAATTTTAAAATTTTGGGGGGTTTTAGAGTCCCGGTCCATCCCCCTTGCATTTTTTTTAAATTGCTGGGTTTTTTTATGTCAATCACCTGGAATTCACCTGAATTAAATTGAAACGGTTTTTTAAAAAGGGGGACTTCTGGGTGCGAAACCCCGGGAACCCTTTTAATTTGTTCGGGTTTTTTTTTGGTTTAAATTGGCCTTATTAAATCAACATGAAAACAGTCTGAATCAATTTTGGGGAATATCTCTTTTTGGGCGGCCCGTCAACCCTTGCGTTTTTTTATTTGGTTGGGTTTATTTTTGGAAAAAGCTCACTTAAGGAATTTTATTTTACTAGAAAACTGCAAATCTTTAGGGGGTTTTTGGTTTAAAGGGGACCCAAGGCTTACTATCCCTAAAAGATTCGGGTTGGGGGGATTGGGGGGGTTTGGAGTTAAACCAAGAAATAAATTCTGGGGCCCGTTAAAAAAAACTAAGGGGGGGGGTTTCCTGTCAGTTTCCCGGGGGTTCTGGCTTTGCAGTTATTTAATAGGGGGTTTTGGGGGGAGTTTCCCGGGGGGGGGGGTTCCCGGGGCGGGGGGGGGGGGGCGGGGGGGGGGGGGTTTTGGGGGGGGGGGGGGTGGTTAACTCCCAGGGGGGGGGGGGGCGAGGGGTTTTGGGGGCGGGGGAGGGAAACCCCGGGGGGGGGGGGGGGGGGGGGGGGCGGTTTGGGGGGGGCCCCGTGGGGGGGGGGGGGGGGTGGTGCTGGGTCCTTGTTTTTCCTGGGGGGTTTTCTGGCGGTTGGTGATTAAACTCCCCAGGAGGGGGGGGGGGGGTCGTTTTTTCCGGGCGTTTGGGGGCCGGGGGGGTGTGGGGAGGGGTTCCCCGGGGGGGGAAGGGGGGGGTTAATTTTTTGGGGTGTTTTAACCTTCGGGGGGGGGGGCGGGTGGTTTAGTTAAACCCCCGGGGGGGGGGGGGTGGGGGGTGTGGGGGCTGGGGGTTTTAGAGGGGTTGGGGGGGGGGCTGTGGGGCTGTGGGGTTTTGGGGGGGGGGCTTTTGCCCGGGGGGGGGGCGGGGTTTAGGAGGGAAAATTTACCCGGAGAGGGGGGGGTGCCTAACTGGGGGGGGGGGGTTGGGGTGGCGCAAAACTCCCTCAGAGGGGGGCGGGGGGCTTTGTTGCCGGGCCCTCCCCGGGGGGTGTGGGGTTTTGGAAGATTCAGGGGGGGGGGGTTTTTTTTTTTTTTTTCCTGGGTCGGGGTTTTTTTTTTGGGGTTGCCATTTTTGGGGGGGGGGGGGTGGGGGGTTTTTGGTTTTTTTTTTTTGGGGGTTTTTTCCTTTTTTTTGGGGGGGGGGGGGTTGGGTCCTTTTTTTTTCGGGGGGGGGTGGGTGGGGGGGGGGGGGGTTTTGGGTTTTTTTTTTTCGGCCGGGAGGGGGGGGCTGGCGGCAGGGGGGGGGGGGGGGGGGCGGGGCCCCGGGGTATCTGGGGGGGAAGTGTTAAATTCGGGGTGGTTTTGGGTGGGCGAAGTGGGGGGGGGGGGGCTTGGGCCCCGCCCCCGGAGGGTTACCAGGGGGGGGAAACTCCCCAGGGGGGGGGGGGGGTTTTTGGGACGGTCCCCGGGGGTTGGCCCCCGGGGCCCCCGGGGGCTGGCCTGCCCGGGGGGGTTTATCCGGAGAGGGGGGGGCCCCCGGGGCTTCCGGGGCCCCTTTCCCCCTTCGGGGGGGTTGGAAGAGTTAAGGGGGGGGGTTCCAGTACCCGGGTCGGGGGGGGTTTTCCCCGGGGGCTTAATGTTTTAATTTTTCCCCCCCGGGGGGGGCCGGGGCCGGGTTTCCCGGGGAGGGCCCCCGGGGGGGCCCCCGGGGGGATTTCCCGAGAAGGGGCCCCGGGGGGAGGGGCCCCGGCCGCTGCCCCGGGCGTTGGGGGGGGGGGCTGTCGGGGGGGCCGGGGGGGGGGTGTTGGGGCCCGGCCCTTTAAAGGGGGCCCCCGGGGGGGAAACCCGGGGGGGGGGGGGGGGGGCCCGGGGGGTTTGGGCGTTGGGTGCGGGGTTTGGGGGGGTTCCCGGAATTAGGGGGGGGTTTTGGGGGCCCCCGGGGGGGGGCGTGGCCTTTGGCCCGGGGGGGGGGGGCCAGGGGGCTTTTTTACCGTAAAAGGGGGATTCCAATGGTGGGGGGAAGGGGGTTTCACGTCCAGATCCTAGGGTTGGAAAACGGTAAAAAGGCAAAACCCCGGCCCCCCCCGGGAGAAAAGGGGCCCGGGGGAAAAACCCCAAAGGGGGGGGGGCCCCCCGCCGAACCCGGGGGTGGTGGGGACGGGCCCCCCCACGGGGGCCGTGACCCAAAACCAACTGGGGTAACTGACCCCAGGTCTTTGTGTTAAAACTGTTCCCCGGGCTTAAATGGTGCACGTTTAAAACCCCTAGGAGGTAACTACCTTGTTTAAATCTCCTTAGGGGGTTTTTTGGTCAAAGGTTAACCCAGGGCGGGGGGGGGGGGGGGGGGTTTTTGCAAGGCCCTTTACTTTGAGGGGGGGGCTTTTTTGGGCCTTTTCAACCGGTGTCGTTCCGGGGGCCAAATTAAACCCCACGCTTGCCTTGCGGGGAAGTTTAACCCCGGGGAGGTTTTTTGGTTTCCTTAAATCTGGGGGAACCTTTGGGGGGGTTCCTTTAAAACCCCCAAATTTTTCCCGGGGTTAAGGGAATTTCGAGGGAGGGGGGGAAAGGGAGGGGGGAGTTTGTTCGGGGTTTAACGCGAAGAGAGGGGAAAATCCGGGGGTCCCCCAAAATCCCCCGTACCCCTTTCAAGTTAAAGGCGTGGGGGGGGCCTTTTCTTTGCCCCCGTTTTTCATGAAACGGGGGGGGGGCCCCAAACCTGGGGGGAGGCCAAAAGGGGGGGGTCAGAAAGCTGCAGAAAAGGGGGGAAATTTGGCCGCCACTCCGGTTGTTGAGGGCCCAAAAAAAGGGGCCCCAAACCCCGCCTCCCCCGGGGGGGGAAAAGGGAAAGGGGGGAAAGGGGAAAAAGGCGAAGGCCGGCTTTTCCCTTTTTCTGGGGAAAGGGGGAAGGGGGGGGGGGGGGGAAAAAAAAGCAAAAATTTGTGCAAACTCTCAAGATTTTGGGGTCAATGGTTCCCAATAAGTGAAGGTTCACAGGGTTTCTCCAAAACAAAGCCGGAAGGTTAAAGGGGTTTTGAGTGAAGAAAGGAAAGAAAAAAAGCCCTTTGGAAAAAATTTTTTGAACAGAGAGAAAAAAAGGGGGGGGGGGGGAATTTTTAAAACAATTTTTTTATATTTTTTTAAAAACCGTAACAACAATTTTTTAAAGCTGGGAGTTCTCAGTTTTTTTAACCAAAAAATTTTTTTTTTTGTCACAGGGTTTTTTTTCTTTATTGACTTAAAATGTACGTTTTTCTTCAGAACATTTTTTAAAAGGTTGTAAGGGGAATGGGGTTTGTTTTGTTGTGTCAATCTTTACCGTTTTTTTGGGTTAGGCCGCTTTTCCATTTTTAAAAATGTGGTCCGTTTTTCTAACAGAAAACCCCCGGGGGGAAGGGAAGGGGGTTTTTGGGGGAGGAAAAAGGGGGGGGGGAGAAAAAAGGGGGCGGAAAAGAAAAGGGGAAAAAGGGGGGGGGGGAAAAAAAGGGGGGCCCCAAAAAGAAAAAGGGAAAGGGAACGAAAAAAGAAAAAGAAAAAGTTTCAGATGGGAGACAATAGCGATCACTATGTCCGCGGACAATTTCCTGTCCCCAGTGATTGTCAGAGGTCAAACAAAGGTCCTGAATTCCCGAGTTCATGTCCGAAGAGGAGAGAGAGAGAGAGGAGGAGAGAGAGAGAGAGAGAGAGAGAGAATCGAATGTGCTCGGCTTTGTGCCATTCACATGGGGACAGTGAGGAAGGGGGGGGGGGGGGGGGGGGGGGGCACCAATAACTAAGCAATACTACTAGATGCAATCATCTCAAGTATGTTAGGTTGTCACGACATGGTAATCACATCAAGGTAATACGCTCGTACGGTTCATTTCATGGTCAGTGTGCTAGAGCACAAAAACAACAGCTCTGCAGTCACTGGTTCACATGAGACTTTTGCACAGTGAATAGAACAAGTTTAGATAATGATAAAACTGTACAGCTCACTTCTAGAGCAAGATATCCTTTAGAATCAGAGCTATGATAAGTTTAAATGGTGAAGTTTATAGTTATTAGATCACATCTTTAGCATGATTTTGTTAAAGCCAGCACTAATGCCAACAATTTTACATAACGAACTGCGTAGTTCTCAGTTTGCTTCTAAACCAAGATTTCTGTCGTATCCAGCACTATTGTCACACTTGTTTTTTTCTCTCTGGATTGATGGCATTACAAGGCTGTCCATTCGCTTTGATGCATCTCAGAACACTTTGTAATAGCGTTGTACAGGTCAGATGAATTAGTTTGTGTTGTGTCAGCTGACTCTCGGACATCCGTTCTGCTGTTGCACGTGCCTTTGCTCCTTTCCTCAGTCTCTTGTAGACAAACTGTGGATCGCTGTCTACTAGACAGACAAACCGAGAGAGAGAGAGAGAGAGAGAGAGAGAGAGAGAGAGAGAGAAGAGAGAGAGAGAGAGAGGGGGGGGGGGGGGGGCGAGAGAACGAAGGAACGAACGAACGAGGGAACAAACGAAATTTTATGTAATCGGTGATAAACTAAGCATACAAAGCTTTTTTTTACCACCCAGCCTGGGACAAAGTGTGAGAGCAATAGAGAAAAGAAGTTAAATAACATGCCTAGAGAAATCACAAGTACGAGGATCATACAACTGACAAAAATGTTCATTACACTATTCATGATTTACAAACTGAGATCAGCACAATTGATGAACGAGTGGGGTAAGCACGCTTTTTTTTAAAAATCGTAAAACTGGTGGGGAGGAATAGGGAGGGGGAAGTGGGTAAGAAAAAAGGGTATACCAATAGAGATGAGGAAAGAGAGGGAGGTGGGGAGAGGAAGAGAGAGAGAGAGGAGAGAGAGAGAGAGAGAGAGAGAGAGGTGAGTGGGAGGGGGGGGGACAGAAGAGCGCTTTAACGAGTGTAAACATCTCCCATAATCAGCAGTCCTTTACTCACTGAACTCACAGTGTCATCCAGATCTCCACAAATTCTGCGAGATCTTTAGCTATCATTTTTTACTCGTGCAACCTTTTAATAGCATTATCACAGCACACCGAGACTGCCTTACAATTTGAAAAAAAAAGTATATATAAAATATATTTTTATATAAAACTATTAACAACCACGGAGAAAGATTTTTTTTCCGGGACACGAACACAAATTCTCGATTCAAAGAAACCCATCGTCTCTTCTGAGTTTCTCTTCGTGTGCTAGAAATGTACCCGACCTTTCCACTAAACCCTCCCCGCTCTGACTCGGCGTGGAGTGCAGCGTCTCCCGATGGGTGCCCCACGACGACCTGAGACTTATTGTTTCTCTCGGATGTGGTGTTCTGGGGCGGGCGAGGGGACGAAGGGTGTGGCTTATTGGGGGACGGAATCTGCTACTTAGTAGGGGACAGGGGGGGGGGGGGGGGGGGGGGGGGGGGGGGGGAGGGGATTAGAAGAGTTTGGAAGGATCGCCGTCAGTGTGATGAAAATAACTTTTTTCAATTCATGTTGTCTGCGGCCCGGTGACCACGAGCGGATGGGGGTGGGGGATCATATCAAAGTCATCGAGTTACGCGCATGTCTCCACAAAGAACATTTTGGGAATCAACCGTGAAGTCTCAATGCATAACTTTGCACGTCGTGTACATGACATCACTTGAAGTGTGTGGCTTGGGTGGGGTTTGGTTGGGGGTACGTAGAGGGTGAAGGAGCCGTACTTACTTTCCAGTAAAAGATTGTAAAACTGCAGTGCTTGAATTACACCTTCTCCTTTCCCGGTTTTATGAGAAAATGATTGTAACAAATGCACTGTGTCTCCTTCATTCTCTGTTGTCGGTTTTAGTTTTTTGTCTTGTCTGTTTCTGTCTTTGTCTGTTCTCTCTCTCTCTCCCTTCTCTCTTTTGTCTCTGTCTGTCTGTCTGTTCGTCGTCTTCTCTTCTCTCTCTCTCTTCTCTTTCTTTCTCTCTTCCCCTCTCTTTCTTCATATCTCTTTCCTGTTCGGCTGACTGACGTTGTGTCTGTCTCTCCGTCCGTCCACGTCTATCTTTTCCCGTCGTCTCTCTCTCTGTCCCTCTCATCTGTTTCAAAAGTGAGATTCTCTAGATTTGATGACCGTTTTCTACTCCTGTTTTCCCTGCTAATATTTCCTCAGCTGGTGATCGTCTATTCTCGTTGCCCCTGACAACACCTCCCCATCAGCTGCCGCCCACATTCCCTGTAGGCTTTCCTGAAGGAGGGGTTCATCACACCGTACACCAGCCAGTTGAGGGCGTTGTTGGAGAACAGCAGCAGCATCCCCAGTATGGCCACCTCCGATGACACGGCGACGAAGGAGATGAGGATGATGACGTAAGGGACGAAGCTGAGGCACGTGATGAGGAAGATGACGAACAATGAGCGGACAAAGGCCACTTCCCTGGCACTGGGCTCCTTTCTTTGTTGGTGTAGCTTGCTTTTTGCCGCAGGGGGGAATTCTGGGGGATTCTCTGTTGAAGACGTCTTTCCTGCAGATTCTGCTGACTGATGTAGACGAGAACTGTTCAGAACTGCTAATGGCTGTGCTGATGTCACCGTCATTGAAGCTTCTTCTGTCATGTCTGCTTCATCTTCAGAGGACAGGTTTTCAGGGGTGACTGAAACATTGTCTGAGGTTGGTTCTGCTTCACGGCGATCTGCACTGTGTGTGTCTGTCATGGTCTGGCCTGACAGTCATTTCATCATGAGAATCAACTTTGTCGCTGGTTGTGGATGTAATTGTTTTAGAGCAGGAGGCATTACTGTCCTCCCTTTTGTGAGGAGATGGTTTCATGGTCCGAGAAAGGCTTCCCGTGTGATGGCCAGGTCCGTCCGTGTTGCACGCAGAGCTCTGGCTCTGACCGTCCCGATACTCTGACCCGTTCAGGTCCTGGGAAGCATCGACACGAATTCCCCTACCTCCTCCTTCACCGTCCTGGACACAGCCCAGTTCTGTGGTCTCTCCGGGACATTTGCCGGTGTCAGTTCCTGTTCCCTGATCGGCTGAAGCCTCGATCTCCGGATTTGTTCCCGAACGTCCTTTCATCCACGTCAGCAGTTTCCTCAGCCTGCTGTGGTCTTTCCAGTTGCTCAGCGTCGCCCGGGACTTCCTCCAGAAACGGAAAATGGCGAAGTTGCAGACGCCAATGAACATCATGGGACCCGAGGTGAAAAAAATGGCAGTGACTTTGGCGTAGTTCCAAGTCTGACGGTTGAAGGAGCAGATGTGAGTGTGGACACTGTAGTGGAATTCTCCTGCGCCGATGTTGAAGGCCGTAGGCAGAGCCAGGAGGATGGACACCACCCAGATGGCGATGATGAAGGACACGGCGCGGGACAGTGTGAAGAGGCGTTTGCAGAGCTGGGAATGACACACGTGCAGGTAACGGTTCAAGGAGATGCCCAGCAGTGACCAAACACACACCTTGAACAAAGGAAACACACAAACTAAGCAGCTTTTAACATGCCCGTCTTTAACCCCGTGTCTTTAGAACAGTTTACTCACTCGGAGTTGAGATTAGAGCCGTAATCATTTTTAAACCCTGAACGAGTACAGAGGGCAGTGGTGAGGGGGTAGCGAGAAGACAGAGGTGAAGATGGACGGAGTGGGAGTTAAGGGGAGATGAATGTAGGTTATGTACTATTCGCATTTCTCCCAGAGTGTAGAGATGCAACAAGGAAGAAACTGTCGATGGTCTAAGGTGTGTAATGACATACAACTAACCACCACAACAACAAAATGTGTCGTCAGCAAGATCACTTGCGAAATTACCAAGGTGAACAAATGCAATGGTCATTGAAAGAAAAATAGTGTTTCGTCCCGTGTGGACTTCTTCAGGTTGATATTTTGTCCTCACCCCTTTCCCCCCAAATTCATCAGACTGAACATAAACTTGAAGTCCACGGTAGCAAAGCGGTTTTTTTCCTGTCAAGGATCAACGTGAAGATATCCATGTGCAACGAAACGTCGTTTTTTTTTTCTTTTGAGGATCATCTTAGAGACGTTCAGTGAAACGAAACTTCGCATTTCTTTTTCTTTTAGGGATCAGCCTGAAGATGTGCATATGCAACAAAATGTGTTTCTTTTCCTTTCAATGACCATTTTTTTTTTGCAATCTTTTGTTTACTTGTGTGATCACAGTTTAGCCAGGGCGGTAGGGAAACAGGTGTTTACACTGTCAACCGTCAGACAGCCTGAATTCATCCGCCATGGCGGCATCTTTGTGACAGCTCAGTTCTACTGTCCACCTCCCAAGTTCAGCTGCGGACTGCAATCCGATTCACACCATTTTTGCTTTATACCTTCACTGCAATCCGATTCACACCTGTTTTGCTTTATGCCTTCACTGCAATCTGATGCACACCTTTTTCGCTTTATGCCTTCACTGCAATCCGATCCACACCTTTTTTGCTTTATGCCTTCACTGCAATCTGATGCACACCTTTTTCGCTTTATGCCTTCACTGCAATCCGATCCACACCTTTTTTTGCTTTGTCTTCGGTCAAGAGTTCCAAAGTACCCAAGCCAGTTTTCTGACACAACATATCGTGTTCCACTCTTTCGTGGCAGCTTGGTCCGGCTATCTACAGAGCTTATTTCTCAGAATGAATAGTTTTAAACGGAACTTTGAACAAACTGGAACACCAGCAGGAATCTGGGATGTTTCTGATGGTGGAGTAAAGTTTGATGTTTTTCTTTTTCTTTCTGCGTACGCAGGCCGATACTCCTGCAGACACTGCCTGTATAGACAGACAGTGGAGTTTTGTGTGTATGACTGGTTTTTTTTTAAATCCCGCCATTAAGGCAGCCATACTCCATCTTCGGGGAAGGTGCATGCTATTTGTAACGTGTCATCCATACCAACGGCCAAACTGGCCTTCTCTTCCGAAAGTTGGTGATGGGATTTTACGTTTGTGCAAGATGTGCGTGCGTTCACACACGGAACCTCGGTTTATAGTCTCATTCGAAGGACTGTATGGGGAATGGAGTCAGAACCAATGTTAACTCCGAGGGAAAAATCCCCCTGTACCGAAATTCGAACCCGTAACCCCAGGATCAAGAGTCCGGCACTGTAAAGTTTGATGTGTTGGAAGTTATTTTTTCAGTAATGAAAATCATGACCAAACAAATATCAACATTGGATGACGTCGTTTCATTAAGTCGAAATATTCGCTAAAAAAAAATGAATTCAGTATCATCATATTTAAAGAAAAAATGGTTCGATATGAAGACGTGCAATTTTACAATATAAATTCGATATGAGAGGCTGTATTAAAAAAAAGTCCATTGCTTTTGACTGAATGATTCAAAGCGTACTTTTTCAATTTTGACACAAAAATTCTTTCATAATGCATGGGGTTTTGATTACTTGAAAATGTGTCACTGACACGGGATTTGCAGCTGATCACGAGTACGTCAGCATAGTCTGAAAACGGAAAAGAAACCCGAAGTATCTAATCAAAGCGGACCCATATTTACATTTAGGAACATTTTACCCGGCTTTACTGATAGTGACTCGTTCTGTAGTTTTTCACGTTTTGTAATTTTTCAAGTAAGTTATCTTCGCTCTGTCTGGATCTTGAAAGGCTGACCTCTTGCGCAGAGCGCCCTCCTCTCTCTTACACACAGACACAAGCGCACACACACACACAGAAACACATTCACGCACACATGCATGCATGAAAACACAAGCATACAAATGCACATACGCACACATTCACAAACACAAGCACATCATACATGCGTGCATGCAGACACAGGCAGACAGACAGACAGACAGACAGACGCACGCACGCACCACGCACGCACGCACGCGCGTGCGTGCGCGCGCGCAGACAGATACAACACACACACACACGCGCACGCATAAATACGCACAAACATAACCATCCACGCACACACGCACGCAAACACACACACGCATATACGCGCTCGTGCGCACACATACAAACAAGTGCACACATCTCTCCCATACAAGGGCATGAAACAGAACGTGCACATGCAAGTGAGCGCGCACCTCCCCCCCCTCCCCCCGACACACAATCTCTCCCAGTTGCTTGCTGTCTCTGTCACGCACACGCACGCACACACACACACACAACACACACACACACACACACACACACACACACACACACACTCTCTCTCTCTCTCTCTCTCTCTCTCTCTCTCTCTATCTCGCTCGTTCACTCGCTCGCTCACTCACACACACAAACGCATATGAATGACCGCGCACGCACGCATGTATGCACGCACGAACGAACGCAACTATTCACTCACGCCCGCACACTCGCTCACATAGCATACACGAGTGCTCTATCTCTTTCTGTCTTTCTCTCTGTCTGTCTGTATTCTGTCTGTATCCCTGTCTGTCTGTCTGTCCCTTTCTCTCTGTTTGTCAGTCTCTCACTCTCTCTTTCTCGTCTGTTTCTTTCTCGCTCGGTGTCTATGTATCTGTCTGTCTCTTTCTGTGTTTGTGTGTGTGTGTGTGCGCGCACGCGCGTGTGTGTCTGTGTGTGTGTGTGTGCGTGTGTGTGTGCGCGCGCGCGCGTGTGTGTGTGTGTTTCTCTGTCTGTCTGTCTCTCCCCCTTTGTCTGTCTCTTACTCTGTCTGTTTCTCTCTCCCCCCCTCTTCCCCCTCTCTCTGTCAGTCTGTCATACTCTTTCTCTATGTTTGTCCGTCTGTCCATCTGTGTGTGCATGCGCGTCTGTCTGTTTCTATCTCTCTCTCTCTCCCTCCCCCACCTCCCTCCATGGTCTGCCCTTACCTCCAAAAGAACCCCTGATTGAGCATCACCTACCTCCCCAAGGGTGCAGACGACTATTCCATTCACCACACAGTGGGCGTGGTTCACCACGGGATGGAAGCCCAAGATCAGGTCAAGGACCAGAAAGGTCAGCCAATATCCCAAGGACAAATGTCGGCCAAGGCCAGGTTGGCTAAAATAGATCGTGCACGTGTCGTTTTTGTCGAAAACGTCTGACCAGAACCGTAAAAAGAAGTCCGTTACCCGTCACTCCACACAGTATGATGACACTGCCGTAGGTCGCCAGGACTGCACGTGCAGCATTGCTGACGTGTTGTCCCACAAAAGGTGGAGAGGTCTCGGTGTGGATGTTATTGTTCATTTGGACGTATTTTTTTCCTTTCAAATATCCGAGCAACTCTTGGTCAACACTGCAGTGTATGTATTTCTCAGGCCTGGTTTACGTTGGGTATATCGTGAAAAGAAGCGTGGAATGTAGGTAGATCTTGTCATGTAGTCTCTGAACAAAATGGAATTTTAAAGTTACCGTTTTCGTCATGTTCATCAGAAGAGAACACCTGGGTAACTTGAGCAAGATACGAAAACGTCATAGATGCAGTTCCGATTTATCTCGTAACAACTTTGATCGCCTGATTTCCTCTCATGTAAGACACACATTATCGCGTTTAATTCTTTTTGCGCTTTGCCCCAGTTCTTTCTAATCATCTTTGAATACTGTTCTTTTCCAGTCCGTCATTTTTTGTTGTGTGAATGGCTGATATGATTCATATGGGCGTTTTCTTCGTTGACGTCAGTGAAAACAGGACATCGTAACAGGTTGTAAGGGAGGATAAATTTGAGATTCGAAATTTGCACCATAGAAAAAAGCAAATGTAATTCAGTTCTGGGACGTTCTTCTACAACCACGCATATAAAATCAGCGTTGAATTTTCCTTTTCTTGAAATGGTAAGCTTGCTTCCTCCCACAAAAAGGCTAATCGAATTTAGTTTTGACGTCTTCAGCCCCCATCCCCCCAAAAAAAACAACAACAAAAAACGTTGTGTGTGTGTGTGTGTGTGTGTGTGTGTGTGTGAGTGAGAATCTCCTTTAGAGTTTTCCAGTTGCACATATTCTCTTTCCTGTAAGTATACTTTAAAATCCATGAAAGAACATCATCAAGCCGCGCGGTCCACATTGTTTTAAGTCCATTTGAAACGGCACTTGGTATGCTTTTTTGTTCGTTTGTTTTCTGATACTAAATGCAGTCCCAGTTGCTTACTTTATTTTCCTTAATGTTTTGACAAAGGTTTATTTTCTTCCTAACATGTCCATCGTAGGCTTTCCCAAACAAGGTAGATACGCTTATTCCAGTGTTTATTTAACATTGAAGTTTGGGTTTGAAAGAAAGTTTGCTTTGGCGTTCTGGTTCTGTCTCCATCTCTGTCTCTGTCTGTCCGTCTGTCTGTCTGTCTGTCTGTCGTGTGTGTGCGTGCGTTGTGTGTGTGTGTGTGTGGGGGGGGGGGGGGGGGGGGGGGTGAGGGGGGGGGGGGGGTGCGTGTATGTTTAAGGAGATAGATTTAAGGCCTAAATGTTGAAATTGCGGTTTTATATATTTTACAAAACACTGCGATAATTTCTTTCTTTCTTTTTTTATTTTTTATTATATGAGCGCATTTCGAGACAGCATGTGCATTTTGTAAAGGTTAACCACATTTACATGAATGTCGTCTGTTCCGTTTACTACAAATTCTTTTTCTTTTTGGTCTTGCGATTTTTTTTCTCACAGCAAAAGGTAAATGGATCACTTTTCCTAAGAAAGCTAAAATTTCGCAGAAAGGAACAGGCCAAGTTTTAATCATTCAACACTTTTCATATTTCATTTGCAGTCAGACTGGGTCAGTTTCTAAGGTAAATGTATGAATATGGCAAAATCGTTTGCGTTCCTTCGGGTAGCGCAGTTCGTTGTGTCATTAGTTCAAACAGATTCACAATCCTAGCCACACAAAGGGGCACAGACACAATGCCACAGCAAATCCCAGATCCCACTTTAGCACAGTGTTGTAACACGCCCCACGTTAGCACAATATTGTAACATGTTCGATTTAAATACAGTACTGTAACACGTCCTACTTTAGCACAATGTCGTGGCAAGTCACACTTCGGCACAATGTTGTGACAAATCCTACTTTAGCACAATGTCGAAAACGTCCCATTTTAGCACAAGGTAGTGACAAATCCCACTTCACACAAGGTAGTGACAATCCCACTTTAGCTACAATGTAGTGACAAGTCCCACTTCAGCCCAACTTCGTAGACGTCCCTCTTTACCACAATGTTGGAACATGTCCCATTTAAGCACAACGTCGTGAACGTCCCATTTAAGCCCAACGTCGTAAACGTCCCACGTTAGCACAACGTCGTAAACGTCCCACGTTAGCACAACGTCGTAAACGTCCCACTTTAGCACAACTTCGTAAACGTCCCACGTTAGCACAACGTCGTGAACGTCCCACGTTAGCACAACGTCGTAAACGTCCCACGTTAGCACAACGTCGTAAACGTCCCACGTTAGCACAATGTCGTAAACGTCCAACGTTAGCACAACGTTGTAAACGTCCCACGTTAGCACAACGTCGTAAACGTCCCACGTTAGCACAACGTCGTAAACGTCCCACGTTAGCACAACGTCGTAAACCTCCCACGTTAGCACAAGGTCGTAAACGTCCCAATTTAGCACAACGTCGTGAACTTCGCACGTTAGCACAACGTCGTAAACGTCCCACGTTAGGACAACGTCGTAAACATCCTACGTTAGCACAACGTCGTCAACGTCCCACGTTAGCACAATATCGTGAACTTCGCACGTTAGCACAACGTCGTAAACGTCCCACGTTAGCACAACGTCGTAAACGTCCCACGTTAGCACAACGTCGTGAATTCGCACGTTAGCCCAACGTCGTAAATGTCCCACGTTAGCACAACGTCGTGAACTTCGCACGTTAGCACAATGTCGTAAACGTCCCACGTTAGCACAACGTCTTGAACTTCGCACGTTAGCACAACGTCGTATACGTCCCACGTTAGCACAACGTCGTGAGCGTCCCACTTTAGCACAACGTCGTAAACGTCCCACGTTAGCACAACGTCGTAAACGTCCCACGTTAGCACAACGTCTTGAACTTCGCACGTTAGCACAACGTCGTAAACGTCCCACGTTAGCACAACGTCGTAAACGTCCCACGTTAGCACAACGTCTTGAACTTCGCACGTTAGCACAACGTCGTAAACGTCCCACGTTAGCACAACGTCGTGAACTTCGCACGTTAGCACAACATCGTAAACGTCCCACGTTAGCACAACGTCGTAAACGTCCCACGTTAGCACAACGTCTTGAACTTCGCACGTTTGCACAACGTCGTAAACGTCCCACGTTAGCACAACGTCGTGAACTTCGCACGTTAGCACAACATCGTAAAGTCCCACGTTAGCACAACGTCGTGAACTTCGCACGTTAGCACAACGTCGTAAACGTCCCACGTTAGCACAACGTCGTGAACTTCGCACGTTAGCACAACGTCGTAAACGTCCCACGTTAGCACAACGTCGTGAACTTCGCACGTTAGCACAACGTCGTAAACGTCCCACGTTAGCACAACGTCGTGAACTTCGCACGTTAGTACAACGTCGTAAACGTCCCACGTTAGCACAACGTCGTAAACGTCCCACGTTAGCACAACGTCATCAACGTCCCACGTTAGCACAACATCGTCAACGTCCCACTTTAGCACAACGTCGTAAACGTCCACGTTAGCACAACGTCGTGAACTTCGCACGTTAGCACAACGTCGTAAACGTCCCACTTTAGCACAACGTCGTAAACGTCCCACGTTAGCACAACGTTGTCAACGTCCCACGTTAGGACAACGTCGTAAACGTCCCACGTTAGCTCAACGTCGTAACGTCCCACGTTAGCACAACGTCGTGAACTTCGCACGTTAGCACAACGTCGTGAACTTCGCACGTTAGCACAACGTCGTAAACGTCCCACGTTAGCACAACGTCGTGAACGTCCCACGTTAGCACAACGTCGGAAACGTCCCACTTTAGCCCAACGTCGTTAACGTCCTGGTTTTGCACAGTATCGTGACCAGTCCCACTCTTGCACGTGGACGACAGGTTGCTCTATAAAAGTAGTGTCTCGGTCTGTACCGGTGCAAGCAGTGAAATGAAATAGGTTAGTTCTGTGCCCGGATATTAGGAAAAGTAGGGTTTAGATATTAACTTCCTTTTCCCGGTATTCATTGACTATGCCTACATTCGGTGATATGACGAAATTGATCGCCTTGAAGTCAGTTTCTGCCCTAAACAAATGTGTGTGGTGTGTGTGCGCGCGCGCGTGCGTGCGTGCGTGCGAGCGAGCCAGAGAGAGAGAGACAGTCATGACTCTCAATACAATATTGTACATCTTGTTTTGTTTTTCGAGCGACCTTCAGTCTTGTATCGGTACTTTAACTTCCTTATGAAAATGCGCTAAATGGGGATGTTTCCTTTTGACCTGCAGTCTTCCCCGATTTTTTAACAGCAGAAAGCTCCGTAATTAAAAACAAAGCAAAACAAAACAAAGAACAAAAACAAAACGGAAAAAAAACCCAAACTAAGAGCAAATTGAGACAACGTAAACCTCCACGAAAGCGTCTAGATCCTGGATCCCGGATCTATCCTTTGATGCGGATGCCCTTCACAGATCCGCGAAGAAAAAAGAAAAGAAAAAAAAGAGAAAAATTACGGTTGTATCGTTTGGCCACAGGTCATATGTGCACCAAGTTTTCGTCAAAATCGGTGCAGTAGTTTTTGCCTATCCTTGCTGACCGACAGACAGACAAACAGACGTGGACTGAAGCGTCAGCTCATTGGCGGAGACTGGAAGAGACAACAGCGTTAGTGAAAACAAGTAACAATAACAATAAACATCCAAACAAGGTGCCATGTAACGGTTCAAAATAGACTTGTTGATTCTCAACAGAAAGGTTTTTTTCAATACGTCCTAGATAAAAGACATAAAAAAGAAGAAAAGCGGAAATAACACAATATTCCTTAGAAGCGGAAGTATTAAGAATGAAAGAATCAAGTCCTATTATCACTAGCGGATGTGAAACACATTCAGTACTGAACTGAAATACCAACTTAACATAAAGAAGAAAAAGGAAATAGAAAAAGTCAACATGATAACAACATCGATGAAAGAGGTAATTAACATTGTGATCGCAGAGAGACATAAAAGTGTATGGATTTATCGTAGCCATCCAGGAATATCAGGGCGGCAGGAAAAATCTCAGTTCAAAGCTTTGGACGTGTGGACATGTATAGGTCTGAAAATGACTGATCACACAAAACCACCGCATGGGCAACGGTTTGAGAAACAGGATACAAGTAGAGTTGCAGACAAAATAACGTACTGACTCCTACAGATAAACGAACATACTACGTTGTTTTTAGCTCATATTTCGTGCCAAAAATAATATTCAGTAAGTCGCGTCGGAAGATATTTTGAATTGGGGGGAGGAGGGAGAGGCAGTCTGAATCGACCTCATCCCCCACCCCACCCCCCCAAAAAAAAAAAAAAAAAAAAAAAAAAAAAAAAGTCACTGCAATCTTGTAGATTTGTATCAAAGGAGGATGAGCAGTTACGGGGGGAGGGGGGATGGGGGCACTAATCTTCAACGTTTTCATAGGAGCAGGGGTGTGGAGTGGTGAGGTGGTTGTCCAAATTCTTGTTCAAAAAGAAAGGGGGGGGGGGGGGGGGGAGGAAGGGAAGGGAAGGGAGGGGGCCCTGATTTTTCACATTTTTAGGAGTCGGTGCGTGGTTCTCCAAATTCTTATGAATTAGGGAGCGAGCAGGGGGAGGGGAGTAGGGGTTGGATCACCATAGCATGTTGTCCGTATTTTCGCTTCAGACGTTAGGGGGGAGGTGCAGAAGGTAGTCTGGTCCCTTCCAGCATTTTCAGACTGGCCTTTTGGCCAATGAACTGTACGAGTTCCGAAAGTACCACTCGACCGTTGACCATTTAGTCCGTCTGTCTGGAAACCACCATCCGCAACGCCTTCATTGATAAACATGTGGTTGCTATCTTTTTTGATCTGGAAAAAGCGTATGATACTGCTTGGAAATCTGGAATTCTTATGGATCTTCATAAAGTTAGTTTTCGTGGTCATCTGCCTTTATTGATTTAAAACTTTCTGGCTGATCGGCAGTTTCAAGGCCGTATTGGTACCATTCTGTCTGACATCCATGGGCAGGAGTTGGGTGTACATCAAGGGAGCATTCTTTCTCCTGCTCTCTTCAGTGTCAGAATTAACGACATTGTCAGTTCAGAAAACCAGGGTTCCGAGTCCTCTCTGTTTGTGGATGACTTCACACTCTACACAGCTGGAGCCAGTTATGCCAGCATACAGCGTCGACTCATCATTCGACAGTAGGCCAAGGACAACGGGTTTACCTTTTCAAGCACCAAAACACCGGTGTATTCATTTTCACAATTTTCGTCAGTTACTCGCCGATCCTGAAATTCGTCTTGACAAATCCACCATTCCAGCTGTGAAAGAAGTCAGTTGTGTGTGTGTGTTTTTTTCTATCAAGAACTGAACTTTAAAAGTCACATCCAGCACTTAAAAACTGCTTGTCAAAAAGCACTTAATATTCTAAAAAGGTTGTGGCACACACGGATTGGGGAGCTGATAAGAAAACTATTCTCCATGTTTACAGGGCTCTGTGTCAACCTCGGGTGATGTCGATGGAGGAAGGACTAGCGCACAGCCCAAACACACTCACAGCTTGCTTACGATCTCATTCATATATCATGCATTCGTCACATCAAACCACTAGTAAAGTCTATAACTTTACTACACATGTTCATAGAACGAAACATCAATGCATATGGAATCAAACAAAATAAAACATTCTCTCTTTCCTGAACTTCACAAAATCATTTATCTAAAACATCATTAACTAACCCGGGTTATAAACAGATTTCTACTTTACCTGGCCAGGTGATCTTAACTATTCACGAATCACTGTCTTTTCTTTTCTTTTTTTTTTTCTTTCTTTTCACTGTCACTTTCACAAGCACGACACAACTGCTGGCACTGGTCTTGGTCTGCTGGCGCCTGGTCAGGTTAGACTGTTGGCACTGGCGTTGGTCTGTCGATGAAAGTGGCGCTGGCCAAGTATGAGGTCGAACCCCCGGTTCAGATGGAACAGTGACTATCAACATCGATCTGTTCTCCTTTCTTTCTTCCTGCATTAACGCATTGCACTCTCTCTCTCTCTCCTAGTCTGCTCTATTAAATGGACATGGTTGCTTTTCTTTTCCTTTTCTTTTCTTTCTTTTTCTCTTCATTAGTTAGCAACTCTCTCTCCCCACATCTCTCTTTAGTCCTCCCCTTGCAGACTATATCTGGTGCTAATGCTCAAACTTCACTCCTCTCATCTCTTGCCTTTCTCCTGCAGAGGACTACACCCAGAACCTCTCTCTCCCTCTCTGTTCGTTCTCCCCTCATCTCTCTGCTTCTCTCTCGTCAGAGCTTACACAGAGCCTCTTCCTCTGTTTTCCTCTGTTCGTTCTGTGCAGACTATCTGGTGCTAATGCTTAAACTTCACTCCTCTCATCTCTCTGCCTTTCTCCTGCAGAGACTACACCCCCGAACCTCTCTCTCTCTCTGTCTCTCTGTTCATTTTCTTCGTTCTCTCCTCTCTCTCACTCACGCATTACTTTATGCCCTCACTCCGTGTCCAAGGGCCAGTACCATTGGTCAGTATTTTTACCGCCTGATACCCGAAGTTATCTCCCTCTAATTCCATTGGATATTCAATCATGACAGTCACGCCTACACGCCTTACTCTCTGTGGTGGTCAGTTGGTCATTTAATTGATTAGCTAGATTTCACCCCCCCACACACTTACCTTCCCCTCTCTTCGTTCCGGCGACGTCGTAATTGGCTAGATGAGTCTGGGTAGGCGCCAAGACGTTGGCTGGCAGACCAATCGAGACATTCGGCCAGACGGCTTAGTCCGTCTGGCAGACAGTGCTGTCTCCACGAGAGCTAGAAATAGCCTTTAATTGGCTGAGGCGACAGGTGAATGCGTCGCGTCAGCTATTTAGTCCGTCTGGTTGGACAGACCGTCTCTGTGGAGCCTCTCCCCTATGCTTAATTGGCTGGATCCGAAACCATGGGGCCGTCCGCCTGACGCCCAGAATATTTGCGTTAGAGCTTATGTCCAACTGGGCTGGTGGCGATTGACCACGAATTTGGTTGAGTTTATTTTTGACCGTGACAATTTCCCCCTTGCAAAAGACCATGCTCCGCATTGTCTCAAAACAACGGTACAAAAAAGACAACAACCGAATTTGCTGACCCACAGCCACACGTGCAAAGTTTGAAAAATACTTTACAACAACCGGGTTTACAAATTATAAAATATATCATTAGTGAATACCACTCCAATGAGTTATCATTGACGTGCGCTCTTGCGTTATTTCGACTCATTTTATAACGACCTCTGTGCGCACCTATGCAATTCCCCTACTTGCGGATTTGCCACATCTTCTCTTCACAATTCCTATGAAAAGCACAATATAGTATGATCACGATCCATGACACTTCACTGAGGAATCTCCATCCTCACTTATTGCAAATAATGTATCACTACCCAAGCGACTGTATGCTCCAAGCATAACTACATTCACATGAACGCAAGTCACACAAAGAAAATATAACAAGTCTCACACCAAAGAATATAACCAGAGCCACGAATGAACCATACCAATCAACAAAACTGAATCAACACAAAGCACCCCCCTGATATACTACTACCTCTGATTGCCACTGCTAACGACACGCTTAAATAGCAGCTCCGACATCTGTCGCCGGGAATTACTGCACTCGGTACCTGTAGGCTTCAATGCCATTGCCCAACCACACTCTGCTGTTTTTTTTCAACTGCGCCTCCTGCAGAATTTGAGTGGCTTGATGATCCGTCTCGATCACAACTCATTCCCATACAAGTATTTGTGGATATCTGCACGCCCACACGACAGCTAAACAACTCCCTTCTCCACCGTATTTGTCAACTCCTGCTACATACTATCCCAGGAAACACGACCCCTTCAGCTCCTGCAACGATACTGCAACCTATTCCACATCCGCCTGATGCATCTGTCCGCAACAAAAATGGTTTGGACATATCTGGTAGCTCAAGATGGACGGGAACCTAGTCTTTCCAACTGTCTGCATGCTTCTCTGCAGCGTCTGACCACTCGAACACCTGCTGGTTTCCCTGCCCATGACCATAATCACTGAAGACTTCGTGAATGCTGCAAATTTGGAACAAACTCCCTATAAACCCATTAAAACCTACAGACAAGCCTGACTTCTTTTTGGTCTTTGTCTCTCTTGAATTCATCATCTTCTCCAGTCTTATATCCCCTTGTCTGCTGCTTTGTGTCGCTCCGACAACAAAAACCTAGACTCCAACTGTCTAGCCTTCATACAGTGACACATCCCTGTATACGCTTCTGGAAACTTAGCCACAAAATCTCCCCGTCTTCTGCTGTCTCTTTCACCTCATCAATATTGCTCTGCGCCTATGTGCGGAGTCTCACTCGAAATAAATCTGCGAGAGAAAATTCGCATGAAAAGTTTAGTTTCTCCCATTCACATTAATCTAATCCGACCGACCTTTCAGTGGATGGTGAATGGTCCTTTCCAATGCATCATCAAGCTTGTAGTGACGCGTGGAAGCAGCACCAGACTGATCTCCCACCTGAGGGATTGCTTCGCTCACCTCCTGTCTATTGCTTCTTCTGAACGACCCTAGCCGCTACCTGCAAACCATCCCTTGCAAACATGCATTCCTCAAACCTGTGCCCACCCTTGGAACGGGTGAGATTGGGCCAATCAATCAACAGACACTCTCCTGAACGGTGTGTCAATTAAAGGGATGTTTAAGAGCCCTTCCTCCTTCACCCCTCTTGTGGCTTGACCTTTGACACACTCACAACCAAATTATATGCAGACACGCTTTATGTCTGCCATTGCCCCTGGCCAATGAAATCATCCAGATTCGGTCAGCTGTTTTTGGCTGTGCCGAGATGACCCGCCCACGAGCACTCGGAACCACTGACAGGACATGTCACGATTAACATAGCTGTACCTCAAACTAGTGGTCACCTTACCTGTCCCTTCCCCTTGGTGAACACACGGTACAACCCCGCCTTTCACAAAACATTCTGTCTCACCCACCTCTAACCTCCTTTTCTCCTCCACCTCTTTGGCCAACATCCCAAGACTTCCGAGCCGAGGTCTTGTTCCAGCCTGCCCTAAACATCATCCGGCTACACATCTAAGCCTGCTTCCTGCTGAACGACTAACGTTTATCAACCTTTTCCTCCTTCTTGCACCGATTTGAACCTGCTGCCCCGAAGCAGTCACAACTCAGGACCCCCTGGATCCCTTGCACCTGAATATTACCGATGATCACATCATGAAGGGGTTTTCTCCATCACCAACGCAGACAACTCGCCTGAGAAGTAAGTACGTACTTCTATCTTAGCACGGAAACTCCCCACAGTGCCATCGATTAGAGTACCAGTCCTTGATTTGCCCCTGTCAAATCCCCTTCTCGACCAGCGTTGTTCGTACTACCCACCGCATGAACAACCAGTCTCGTAACACTTTCACCTCTGCTGCCAATCCACCCTTCTCCACTGTCACGAACCACTCAGCCAGTTCCCCCATCCCTGAACACTGACTGCTGTCCAGTGCTAGCATAAGCTGCCCTCCACCCTCTTCAGACTGAATCCCCTTTGGTTCCACTGCAGGTCCGTTTCCCTGACGACCCTTATCCACCTCCTTGCAGGCTCTGCCTTCTGGCAACCTCATGCACAATCCCTCGCCCACATGTCCTTCTGTGACAAATGAATCACCTAATGTCCCTTTGCCCTTCCATCTGCCCCACCACTGGGTTGCAACTTTTGCAGAAATCTCCTAGTCTCCTTGCACTCTTCTCACCTGTGCCTAGCACCTGTTTCTCCTGAACCTTAGTGTCCCAGACGTGCCTCTCTATACACCTCTGCGAACTCAACAACTCCACTTCTTCTCTGGCTGTCACTCTTTTCAATTATGGATAACTCAGGGGCCGCAAACCTGAACAAAATCTGTTCCATCATAACCAGCTCTTTACAAATACAGCGAACTCCTTCTTCGTACCGCTCAACTTCTAATTTGTTTGTTTTCAATATGGGGTGATCTTTTCTTCCGCCATTATATCTCTTTTTTTTTTCTATTAACAAGATTTAAATACTACGACAGCCAAACTTGGTTTCCGACACAGTGGACGTTAATAGCACAATCCTAAAGGATGATAATATAGCTTGGACAACTAATTATTTTTTATAAGACGCCCAGGCGCCTGACCCAACTATAGAGCGAATTATAGGCCATCTGGCGAAATGATACTCTGGGGCTGAAAATGCCAAGCCTAGTATTAACTACTTGGAACAATGCCCAGCCCTAGTATTTAACTATCTTGGGACATACAGTTAAGACAACCCCTTTGTCCTTAGTATTACAATACTTGAATCCCACCCACTTTCCTCTCTGAGAAGGTGAAAATTATAATAAATGGGCCAGAACATCCTGTCATAGCTCTCCAATAAATTTGTCAACCTCGGTGATGTCGATGGGAAAGGACTAGCGCACAGCCCAAACACACTCACCCTTGCTTACATCTATTCATATACATGCAATTCCACAAATCAAAACCACAAGAAAGACAAAAACTTACTACCCATGTTCATAGAACGAAAACATCAAAGCTAGGAATCAAACAAAATAAAACATTCTCCTCTATCCTGAACTACACAAAATCATTATCAAAAACATCATAACTAACCCGGTATAAACATTTTCTACTTTAATTTACCCTTCCAGGTGATCTTAACTATTCACGAATCACTGCTTTTTTCTTTTCTTTTTTTTTTTTCATTCTTTACACTGTCACTTATCACAAGCACGAAACAATCTTCCTGGCACTGGTCTTGTCAGCTGGCCGCCTGGTCAGTTAGACTGTTTGGCACTGCGTTTTGTCTGTCGATGAAAGTGGCGCTGCCAAGTAATAGTCGAACCCCCGTTCAGATGAACAGTGACTATCAACAACGATCCTGTTCTCCATTCTATCTTCTTCTGCATTAACGCATTGCACTCTCCTCATCCACTCCCTCCTAGTCTGCTCTATTAAATGACATGGTTGCTTTTCTTTCTTTTCTTTTCTTTACTTTTCTCTTCCTTAGTTAGCAACTCTCTCTCCCCACATCTCTTCTTTAGTCTCCCCTTGCAGACTAATCTTGGTGCAAATGCCCAAAACTTCACATCCTCCATCACTCTGCCTTTCTCCCTGCAGAGCTACACCCCAGAACCTCTCTCTCCCTCTCTGTTCGTTCTCCCCCTCATCCTCTGCTTCTCTCTCGACAGAGCTACACAAGCCTCTTCCTCTGTCTCTCTCTGTTCGTCTGTGCAGACTATCTGGTGCTAATGCTTGAAACTTCACTCCTCATCTCTCTGCCTTTCTCCTTGCAGAGAAACTACACCCCAGAACCTCTCTCTCTCTCTGTCTCTCTGTTCGGTTTCTTCGTTCCTCTCACTCACGCATTACTATGCCCTCACTCCGTGTCAAGGGCCAGTACCATTGGTCAGTATTTTACCGCCTGATACCCGAAGTTTATCTCCCTCTAATTCCATGGATAATCAAATCATGACAGTCCACGCCTACACGCCTACTCACCGTGTGGTCAGGTTGGTCATTTAATTGATTAAAGCCAAGATTTCACTCCCCACCACACACTACCTTCCCCACTCTTCTTCCGCGACCGTCCGTAATTGGCTAATGATCTGGGTAGGCGCCAAGACGTTGCGGCAACCAATCGAGACCATCGTCCAGAGGCTTAGGTCCGCTGGCAGACAGTGCTGTCTCCACGAGAGCAAGAAATAGCCTTTAAAATGGCTGAGCGACAGGTGAATGCGACGGACAGCTATTTATCCGACTGGTGGTCAGACCGTCTCTGTGAGCACTCTCCCCTATGCATATTGGCTGGAATCCGAACCAAGGGCCGTCCGCCTGACGCCCAGAATAATTGCGTAGAGCTTATTTTCCACCTGGCTGGTGGCGCATTGAACCACTAATTTGGTTGATTTATTTTTACCGTGTACACTCTGACCTCTCCAAACTTACTACGGTATTTAGTTTACGCTCGCCGGTCCTTCCTAACCTGAAAAAAATCTAGATCCTACCCACCATCAAGGGCTTCGACCTGGAGCATACCGCAACCACCCCATTTTCAAACCTGTATGCTGAGCTGGAAGAACCATCACTCTCGAATCGACCGGCCGCAAATTTCCTTCACTACAGTTTGAATATATCCTTGCTACCCCAAAGCCCCTGATATACTGTTTTTTTACCCCCCGTTTCCAAAAGAAACTCGATGACCATCCCAGTAGCCAACCCCCCCCTGGGAATTCTAATTTGTTCCCCATTTCAACACACAGCTACAGACCTTTGAGTGGTGTGGTATATATTCATTTCGATATTCACCATAACTTTTTAAACTCCGGAGATCCGTTTGATTTATATTCGTACACCGAAAATAACACCACTAGCTTTTTGCTACAGGTCCTTTATTGGCTGAAGTGTGTTCGAAGTTTTCATCCTTCAGGAGAATTTCACCGCGGTTCCAATCTGTGTGTGTGTGTGTGTGTGTGTTGTGTGTGTGGGTGTGTGTGGTGTTGTGGTGTGAGGGGGGGGGGGGGTGGGTTCTCTGCTGTGTTTTTTGTACACAGGTTCTTCTCACAGATGGTTCTAAACACATTCCCACCCCCAAAACTCAATCTACACTGCTGAGTTTTGACAACAGCCTGGTCTTGCTCTTTGAAAAGGTCTCTAAAATCGAAAATAAAATTCCTCATTTAGTCGAGTCCATTCTGCTTTGGAGGCTTTGCCACCGTAGTCTCAAGCACCTTTAAAACTGCTGAAATTATTCCAATGTTCATCCCCCTGAAATCAGATTGACACAATATAGTTTTTGCTTGGGTTCCCAACCATTGGACATTGAAGGCAACGAGGTGTTGATCATCATGCCAAGAATGCCACAAAAGAAAGAGTTGAGCATTTGTTTGGTCCTAAACACTGATCTGAAGCCCAAAACCAGCTTATGTCAAAGACCTCTGCAAGAGAGTGGAACTCGCAGACGGCTAACAAATTGAGAAAATCTGTCTAAACATGAAAGCTTTTAGCGCGTTCCCGAGGCCGGCCGTAAAGACGAAACAGTTTTGTGCGTTTGTAAACAGGCCACACGTTTTAACACCCTTCTTATCTTTTAAAAGTAAGAAGCTCCGTGTGCAATCCCACTCACACGAACCCTGTTTTGTTTGTTTGTTATTGTAAGAGTGTTGATTTGCATGATCGAGACATAAATATTACAGCACTCTACTATGGAATCCTTGTTCAGAGATGTCGCACCTGATGTGATCTTTGACTTTACTGAAAAGTAAAACATTTACTTTTCGTTCTATCTAACATAACCAGAATATAGTTTTTAAAACGAAGGTTCTGGTGTGTTTTAGGTTATTTTAAACGTTGTGCAAATTCAATGCCTTGTTAGTGACTTTGAACGCGGTGAACAGCCCTAAGTGCCCTTTGCGGCTGCGTAAAAGCAACATTACCTCACATACCTTGCCTCACAGGTTCCCTCCCCTCCCCCCCCCACCCCACCTCCCTCCGTTCTCCCTCCCCAAACGTTCCAACGCCACCTGTAGCCAGCCACATGCTCTGCACGGAAAACGAGAATAGTACACTAATGATAAAAATGATAATTATAAGTATCAAAGCAAAAACGATAATATCACGAACCTGATAACAATAGTAGAGTTATTAAAAACAATAATAATATAAAGAGAATGATAATCAATGACCCACATGGGCACAACAAGAACAAAACAATGACAACTTCAGTATTGATAATGATAATACTAATATAATAAAAAGAAGAATTATCATGATAATAATGATGATGATGACGATGAAATAATGATGAAAATTTAATAATGATGAATAATAATAGTAATAACAATGAAATTTACAATAAGATGACGATGAGTTATAATAAGATGATAAGAATCAATAATAAATAACAATAACACAAGAATAATAATAATGATGATAATAACAACATAAAATGAAATATAAAAATGAAGCTAAGAAGCCGTGTTCTGCAGCAAACGCGGAGTCGTTCCTGTGTCACAGGGAAGGAAACTGCATCATATCATGAACCGGCATAAACAAAATCAAAAAGCGAACAAAAGGGGAGTATGGGGAAGGGGAGGGGTTAATAAAAGAAAGACAACCAGCCAAAACTAAAACATAACAAAGCAAAGGCAAAGGGAGAAAAAAAGAAGGGAAGAAAACGAAGTCCTTGAAACGATTAAAGAGAAAAAAAAAAACAATGAACACTGTAAAATCACGGAAACGAACCTTCTTTCCCTCTTAATAGCAAGCGCATCATCTGTGCTCTCCACGTTGTCCTTCCAGCTGACAGTGTGAAAATGGTATATCTGCAGTGCAAAGTTGCATGAGTCATATGGTGATTTTCAGATCGTGTATTTTGTTCAAAGGGGAAAAGTGTGTAACAATGAAGAAAAAAAGCATGAAGATGAAAACTTTCTCTCTGAATGAAATAATTGACGAACAAAATCAGTGGCCCGCAGGGAGATTAAACCCACGTCCTCGCGTATCAGCCAAGCATTCTAGCCACCTGACCTACAGCGCTCGCTGATGGAGTAAAATGGCTGCTAAGTGAGGTGACTGCAGGCGGAAGTTAAAAAAAGAAAGGAAGAAATAACAGCACCACCAAACGAAAGGACAACGACTCTTCTTCTCTTCGGGAGGACGAACACATTCGGAAACAATGAAAACGAACGGTCACTTCCTTCCTCAATTGGGCAAACAATGATATGGAATCGAAACGAGGCTGCCGGAAGGGAGACATTCGGTTAAGATGATAAGGTCATACTGATCAATATGTGAACAATGATATAATAAAGATCAAAGAACAATGGATAAGATGATTAAGTCAAGACAATACTGATATACTACTACTGTTAATATTAATAACGATGTGGTATAAAATATGATAATATATACTAACTAATGTTAATATGTAATTGAGTGGTATAATGGCAATGATACTGACAAGAGAGACAGAAGAGGCAGTTCCAGTGCGATTAGATGAAATAATTGTAGTAGCAGTATAATGATGATGATTATGGTAATAATATATGATGATGATGATGATGATAAGAGAGAAGAAGAAGACGAGAGCGAGGGGAGGTGAGGAAGAAGAAAGAGTTGGAAGGAATTGATCACGAGAAAGATAGAAAATAGTCTAGAAATATCGTAATGGTTATAGTAATGATCATAATCATATAATAATGATAATAGTATTTCATGATATAGGAAATGGGAAAGATGGTAAAGAAATCTAAGCATATACTAATGCATAGTGATAATAATAGTAATAAATATAGTGGTAATAGTTATAATGATGAACTGCTAACGTGATAAAAAAAGTGTTACTACTACTAATGATATCGTAATAATGAATATGATGATAATAGTTATGACATCGATGATAATAAATCTGTAACAATAATGAAACTTTTTAACAGACAAACTGCTACAAATGATGATAGGATTAACGATTATATAACAATAATTATCATAATGGTAGTAGTAATAACATGATAATGATAGTAGCGACAACAACCATGCAGAACAATAATGATGATGTACGTAATATGTAAAATGTATGATAATTAAATTATATAACAATTAATAATATCATAAGGGTAGTAGTAAAACAATGATAATGATAGTAGCGACAACAACCAGTTGCAAGAACAATAATGATGATGTAGTAATGATAATACAAATAGTGTGACAATAAAATATTTATATAACTGTATAGTAATATTAGTAATAATGATACATGGGAAAGATAGAACTGATCAATGAGGAAAAAGCTAAAGACTGTTTGAAACCCACACCACACACACCACACCACACCACACACACACCCAAACACACACACACACACACACACACACAAAACAACGCGCACACACACACACACACACACACACACCACACAACACAGCGCGTGCACGCACACGCACACACACTTTTGCATATCCTTACACCGACTTCCTTGTATCACTACCCCCATCCTATCCCTGCCTACCCCTCTCCCCTCCACCTTACCTGTCCCCTTCGATCCTGCCAGAGACAACCACCCTCGTCCCCCCTGCTCCCGATTTTTTGCAGTTCCGAAAGGCCCGATTTGTTCTTGCACGCGCTTGGGGTCCCCGGTGGCACAGTGGTATTGCAGGATGGGGAACACGTGTTAGTTTGCGGTTAATGCCATGATGCAGGAGCCCAGGTTATACTGAAAGAGTAGAACCAGTGTGTGTTTGTTTGGCTGGGCCGTTTTTTTTTTTTTTGTCAGTTTTTCGTTTGTTGGTTTAACTGTCTGCCTTTTTTGTGCTTTGTTTCTTTCTTCGATGGGTTGTCTTCTCCATGTGACTTGGCTCGCCTGGTTGTTTGCTTTATTCTGGTTGTATATTTATCTGTTTGACTCTTTGTTTTGTTGTTTGCTTGATTCTTTGTTGGCGTGTGCGTTTTGTTGCTTGGCTGGTTGGTGGTTCTGTTTAGACGGGTGTATAGGTGTCTGGACGACCGACAGAAGGGTGGAAATGGATACGGGTCTGTATACACTCCGAAGTGTATCTCTGGACCGTGTTTCAAATCACTACCCGTGGGGTGTTTCAGAACAGGGTGGGGATATCCCTGGTTCAGGTCCACAATCACTACCCGTGGGGTGTTTTAGAACAGGGTGGGGACAGCCCTGGTTATGTCCACAATCACTACCCGTGGAGTGTTTTAGAACAGGGTGGGGACAGCCCTGGTTCAGGTCCACAATCACTACCCGTGGGGTGTTTTAGAACAGGGTGGGGATATCCCTGGTTCAGGTCCACAATCACTACCCGTGGGGTGTTTTAGAACAGGGTGGGGATATCCCTGGTTCAGGTCCACAATCACTACCCGTGGGGTGTTTTAGAACAGGGTGGGGACAGCCCTGGTTATGTCCACAATCACTACCCGTGGGGTGTTTCAGAACAGGGTGGGGACAGCCCTGGTTCAGGTCCACAATCACTACCCGTGGGGTGTTCTAGAACAGGGTGGGGACAGCCCTGGTTATGTCCACAATCACTACCCGTGGGGTGTTTTAGAACAGGGTGGGGACAGCCCTGGTTATGTCCACAATCACTACCAGTGGGTGTTTTAGAACAGGGTGGTTATATCCCTGGTTCAGGTCCACAATCACTACCCGTGGGGGTTTTAGAACAGGGTGGGACAGCCCTGGTTCAGGTCCACAATCACTACCCGTGGGGTGTTTTAGAACAGGGTGGGGACAGCCCTGGTTATGTCCACAATCACTACCCGTGGGGTGTTTTAGAACAGGGTGGGGACAGCCCTGGTTATGTCCACAATCACTACCCGTGGGGTGTTTTAGAACAGGGTGGGGACAGACCTGGTTCAGGTCCACAATCACTCCCTTGATATGTTTTGTCCTTGGGGCACTTAGAGGATTTTGAAGGAGGGAGTGATTTTAGAACAAAGGGGAAGGTCGGTCTGAATTTATTCCTAGAGAGAAGGTTGGTCTGAATTTATTCCTAGAGAGGTGGAAGGGGAGGGGGGGGGGGGGCAGGGCGAGGGAGACAGGGGTGGGTGGATGTGGGCTGATGTCAGGAGAGCGGGTGGGGGGCGAATTTGGTCAGCTGCCTTCTCTCACCTGCCGGGGAGTGATTTCCGGAGTGCACCGGTGCCCAGTAATCTCACGAGCCAGTTCTGACCCAAAGGCTAGTGACGGTTCGCCCAGTGCGATGTGTGGTGCTCCGGCCAGCGACGTTGTTAGTAGTGGAGTATGGGGGGAAAAAGAAATTTCGCGGTACGTTATGAGAACAGATTTAGGGAAGGGGGAGGGGGGAAGTCAGTGTCACTGTTAATTCCATCTGGTTGTGGATTTTTTCGTTTTGCAGATGTCCAGTGATACCGTGTGAAAAGTGTCGAGGAATATGATGAGAGAGAGAGAGAGGAGAGAGAGAGAGAGAGAGAGAGAGAGAGAGAGAGAACGCTACGGATACAGGAATTTTGGAATGGATGAAGAGAGAAAATGGAAGAAAAAAAAATCCCGTCCTATCTCTTGCGACATCTTGTGTTGTTTGTATCGAAAACAAATCCTGTCCTATCTCTTGCGATATCTGTGTCGTTTATACTGAAATTAACAAAAACAAAACAAAACAAAAAAACCGCTGTCGTGTATCTTGCGACGTCTGTGTTATTTGTACCGAAAAAAAATCATGTCCCATCTCTTGCGACATCTGTGTTGTTTATACCGAAAAAAAACCCGTCCCATGTCTTGCGACGTCTGTGTTGCTTGTACCGATGATGAAGTGCATTTTAAAACGGAGTGTCGGAAAGCCATCGATATTTGACGGATCCTGAACCAGCCTGTTAGCACACACGAATCCTCCTAGCTCTGTTGTAGAGTTCAGAGCAGTATTCAGTCCACCTTTTAACGATGTCTTCTTCCTGTGTGAGAGAGTTGACGTCTTTGTCCAGAAGGTGTTGTGATGTCTTCTTCCTGTGTGAGAGAGTTGACGTCTTTGTCCAGAAGGTGTTGTGATGTCTTCTTCCTGTGTGAGAGAGTTGACGTCTTTGTCCAGAAGGTGTTGTCTTTAGTTTGCTTTTGTTTGGCAAGTCTTTCGCTGTTTTCAAAGCGTTGGTCGTCTTGTCTTCAAAGCGTTGGTCGTCTTGTCTTCAAAGCGTTGGTCGTCTTGTCTTCAAAGCGTTGGTCGTCTTGTCTTCAAAGCGTTGGTCGTCTTGTCTTCAAAGCGTTGGTCGTCTTTCGCTGTTTTCAAAGCGTTGGTCGTCTTGTCTTCAAAGCGTTGGTCGTCTTTCGCTGTCTTCAAAGCGTTGATCGTCTTTCGCTGTTTTCAAAGCGCTGGTAGTCTTTTGCTGTCGTCTTTGGCTGTCTTCAAAGCGCTGGTCGTCTTTGGCTGTCTTCAAAGCGCTGGTCGTCTGTCGCCGTCTTCAAAGCGTTGGTCGTCTTTTGCAATCTTGAAAGCGTTTTGTGTTACTCATGTCTAGATTTTGTCTCGGTGTCCTCATACTGTTGTTTACTCCAGTTTTCCTTTGCATTTTTCATCTCCTCACTGTTCCTGTTGTTTATAGCGCCATAGATCTCTTCCTCAGTCTTCCTTAGAGGTTGTAAACTCCCGCTGATGCCACGTATTTTCTAGACATTGCTTGTGATCCATTGCTTTGATTTCCACCGGCTTATTTCTAGGACTTCTGCTGCTGTTTTAGTCATCACTTGATCCAGTTTGTTCATGAGAGCTTCAATGTGTTCTTCCAGCAGTGGTAGGAGGGGGAGGGGCATGGGGAAGGGGCCGGTGTTCCTCTTACGTCTGCTTGGAATCATTCAGTAATATCAGGATCTCTCAGTTCGCCAAGACTGGCTGTAAGAGGCTGTTGTTGTACGTCCGAAGTGGAACACATTAGTACCACATGTGAATGCATAATTTGGTATGGGATCACTTGTTTATGATGTAAGTGAACAAGGTGAAGGAGGGAGACGATGGTAATTGCCAGTGATGGTGCTTTGGATGATGGTAGTGATGTCCTCTGATGGTGAGCGTGTGGGTGGTGGAGGTGGTGTAAGAAGGGAGGACTAGTCTTTGACGTACCCGACTCCGCTTGTATTTTGATGTTAAAGAACGACGACCTCATCTGATGACGATGACAAGAACAACGACGACGACGACGTTGATGATGATGACGGTGATGATAGTTTAGGCATCAGATTAGTTCTGTGTTGGTGGGCCAGTGTACCTGCTATAATCAAGGTCAAGTGATCTAGAAGACACATCCATGTGAGCCAGTACTTTCGGCCAGTTTAGTTGATTTCGACAGTTGTTTTTGACAGATACTGAATCCCTTCTACATCTTGTTCATCTGGATCACATAATTGTAGTAACCGATCAGAACCGATCTCAAACCGTCAGCCTGCATTCACAAATGGCGACGATCTGTTCCGTAGTGGACATGGAGATTGTGATCCACACTCAGAATGCCATCCGGCGTGATGGTTTGCTCCGCGACAGGTGCTCCACGCTAACAGCCGCGTGCTCTGAAGCTCCTCCCGTTCACATTGTGACCAACGTCAGACTGGTTTGCTCCGCGACAGGTGCTCCACGCTAACAGCCGCGTGCTTTGAAGCTCCTCCCGTTCACATTGGGACCAGGAGCTGGGTCCAACACGAAGGGACAGAGAAACGTTACCTTGAAGGGGCCACTACCGCTGTCGACACGCTCTGTCTCATTTACAGATAAATCCCTAGAGTTGTTGCCCTTCCTCTTAAGACAATGGCAGGCTGGGATGGCACGGCGGCAGCTGAATGTCAGGTTCAAGTGTGGGTGGGGTCCAACTGAAATGTCAACTGACGCTTGGTCTAAACTCGCGTGGGTGACCAATGCTTGGAGCGTTCGTTTTTTCTTTCTTTCTTTTTCTTTTTTTCTTTTCCCAGACGGTGACACTGAGTAACGTTGTTGACAAGTCATTAATATTTTCATTACTTACGCCAGCAATATATGATTCGTCAGATCGCTCATAGCTATTGTCTAGAATTGTTTATTGTTATACGCTGCGTGTAAAGGGGGACAAATGTTTCTTTTTCAGTTGAATTTCCGGTATCGTGAATAGGGAAGCATTTGAAAAACAAATGGCCCTTTTTTTCCTAGTTGTAATATCTGACTGTTGCATTCTGTTGTTGGCTATCAAGGTGTTAAGAGCTTCGCTGAACTCGATTGTTTGCTGTAAGTGTAACTCGGAAGAATATCTTGTGGGGTGTTTCAATACATTTCCGTGTCTCTTGCTGTCGATACCACCCCGGTGTATCCCTGTACAGTCCGTGCACTGGTGTGTGTGTGTGTGTTACATTTACATGCGAT
>CM031614.1:62081007-62088507 GCA_018398815.1 Conus ventricosus
CCAAGATCAAGATGAATGAAAATACAAAACATTACATTCATCCTTCATTTATCTTGATTTTATTTTAACCAAGATCAAGATAAATGAAGGATGAATAATGCTTTGTATTTTGTATTGATCGGAAGCCTCCAAAGAAATTGAAATTCATTTTGTTTTATGTAGTCCAAATGCTTAACAATTTAAGATCATGTTTTATGTTGTCCGAATGCTTGACAATGTAAGACTAAATTTTGTGGTCCAGTGCTGAGCAGTTTAAGACTAAGTTTTATGTTGTCCAATGTGAACAAGTTACGACTATGTTGTATGTGGTCCAGAGCTTAACAATTTAAGACTATGTTTTATGTTGTCCAGTGCTGAACAATTTAAGACTGTTTTATGTTGTCCAGTGCTGAACAATTTAAGACTATGTTTTATGTGTCCAATGCTGAACAGTTTAAGACTAAAATGCCATCCAAGTTTCAAAACAGACCAGCCTTTAGAACAGTTTTACTATAATATTTTCTGAACCCTGAAGCTTTTATGAATATTTTATTTTTATATCTTTGTGTAATATCTTAACAATCGAAGCGCTGTAAAAAACCATTGCAATTTAGATATGCACCAGGCGTGTTTGTGTTGCTATTTGTAGACCAGAGTGCGCCGAAAATCTCACCTGTTTTTCCTATGAAAAATTGATAACTGATTTCCTGTTATTACTACTAGGGCGGATAGTGACCATTTTCCTCAGGAAAACGGGGAAAGTTATTATGCCCTTTCACCCATCTTGGGGTATGGTGATATTAACAATGGACAAGCGGTCATGACCACGAATTAAAAAAAATAAAATGAATTGAACAGTGAACACAATTCGCGTGGTTGAAACAGTAACACTCGTGATCAAGAAAGTTATTCTTTAACAGTTAAGACTAATCAAAGCAAGCCTGCTTCGCTTGATTTAATGAATTTGAATACACCAGTAGACCTTTTTTTCGAAGAACTGTTTAACAAGTTACATAGATGAAAACATTCATCGTGCATGAACGATTGAACGCACAGTTATAAACCCCAAACAACCGAAGCTTCAAGGAAGGAAAACAAGTCATAACCCTTCACGAAAACGGTGGTAACACTTGTCTCTTTTTCCGACGTAATCGCCACAAGGATGTTGAAGGACAGTGACGGTTTTCCTAGGAAAGACCATTATGGTAGGCTTACAAAGATGAACGGTTCGTTAGTTCTCATAGTTTTTGGACTCTACGGAAGCAACTGTGCCCTGCATGATTGCCAAGACAATCATGCAGGGCACAGTACCAGGACAAAGGCGAAGAGGTCGACAAAGGAAAAGATGGGAGGATAACATCACGGAGTGGACAGGCCTGCGGCTGAGAAATACATTACGGAGGGCAGAGAACAGAGAGGAATGGAGAAGGATGGTTGTCACTGCTTCAGGGGTGCCCCCACGGACCGACGTCTAAGGGATCAAGTCAAGTCACAAGTCAAGGAAGCAGGTGTCCTCTGGGAAACTAAGGGCTTTGTGTGTTCCGCTCCCACTCTGGAGGCCCAACTGGCCTGACGACTCGCGTGTCGGACTCTCGTTCAGAGATCCGGAGTTCGCCACCCACTCCAGGTACCCCAGCTTGGAAAACGTTTTTCTCTTCGCAGTGAACATCTCTGCCGACTCCAGTCGCCTCCTGGCCCTCCGAAGGAGACATCAAGCCGAGGCTCCGTGCGTGCACGCACACGTAACAAAGATCTTTTATTGCGGTTTTAATTCCTTGCCATCTCCTGGAGAAGAGTGGGCGATGAGGAAAACGGGCCGAACTGTTTTAAGGAGTGTCACACCGTGTACCAGTCTCTGTCTCACTGCGATGAAGAGACTTTAAGCCAACGACAAAATTAAACCCTTTTGTTTCGATTTGAACCACGACTCCTTCGTTTTTACAGCAGACATGAGTTGGGGGGAAAACCCCCCAGCCCATCTGATAGAGACAAAGTAACACGGCTGGGTCCCCTGTTTTCAAATTCCCCTCCCTACCCCCTCTTTTTTTTTTTTTTAATCTTGTTATGCATATTCATATTATGTAAAGCGTTCAGGTTAGTCGGTGATCGTCTAGTTTTGCATCCCGTTTAGTTTCTGATCGTTGTCTCAGTGGTTTGTTGGTATTGTATTCGGGGAAGAAAGGAAAACACTATCACATGAAGAAAGAAGGAATCAGAGAGAGAGAGAGAAAGAGAGGAGAGAGAGGAGAGAGAGAGAGAGAGAGAGAGAGAGAGAAGGAGGAAAAACCAAGGATGAAACTGTGTTAACCGGACAACTTTGTAACCGTGTCTAAAGAAAAAAAAATCAACTTGAGTGTGTCTGTGTCATTCTCTCTGCAAACCGCTCTTGTCCCCATCCTATTCCACCACCATCCCCACCCCCTTTTCCCAAGTAGTAATGTATCTAACAACCGCACTTACACAATCACGAACTTACGCGCACGTGCGTTCACGCTTACACACACGCACACACCTACATAAACACACGCGTGCGCGCGCATAAGCGCGGGCACGCAAGCATGCACACACACGCACGCACGCACACACACACACACACACTCTCTCTCTCTCTCCCTCTCTCTCTCTCTCTTGTGTCTCTGTCTCTCATAGAGCACTGCATATGATGATCATGAAGAAGGCGATGATGAAGGTGGTAATAACGATGATGACGAGGAAGGATACCGGTTTGAAAGTTTAGCTAGGCCACAGTTGTGCAAGACAAAGAAATATAGTAACAAGCGAGCACGAGCAGAATTCTCACAAGCCGGACGAAAATGTGTCCTATCGCTCCTGTTGGCCCGCCGTCGTGCTTCGGTGGGCTGCCTACAGCAACGGATGAACGGCCTTACTGAGACTATCAGCGGCCAAGGGCGGTAAACAACTAATCCCGTTAACAGGAAGCAGACAGACAGCCGATCACAGCAACCGGAAGCGGTAAATGACGCCCACATGCGTCACGGAGTTCCGTAACTGGCAACAGGCGAATGTACAGATCTTGGTCAGTCCACGTGTCCACGTGTGAGACGCGTAGAGCTCGGGAAAAAAATCGGAAGAGGAGGAAACTGGCTCTACTGCCTTTGTTTTCCGCTGAAAGTGGCGAGTCGACCGGTTGTTAAATAATGTAGCTTGAGAGTAAGTGGTTAAAAAAGAAAGAGGGGGGGGGGGGGGGGGGGGGGGGGGGGGGGAGAGAAAGAAGAGAAAAACGACGGTCGCTGGGAACCACTGAATTTCGGCTGGAGGCGAGAGAGGGTTGAAAACACCGGAAAATAGGTTAGTATCACGGAATGCTGGATTAAAAGTATTCCATCCGACTCGCTGGAGCTTCAGACAATTTTATGTTTGTCTTGTGGGGGAAGGTAGGAAGGTAGAGAGAGTAGAGAGAGAGAGAGAGAGAGAGAGAGAGAGAGAGTTTTTATTTATACACAAATAATAGCCTCCTCTTAAGAAGTACATGAACAAAAAATAGAACACCAAAACAAGGATGGAAATTACGAATGTTTCACACACACACACACAACACACACGCACACACACACACACACACACACACACACACACACACAATGAATGAATGAAGATTTATTCATTAAGGCCTTTGCCCCTCATGAAGGGGGTACAAAGTAGAAAATGTACAGCACAGTATTATTTGCAACATTAGATATAACTAGACTCTGTTCGTCATGACATTACTATAGAACGCAACTGAAATGCTTTGTATAAATACATCGATACATTTCTGACAATTCTGTCGTTTCAAGAAGCTAAAAGCATACTAAAGCGAAACTCATTAGGATGATTGTAATATTTGTGTGGTATATATCGCGTTCTTAAATCACTTAATGGAGGACAACACAAAACAAAATGCAGTTATCTTTATTTCCCACTTTTTGCAAAGAGGACAACGTAATATATCTCAGTGTGTTTCTTACAACGATAAATGATGTGCAGCAATTTCTGAAATACCCACACCGAAACCTTGCCATTATGAATTTCAGATGTTTGTATAAATCTATTTTCAAATACGGTATTTTGAGTATTGGAGAGAGAGAGAGAGAGAGAGAGAGAGAGATGAGAGGAGAGAGAGGAATATATATAAACAGGCGTTAACAGACATAAGACAGAAAAACAGCACGCACAGGCACAGTGACAGACTATAACGCACGTGCAAGCGCGGCGCGCGCGTGCACACACACGCCTCACTCACACACACACACATACACACACACACACACACACTCGGAGGAGAGGAGGCGCATGGAAAGGAAACGCGGTTGGAAAGCAGGAAAAGGTCGAACAATAACGTTTACCACGTTTGAACCAGTGCGAAAATTTGTGTCATGAAAGCTTTTCAGAAACGCCAAAGCCGGGCGTGCGCCGTGACAAATCAACGGATGGTCTAACCGAAACCAGACACACGGACATAACATTATTGTGATTGTTCTCAACAGGGAACACAGATTTTCCTCGTAAACAACACAGTACTTGTCTGGGAAGAAAACCAACCAATTAACATCTTTTTATTTGTATTGTCATTTAAAAAAAAAAAGAAGCAGAATTAGTCCCTGTGATGATGGTTGACGCTCATTTAGCTTGGCTGGAAAAAGAACAAACGTTTTTTTCCTGAAGCAGGTCTGCATTTTAGTCCGCCAGATAGCGATTCATTTTTATTCATTTCTTTTTCCCCCCTCAACGGAGGCTTATCAGCAGCGGCGGTGTCATTTGTGGAACGGGATTTGTGAATTCTGAGATCTTTTAGTGAACCCACTGTTCGGTTTCATTTTAGTCGTTTATTTACATTTTGAAACGGGACTCGTCAAGGGTGAGTGTGGAGACGGGAAATCCTCAACTGTTCACTGAATGAAATAAGGAAGCAGATATGGTCAGACTCGAAACCTTACTACTCCAGTGTTGCTTTTAGGATGAATACATCGGAGGAAAAATAGTATCAAAAGGTATGATTTGTGTGTGTGTGTGTGTGTGTGTGTGTGTGTGTGTGTATATATATATATATTATATATATATATATTATATATATTATCACACACACACCACACACAATACTTAAATGGAAATCAACGGGGAAAAAAAGGAGTGAAGTACGCGAAATGAAAGTGACGTCTGATTATACTGAAATAAATTAGCATTGATTACTAACAAACGTTAATATTGCATCGTTCAAACACGACCCGAAGCCTCAAGGATCTCTTTCTTCTCAGCTTGGAATGGATTGACACGAGCGAAAACGTACGCACCGACAACGCGAAAGCGGATTACATAGAAATGTATCGAACTTGTTTCATATTACACTTTGCTATCAGTGCCTTTGACACCTCACAGGCTATGTTCTTTTTTGTGTGTATGCGTTGCTTCGCATACACAGTGCTACGTACATAGGGCAGATGAACGATTGTTTAATCGTGTCTATAACATCACACACACTATGTTCCGATCGTGATGGACAGACAGAATAAGTCTAAGTATCATGTAACTCGTATATCAGAATACTGACCATCATTTCAGATCTGATTCCATCATCTTTTTGCAGCCCAGGTTTACAGTCTTGGATTCATAAGGAGGTCAGTACATAGAAATGCAATAGGCATGTTGGTTGTTACGCAAAACTGATGTAATCAGGACGTCGAACGGTAGACAAAATTCAAATCTCATGCGCTGGAAACGGTTGTCAATAAGGTGACATGCAAACTGGGTGCCCCGGAAATGGTTGGTAGTGATAAATATGCACCGGAACAGGTTACTGGTAGCTAATATGTAACTTTCAAGCGACACAAACGGTACTGCACTATTAAAACGATGATGCTCGATAGTTTCGTCGGCAAGGATTCGATATAATTTGTACATTAATTTCTCGAATGTTTAGGGGGAAAAACACTCGTTACGATTAATGAATTAAAAGTAATTGGAGACCTTCAATTTCCAGAATGTTCTAAACATTCCTGAAGGAAGCATAATTTTGTGTAGATGTTTCACTACAATACAGTACGTCACATAATGTATATACTCATATGTTAAAATACAAGGCATGAGTAAGGTAATGTTGGTCGACAGAGCCGTAACTGCATTTCAAACTGTATCAGCAATTACTGGATGAAATGCAATTCAAATAAAGTTATCTGTCGTGAAAACACATTGAAGGGTTAATGCTAGGGATTGAGTTCATCAGCGAGCAGAAAAGCGTTTTTTTCCCCACCAGGGGAAGTAATAATAGGCACGTACCGAACGAGTTACTTTAGTGCAAAGTGTCAACGTTTATGTCGCTAGAATTTCATGAAAATACATCACTTCTTAGGTAACTATTAATTCATAACGGTAACGTCACAGTGTTCTATTCATTGGAAAATTTGTGATAATCCGTTTGATTCGGATCCTAGCGTCCATACTCATTCGTTTGTCCTTTTCATAGTTCGTTAAAACTGGTAGAACATGCTGGAATCCTTCAACGCAGAAAGCACTGTCACTCGCTCGCCTTCAGAACGATTGTCTCTCCGTTGTGCTTTACTTTTGTCGAGGAATAGGACGAAGTTAATGAGAAAACGCCTTAATGTTTTATTTTAAACGCTAAATAAACACAAGTTGAGACGTTTATTGTTTAAACGAATCCGATCTTCAGGTTTGAGAAACCAAGGCGTCTTTCAGAGGGAAATTGTCTTTTAGGTTTGTGAACAGAGGTTTTCCATGAAAATCCTAAATGTAACGGCCCCTGGCTGTGCACTTTTTTAATATTAAAGAAAATGTTTAAGCACGATTGATGTTTACAGGGTGTTAAACGGTTCATCAGTTTTTTCTTGTATACTCGTGCTAACGAACCAACCAGTAGACGTGCGTGGAAAGACAGCTTCCGTGACAGAGGTAAAAGAAAGGAAGGAAAAGAATTCTCATGATTCGTATCACCCAACCTCTGCGCTCATCAGCTGATCAGAAAATTGCCATGTCTGACTTTGCAGTGGTTTTGCCTTGCCTGTCCCCGTGCTCCGGGTAGCAGTTGCCGAGGCATCTGTGACGGCTGTCTGTGGAACGTTCTCCGAGTCCCGAGAGCCGGCGAAGGATACGCGCGTTCACTCTTTGGTGCTGCCCTTAAAAAAACAACAACTCTTCTTTGTAACTGCCTTTTCTACGTAGCGCAGTGTCAGCTGGCTTAGATAACGGAAACCGCACACGTTTTTGCCCAGTCAGAAGTCTTCCGAGTGGAGTGTCTATATTCTAGCATGCGAAGGGCAGAGGTGAGAGAAAATGACCAGAGACAGTAGGTCCGACATTCTCAGTGATCTCTGTTGCCTTTTCATGTTGTGCAGTATCATCGATGATGAACAGACGTTGAAATAAGTGCTGAGCTGAAGTGGCACAGGGAAGACGAAGAAGGTTCCGCTGGGTAGGTATACACGATGGCTGCAGGCAATAATTCCACCACCGTGACTGGGACACGCTCACCTTTCCAGGGGGACCCCATCAACGAGTCAGCACGTG
>CM031614.1:62101317-62103817 GCA_018398815.1 Conus ventricosus
CCACTCATCCATCTTGAAGACAGGACTTTTCATTTGGCCTGCTCCGAGGCCTTTCGTCCACTGGATCGGACTCATCAGGGAGGCACGGCTGATTGTCTTTGTCCTCCTCCCTTGGCATCAAATGGAGATATGCCACAGACTATAATTCAGAATATAATTCTATAATTCACCAGTGGTTCAAAAATAGAAATCCAGCAGCACCCAAAAGCAGCCAGCGAAGGGCAAAAAAGTAAAACGAAAGGAAAATGAAGTAAGGAAGCAAGCCGTTGAAAAACTGAAATCATCATTTAAACAATATAAACGGTAAGGAAGAATGTGTGCGAGAAGAAGAGAGAGAGAGAGAGAGAGAGAGAGAGAGAGAGAGAGGAGAGAGAGAGAGAAGAGAGAGAGAGTGTGTGTGTGTGTGTGTGTGTGTGTGTGTGTGTGTCCGAGACGGATGTCGCTCGTTAGTCCTGCTTCACCTCCCCTTTGGAGGAACGATACAACAACGAAGGCGACTCGCCGAGGGAAGTCCTCCCTTCGCCTGACACGTGAAGTCTCTGCTGAAGTGGTGCATGTTACCTGGGACCAGCTTTGATGTTTGCTCCACTCCCTGTTTGGACATTAAAGACATGTAGGCTCTGATCTTATAATCACACACACATACACACACATACACACACACACACACACACACACACACACACACACACACTTATGTGTTTATATCTAAATAGACAGACAGGCAGATAGGTAGATAGATAGATAGATAGACATATAGGTAGATAGACAGACAGATAGATTGCTAGACAGCCAGACAGGCAGGCAGACAGATAGATAGACGGACAGAGAGACAGAGGTAGATGGATAGATAGACAGACAGACAGATAGATCGACAGACAGATGGATAGATAGACAGACAGATAGACAGACAGATAGATAGACAGACAGATAGGACAGACAGGCAGATAGACAGACGATAGATAGATAGGCAGACCGATAGACAGATAGATAGATGGACAGACAGACAGATAGATCGATGGACAGACAAGATATATCACAGAAGACGGGGGATCGTGAAGGAAGGGAGAAACATGAGGGGGCGGGAGTGGGGGAGACGGGGACAGGAGGAGTGGGGAAAGGGAGCGGAAGGGGAGAAGTTGGAGATGCGGGAGGGGGGGGGGGGGGGAGAGGGGAGCTGGAGGCTGGTCAAAGCGAGGACTGTCACACGTGACCCTAGAGGTCGAACATCCTGTCATTCCCCCCCCCCCCCCCCCCCCACCCCCCCCCCCCCCACCCTCCTCACTGCCTACCCCCCTCCCGACCCCCCCCTCGAACCCCAGACCAGCGCACCACGGACCCGGGCCCCCTACCACCGGCACCCCGCCACTGAACCTTCCGGGCCGTTGTCCATCCGGTCCACCTCCAGTAATCTCTGTCACGTTCAGTAATCGCCCTGCTGGCCCCCGTCTGTCCACGGACGGTTTGTTTCGTCAACTGACCACTCGGAGTGGTCAGAACGGTCGGCGCTCAAACGCCGGTCTGTGCCTCTTGCTCGTCAGGGAGCCAAGGACGCGGGAGGCGCCGGCGGAAGGCCCAATGTTATTAATAACAACATGTTTCACCGGTGTCGTGGTGTAGGAAGTACCCCCCCACACACACACACACACACACCCGCCCACCCAAACACACACACACTCACACACACACACACACACACACACACACACACACACACACACCACACACACACACACAGCCCCCCTTCTATCCATCGCGCACGCACGCGCACGTGCGCGCACTCACACTCACACCTGTAAATGTACACACACACGCACGCACACACACACACACACACACGCGTGCGCGCGCGCGCGTGCGCGCACGCACACACACACAACACACACCGTGCATGCGCATACACGAACCCACACACGCACGCACGCATGCACACACACGCGCGCGCGTGCGCGCGCGCACACACACACTCTCTCTCTCTCTCTCTCTTCTCTCTCATACACACACACACACACACACACACACACACACACACAGCGCGGGCATGCACGCACGCACACGCTCACACACACGCACACAAACTCTCTCTCTTGCTCTCTCTCTTACACACACACACACACCACACACACACACACACACACACACACACACACACACACAAGCGCACGCACGTACACACACGCCCGCGCGCGTGCGCGCGCGTACATTTTATTTCTTTTTCAGTCCTTTTGACCTACACAGGACATGAATAATGGACAAACAGGCATTACCATTAATTTTAAGAATAAAATGAACTGTCACACAAATCGTATTCTTGAAACAGTGGTACTCGTGTGTGTTAATCAAGATGTATTTCATCTACGAGTAAGTCTAATCTAAACACTTTGCTTAAAAATTCGGTGAACTTGGAATAATTCAATGGCTATTTTCTCCAGGAACTACTTGACAGATCACGAAGACTAAACTTCGAACATACTTTCAGATTTAAAAAATGATTATTCCG
>CM031614.1:62108817-62118817 GCA_018398815.1 Conus ventricosus
TTTAGGAGGACTAATTTGAGTGCTCGCTTGTGCAGGCTTACAATGGTTTAAGAGTGTTAGCGCTAGCACAGTCCCATAGAGTAGATCCATAGTCTATGTATAATTGAATATGAGACTGGAAAAAGAGCTTGCGTGAATGCAGGTCGAGGAAGCGTTTGATTTTGGAGAGTTGATAAACTTTCTGTGAAACTTTTTTGCATAGTGAGGTTATGTGAGCTTGCCAACTCATATTGCTATCAATTGTAATTCCTAGCACTTTGAGGCATGTAACCTGTTCAACGGGTTCATTTTTAAGATGTACAGGAGGAAACTTAAGAGTGAGATTTTGTCTTTTTTGCCTGGTTGTGATAAGCATGGATTTAGTTTTTTGAGGGTGAAGCGACATGTGATTTAGTTCAGTCCATTTCACGAGATCATTCGCACTTTCTTGTAAAGTTTGTGCAAGAACAGTAACATCAGAATGATTTGTGTGGATTGTTGTGTCATCAGCAAAAAGTTCACAGGTGGATGTGATATGTAGAGGGAGATCATTGATGTAAATTGTGAATAATAAGGGTCCCAAGATAGAGCCTTGTGGGACGCCAGGAAAGTGTTTGAAATGAAGAGAAGGTTGTATTAATTTTCACACATTGTTGCCTATTTGTGAGATATGAGTGAAAAAGCGTAAGAGTTCCTGTGGATAAGCCATACAATTTTAATTTTCTAAAAAGAAGGTTGTGGGTCTATCACATCAAATGCTTTTTGAAATCAATAAATTTGGACACCACAATATTTGTTGTTGTTTAAAGCTGTTTAGCCAGTCATCAACGAGGTTGATAAGTGCTGTGTGGCATGAATGGTTGTGTCGGAACCCGGACTGTCTTGGATGAAGCAAGTGGTATGTATTAAGGTGGTGTAATGTGTGTTTGTTTATGTGTTTTTCCAAAGGTTTGGAAAGTGGAAATGATTGAGATTGGTCTGTAGTTTGTAGGGTCTGAGCTGTCACCTGCTTTGTAGATAGGAATGACTTTTGCTTTTATGAAACTATTGGGAAAATGATTTTTGTCGATACATAGATTGAAGACTTTGTCAACGTATCTGTAATTGCAGGAGCTGATAGTTTGAGAATTTTGCCGTCTAGGCCATCCACCCCGCAGGTACTTGACTGTTTAGGTGTGTTAGGTAGTGATAGACTTCTAATACTGTTATTGGTGGAATATAAAGTTCAGACGTGATGTTTTTATCATGGCAATATTGTTTCAGTTTTTGAAGGTCGTTTGATCTTGAAGAATCAGCCGTGACAACTTTATTGGCTATAGTGCAAAAGTGGGTGTTCAGTTGTTCGACAGAGATGTCTTTAATTATAGTTGATTTTGAAGAAGATTGATTGTTTGTAAGCTCGTTAATAGCTCTCCATACCAATTTTGGGTTCTGATTTGATGAAATTAGTTCTCGATAGTATTTCGTTTTTTCTCTGCGCTTCTGTGAATTTATTGCATTTCTCAGTATTCTAGATTCCTCTTCATAGCCATGTTGTTTAAGCAGATCTCTAAGATAACCTGCCTGAGAGAGAGAGAGAGAGAGAGAGAGAGAGAGAGAGAGAGAGAGGAGAGAGAAGACAGACAGACAGACAGACAGACAGACAGACAGACAGAAGACAGAGAGAGAGAGAGAGAGAGAGAGAGAGAGAGAGAGAGAGAAGAGAGAGAGAGAGAGAGAGAGAGGAGCACTCACAAGTATTACATGCTTAATTTGCAGATTTACAAATAATGCGACAGCGTATGGCAGACAAACACGAAACTGTACACAACAACCTCGAGCTTCAAGGAAACAGAACAAAAACTATTTTGACACAAGTTTCTGGTAAAGCCATCTTCCAGACTAATTAGAGACCGGCTACGTACATTCTCCATCATTTTTTTTTGTTTTCCAAGTCAGCCGAAAATCAGTGCGTGACATTCCATGAAGCTCATACAGTTAGCGCCCAAGTCTGCAAAACATGCCGAATTCCTTGGTTTGAGATCAAAAGGATTGGCCCTTTGCTCACACTGCAGAAGCTACAAATTCACCAAGTCCCAATTCTGATTCTGTGTCGACTGCACTTTCGCAAAGCCTTAGTCGTTAGGTCCGTTTCAATCTGTGATCAATCGGTGACTTGTCTTGACTTTCTTGGGACCGACTCGCTTTAGATTCCTTGGCGAACACAGGGCTGCGGCCACACTCTTCCCGCGGACTGGGTTCTGGGCCCACGTCTTCACTTGAGGATCCAGGCATCGGCGCCAGTTTTGACGACGTCTCCCACCTTCCTTTGCCACTGAGGGTTCCTTGCAGGTGCCCGTCTTGTGATGCTGGTGGGAGGTTTTCGTTGTGTGGAGAAGATCAGATTATCACAGTATAGGAGCCCAGTATATACCGATCCAGTTTTATAAATTCCCTAGCCAGTTTAGATTGGCTCTTCTTTTGGCATGTACTCATGAGCAAACTGTTTTAAAAAAAATTGTCAGTTTACTTATTCAAAGCATTGAAGTTGCGATCGTGTAGTCTGTAATAAAGTATTATTTGGAATATGTATTTGTTAAGTTTGCGTGCAGTTGCTCAGGTGCTAAGATGACTGTAATCAACTCGCAATCCCCTTCAAGAGGGGCTATGGCCTGAAACGTGAATAAATTATCTTGAGTCCTTAGTCTTTTCGTTGCATGTAGCCAATCCAGTTCCGCTTTTTTCTCTGTACTCGTAGGAGGCTTTCGTCATGTGTGACCAAATGCGTCCCCATTTCTTTTTCTGTATCTCTAAAGTCTGTGGAATGTAGTTGGGTTCTCTCTTTCGAGGTTTTGTAGGAAATGACTTCTGGCCATCTAAATTTGTGGATGACCCTGAGGCTCTGGTCGAGGAAGACCTGAAGATGGTGCGTGTTGGAAGCTGTTGTTCTCCACGTCTCTGAACCATTGACAGAACAGACTTTACATTCGTGTCGAAATGTTCTGATCTTGTTCTGGAGGGTACGGGTTCTGGAAGCCTGAAAAGGTGGCAGGGATAAATCGGTTACAGAATCGTAGGTTGTGTCGCTCGTCTTTCTTTTAGTTTTGTTTTGCTTTGTTCTGTTTTGTTTTGTTTTCAAAGTAACAGAAAGAGAACCAGTCACTCCCCTGCCTTCCGATCTACACTGGCTTCCTGTTTCTAATCGGATCAAATCCAAGTCTTGTGTTCACTGCTACAAGGTTATAGCGGGCACAACATCACCTGACTTCTCTGAACTTGTTCATCTGTATATCCCTGAACGGTTTTCTCCGTTTTTTCAGATGTTAATGCATCGCGCACATACCTAATCAAAAGAATTTCCCGAAAGACTTTAGGTTTGCGTCTTTTCCTGGACCTGCCTTGTGGAATGCATTTTTCTTTTTCTTTCTTTCTTTTCTTCTGTCCATCACGCTCCGTTTCAAACAACTTCAAAATGCAGACAAAACACTTATTCATAATCAACTAGCCTTTCCTCCTCCCTTTGTTAATACAGTTCAAGATCTTCTGGTCCTGCCTTAGGTACGTCTCCCTCCAAGTTGTCAGACTACCAGTAGTGTGCTGATGTTGTGTGTGTGTGTGTGTGTGTGTGTGCGCGCGCGCGTGCGTGCGTGCGTGCGTGCGTGCGCGTGCGTTCGTGCGTGCGTGCGTGGTGTGTGTGTGTGTGTGTGTGTGGGTGTGTGTGTGTGTGTGTGTGTGTGTGTGGGGCGCGTGTGCGTGCGTACGTGTGTATGTGCGCGCATGTGCGTGCGTGCGCGCGTGCGTGTGTATGTGTGTGTGTGTGTTGTAAGTGTGTGTGTACGTGTGTGTGTCCATGCGCGCGCACGCGTGTGTTTGTGTGTGTGTGTGTGTGTGTGTGAGAGAGAGGAGGGGAGAGAGGGGAGAGAGATGAAGAGGTGGAGGAGAGAGAGAGAGAGAGAGAGAGAGAGAGAGAGAGAGAGAGTGTATGTGTGTGTCGCGAGTGCGCGCGCGTGTGTGTGTGTGTGTGTGTGTGTGTGTGTGTGTGTGTGTGTGTGTGTGTGTGTGTGTGTGTGCGTGCGTGTGTGTGTGTGTGTTGTGTGTGTGTGTGTGTGTGTGTGTGTGTGTGTGTGTGTGTGTGTGTGTGTGTGTGTGTGTGTGTGTGTGATGGTTGGGGCAGTGAGGTGAGTGGAGAGGCGGATAGTTCATGTGTCGGCTGTCATTTTGAGGGAGTAGAGGTAGACACAGGTGTCTGAATGTTGACATTTTTCTTGCGGATTTTTTAAAAACGTTTTTGTTTGTTTTGTTTTGTTTTTGTGAGCGCCATGAGCTAAGCAGAGATGAAAGACATGGTAATCCTCAAAATTATATTATTATTATGTTTAGTGATTGATGTTGTTACATGTTTAGCCGTTCTTTTAAAACAAATTATTTGTGTGTGTGTGTGTGGAGAGAGAATAGAGAGAGAGAGAGAGAGTGAGAGAGAAGAGAGAGAGAGAGAGAGAGAGAGAGATAGAGAGAGAGAGAGAGATGACAGTATACATGCACAATCAGTACTGACACCTCGATGTAAGAAACGTGCGACTAAACACACACACAACACACAACAACACACCACACACACTCTCACACACACAACACACACACACAGCACCACACACACAGATAAATGGGGTGGGGGATGGACTAAAGGGATGGGTGTGGTGGAGTGGGTGCTCACTTGGACATTTGGGGCTGGGGAGAAGCAAGAGGGGCAAAAATACAACTGCAGCGAAATGTGTTAGACAGGCAGACAGATAGAGCAGACAGAGGTAAAAGACAAAGAGAATAGAGAACAGAGAATCAGAGAAAGACAGACAATAAACACAACCAGACTGACGTGTGAGAGAGAGAGAGAGATAGAGAGAGAGAGAGAGAGAAGAGAGGAGAGAGAGAGAGGAGAGAGAGAGGAAATCTTTAAAGCAGATTCGGTTCAAGAATGAAGTTTATTAAAGACTTGTCATCTATCCATCATGTCGAGACCGCACCTGCGATCCTATCCCGGTGAAAATTGTTGTAGTTTTGTAACAAGCCTTGACCGTACAAACGCAAAACGATGCGCCAAGGCGTTTGCTTAAGGAGTCGAGTATTCATAGACTGATGGTTTTTGAGAAATTGTCATGGTGTCCTGAAAACTTTGATTTACCTCATTATTCTTTCACGTGGCCACTCCAAGGTACAAGCCAGTTATCCAACAACAGATCAAAATCAAAGGAATGGGACAATGTGGAGTCTGAGCTGGCCAAAGATTAGGGTCACGGTGAGTGCAAAGAGGCCTAAATGGAAATGATGGGTGTTCCAACCTACTCAGGGGAACAGTCATGTATTAAAAGACTGTGATTTCATCGTTGAAAGATTCCCCCCCCGCCCCCCCACAACCCACCGCCCCCAACCACGGCAGATGGTAGGTGGGGAAGTTTTCTACCTTCATGTCTTTAGAACAATCATCGTTCTAACATTAATGCAGGCTCGAATTTTATGGTAGCCCTCAAAACATGTGATCACGTGTGCATCAGTGCAACCACCCAACTGTGGGCGTGTGGCCACAATCAGCCAAACTTGGGAAGTTTTTCCGTGGAAACGTCAGCATGAACACTTCCAGAGTGCTCATGGGAGCAAAAGAACGACTAGTCCGTACTACTGACATAAAATGCCAGTGGAAAAGCGATGACTAGTCCACACCGCAAACCCCACATTTAGAGCCCCTACAATCATCTAACGATGTTTATTATTCCAACTTGCCATAAATTTATATTACCCCAAACAACAACAAATAAAATTAACCTTAACAAAACCCCCCCACTACCATACCCCCCCCCCCCCCAACACACACACCCTCCTCCCCACCCCCCTCCCATACATTGATATGGAATACAGACGCACCTGTTCAATCTAACTGTTCATAAATCTCTAGAGAATCAGCCTCGTCGTCGCCTTTAACCAAGCCATGGGGGGAGGAGGGGGGGAAGAAAAAGAAAAGTTACTCCATTTCCTTTATTTTGTATTGTTGTTGTTTCCTTTTTTTTCTTTTCGTTTTCAGTAATTATTTTTTTCATGCTTAATGTAAAATACCCTTGCGGGTTTGTTTTGTTGTTGTTGATGTTGTTTAGTTTTGTTTGTTTGTCTGTTTTTAAAACAAGAAAAAAAAGGAAATGAATCAACGTACATGGTAACAATCTGGTGTTGTCCATATCATTGCGCCTAAGGGCTGTAAACAACGGGAATTTTACATCAAAATGATCATGCTGATGACACACACACACACACACACACAACAACACAATACACACAACACACACACACACAACACACACACACACACACACACACATGCATCTGTCTAGCTAGCTATCTGTCTGTCTGTGTACCTATCTATCTATCCATCCATCTACTTTAATGGTAGACAACAGACAGACTGAGAGACAGATAGATAGATAGATAGATTGATAGACAATAGATAGATAAAAGGTAGTAGACAGACAGATAGATAAATAGACAGACAGACCAAATAGACAGACCGACAGATAAATAGACAGACAGACAGATAAATTGATAGACAGACAGATAGACAGATAAAACAGACGACTGACAGACAGATCGAAAGATAGATAGACAGACAGAAAAGAAAGACAAGACAAGACAGAGAGACAGACAGATAGACATACTCCTCAATAAAGTCAGGTATCCATTTTACCCCATCTCCAAACAGAATATGGTGGCCGACCACCGCTGAGAAGGAGGGCATGGGATTTAATGCGAGTACTACAACTTTGGGCGTTGTGTTTGTCGGTGCTGCTGCGATGATGATGACACATGTGGTCTACAGCCCAATCCCAACAACATGGCTAGAACACAGCCCGCCTTCCCCACACGAACCTCGGGTTCATATCCCATCTGGAAGGACTTGGAAGGGAATATTAGACCTTGGTCTGCGGGAGTGGAAACCTCCCCCCCCCCCCCCGGGGGGAAATTTTTGACTTAATTTTCTAGAAACTTATGATATTGGAAGAAACATTTGACATGTTACCCTCTGGTAAACGGGTTTATTTTGGCAGTGAGAGCTGCATTAATAGTGTATTTTTTCCTCTTGGCCCTTGTATTAGCATGTGGGGTAGGTTGTTCATCTTTGTTTGTCACACATAATCTGGCTTGATATCTCATAGGTTTGTCATGAATGGCATCTTAAAAAATTTTTTCCCTCGATATATCTGCACACTATTCTGCTGGCATTTTACAAAAAGAGATACAGTGATGTTTGTTTGGCATGGGCATCCAAATCGCATCAGCTGAAATCTGTCGTACCACTCAACCACAGCTGTGCGCTGTTCTGTTCCAGCGCATCGAGCAGTCGACATTTTCCACGTTTCTTGCTAGTTTTTGTGTTTCCACAAGTGTGTATAAACAAAACAGTTATGTTTACTTAGGCCTAGATCATTGTGATAACAGAGAATATCTATGAAAAGTAAGTACGTAACATACGTTAGCGTCTGATCGGTGTCTCTAACGGTCACAACCTATCTTACGAAGGCGCATGTGTATTTTCTTTCTTCTTGTCGCTACATTTTAAATGTTGATTTTGTAAAGAAACCCAAACATGCAAAGGGGTCCATGTATGCATGTCACTTTGTGTTTTAGCCCTACTGTGATCTCTGTCTGCAGCATGATGTATGCATGTCCTTGGTAAAACCCACCTCACCCCATCTCCCCCCTCTCTCTCTCTCTCTCCCCTCTCTCTTTCGTCTCTCTCTCTCTCTCTCTCTCTCTGTGTTTTAAAGCTTTTCATGCACACCTCAGTTCTAAAACACCTCCGCCCATCCCCATCCACCTCGCGTGCGAGTCCGTTATTTTCGGCCAACTTCCGTGCTGAGCGTGCCTTTAAAAAAAAAAAACCGCTGCTTGATTTCGTTGCTAGTTTTAGTTCTGCGTTTTTCACCACTAAGTTTCCCAAAAAGTGTATAAATTTGGGGCCCAAACCGCTTTGCCGCATTATATTATCCATTTGTTTTTAACCGTCTTGTTCCAGGTCATTGGGAATGGCAGTGTGCAGTCTCTGACTACACTGTAATGAAAATGCATCATCTTCTCCATGAACACTCCTGTGTGAAGTCAGATTTGCACCAGGGTAGATGAACAACCAGTGATTTTTAAAAAAGCACACCCAAATGCAAAAAAAAAATGTTCAAGAGATGGGAAACATGTATAATTCATTCAAAAACAACAGAAAAGAGAAGACTATAACCCCACAACTGAAGAAAGTAAACAAATTATCCAGAATCCTCTCCACTTGAGACGTGCTTCAATGTAGCATGTCAAGACTAGATCAGATTTGTGATTGTATTCCAGAAGACGGGGACTTTACTCGCCAGGGTTATCACAGAAGCTGTTATGCCACGGTTTACCAATGTGAAATTTTTGCCAGGAAAGGAAACATGAGACAGAGAGTGAAAATTTGCAGGCCATCTAAACCAAAGGACTGCTGTTGCTAAAATCAGGCCCATTGCTTCCAAACGACAGAGCATTTTTTGCAACAAAAAATCAAGAAGAAAGCTTCAAAAGGAGTTGCATGTTTTGATAAACTTGTAAAATGTGTCACCAAGACGGCAGAACAGTCCAAAAAGGATGCAGCAAAAAACTAAGCAAGATGACATTTTCACTCATTATCAAGATGTAGATCTGGTAGCACGTGAAGCTCACTATCATGAGGGTTGCAGGAAGACTAGTAAGATCTAAAGGGCAGGCATGCTGAAACATCCACAGGCCAGATATCTGCTGAGCAGCAACAGGCACAAGGGGGCATTTGAGTACATATGTGACTACATTGAAAATCCCTTGATCAGAGGTGCCCCAGGTGGAGAGAATGACCATGCTGAGAGAGAAGTACTGGGGATACATGCAACAACATTCCCCTGATTTCTACAAACCCAAGATACAAGATTTACAAACTGAAAGAAAAGATAATGAAACGTTTTGGCTTCAGAATAAAATTTTGGGCTCCAAAACCATCGCAGTGACTTGTTTTTTGTGACGAACTTGCCAGAGGTCAGGCAGTTGAGACAGCGTTTGTGTCAGCAGCTTCAGAAGAAAGGCACTTGAGGGGTCTGCATATGTCCTTCGTCGGCACATCATGGATGCTTTTAGAGCTGCACCTGACATGCCAATGGCCTCCATCTGCAGAGTACCTTCAGTCTGATGCTGTCAATCCTCCAGCATTTTCACAGACTTTCTCCAAAATCTGTTATCTGGAAAGAGTAGTTACTGTGGAGCAAAACAAAACCACCAATTGGCAAACCTCCAATTTGGGCCCGGACATATGCTAAATCTTTGACAGGGGAAAGTGGGAAAAAGCCCAAACATCTACTTGGAATGTCTATCAGACATGTTACTGGTAGCTCTGAAGTTCTAAGTCTCTTGAATCGTTTTGGGCACGGGTTTGGGGTACAAACAGTTGTACGACTTGAGACTGCTATGGCCAACTCGTACATCAGTGTGCTAGTCTTCTGCCTTCAACGGTGAGTTTGGGGCAGAACAAGGTGTTTCATTTCTGCTGGGATAACTTTGACCCCACGAAGAAACCCTTTCAGGGGCTGACACCCACCCACTCCACTCATGGCATAGTTATTCAAGAGGTTACAGGAGACACAGTGCATGACACAGTTTCCTTCTCAAACAGAAATACCCCCCCGCTCCTCAAAACCAGCAATGCTCCGTGCAGTATGAACCAAGAAACGTACCACCCTGCTTTGCAAAAGAAAAGGCAGAACCCAAGTTGAATGTTGTCGACACTCATTTCTCAAACCCAGAGGCTGTGTACAAAGCTAAACTTGCTGACTTTTGGTGGATTTTCTCCAGATTTGAGGCCCAAAGACGGAAATCACTGGTTCCCGGATGGGGAGGGTGGTGTCTCTCACAGGAGAAGAAGGGATAGAAAAAGATGAAGCTTTCTGTTGACTACATGCCACCCATCCATCACGGAAAAATTCCACAGTCCCACATGTCCTCAAAGTGTCAC
>CM031614.1:62123817-62128817 GCA_018398815.1 Conus ventricosus
GTACTAAAGGCTGTTAAAAATCCTCAAGGAACTCAACTCCCTTGTCTCTACCCTGGCCATTCTGCCATTCAGCAGTCCACTGAGAATACTGCCATCCAGTGGATACCATCACACTGCAATATTATGGTAATGGGGAAGCGGACCAATTGGCTAGGGAAGGACGACACCAGCCCCAACTGGAGCAGGAAATCTCCTTTGAAGAAACCAAAAGTATTATCAAGGAGAAGCAAAAAAGAAGATAGCTTGAGCAGCACCCAGACTTCAACAAGAGGGATGCATACTACCTGCTGCCCAGATCAGACCAAGTGAGCTTTGTGAGACTGAGGACTGGGCACTCCAGACTGAGACATCACATGTTCACAAAATTCTACACTGGCGAGTCTTCAGGTTGCCCATGCGGTACAGCCCCAATGACAGTGGAACACTTCCTGCAGGACTGTCCCACTCATGAAAAGTTAAGGGCAGAGACCTGGCCTGCCAACACACCGATGAGGGAAAAGCTTTATGGATCACTGGAGGGCCTCTGCCGTACAGCAGCCTTCGTCAGTGCCTCTGGGGTTCCTGTCTGAGCAACCGAATAATAATAATAATGATAGTAATAATTATAACAGTAATAGCGTCAGCCAGTTCGCTTACTCGATCCCTCCCAAATTAAAAAAAAGAAAAGAAAAAAAAGCAGCACATCAGTGACAAACATTTATCCATGACGTCTATCTTCCGTGAACACACACACACACACACACACACACACACACACACACACACACACGCACACGCACACACATACACACACATACCACACACACACACACACACACACACGCGCGCGCACGCGCACACACACACACACACACACACACACACACACACACACACACACACACACACACACATACACACATACAGAGAGAGAGAGAGAGAGAGAGAGAGAGAGAGAGTTTAAAAAAAGACTAGATTAGGAACAGACATGGCAGAAAGGACAACTAGTGTCCACTGTGGCTAATGTGTACATGTTAGTGTCCACTGTGGCTAATGTGTACATGTTAGTGTCCACTGTGGCTAATGTGTACATGTTAGTGTCCACTGTGGCTAATGTGTACATGTTAGCGTCCACTGTGGCTAATGTGTACATGTTAGTGTCCACTGTGGCTAATGTGTACATGTTAGTGTCCACTGTGGCTAATGTGTACATGTTAGTGTCCACTGTGGCTAATGTGTACATGTTAGTGTCCACTGTGGCTAATGTGTACATGTTAGTGTCCACTGTGGCTAATGTGTACATGTTAGTGTCCACTGTGGCTAATGTAATAATAATGATAATGAATACTTATATAGCGCCTATTCTCGGCTTGAGGCCAAGCTCTAAGCGCTTTACAATCAACACTCGTTTACACAACGGGCTGCCTGCCTGGGTAGTGCCGACTGAAGAGCTGCCAGCTGGCGCTTCATTCAGTCGTTTCCTGTGTCATCCATTCAGTATCGTTCAATATCGATCACTCATTTTCCTTACTTCCTTCATTCTTTCCATTTCTCACGCAGGGTGCATGCTATGTGTAACGTGTCATCCATACCAACGGCCAAACTGGCCTACTCTTCCGAAAGTTGGTAATGGGATTTTACGTGTGTGCAAGATGTTATGCATGCGTTCACACACGGAACCTCGGTTTATAGTCTCATTCGAAGGACTGTTGGGAAATGGAGTCAGAACCAATGTTAACTCCGAGGGAAAAATCCCCCTGTACCGAAACGTCCCGGCGGAGGTTCGCACCCGCAACCCCAGGATCACCAAGATTACGAGTCAGGCGCTCTACCAACTGAGCTATTCCGGCTCCCATAATGTGTACATGTTAGTGTCCACTGTGGCTAATGTGCACGTGTTAGTGTCCACTCTGGCTAATATGTACATGTTAGTGTCCACTGTGGCTAATGTGTACATGTTAGTGTCCACTCTGGCTAATGTGCACGTGTTAGTGTCCACACTGGCTAATATGTACATGTTAGTGTCCACTGTGGCGAATGTGTACATGTTAGTGTCCACTCTGGCTAATGTGCACGTGTTTTGTGTCCACACTGGCTAATATGTACATGTTAGTGTCCACTGTGGCTAATGTGTACATGTTAGTGTCCACTGTGGCTAATGTGTACATGTTAGTGTCCACTCTGGCTAATGTGCACGTGTTAGTGTCCACTCTGGCTAATGTGTACATGTTAGTGTCCACTGTGGCTAATGTGTACATGTTAGTGTCCACTCTGGCTAATGTGTACATGTTAGCGTCCACTCTGGCTAATGTGTACATGTTAGTGTCCACTGTGGCTAATGTGTACATGTTAGTGTCCACTGTGGCTAACGTGTACACGTTAGTGTCCACTCTGGCTAATGTGTACATGTTAGTGTCCACTGTGGCTAATGTGTACATGTTAGTGTCCACTGTGGCTAATGTGTACATGTTAGTGTCCACTGTGGCTAATGTTTACATGTTAGTGTCCACTGTGGCTAATGTGTACATGTTAGTGTCCACTGTGGCTAATGTGTACATGTTAGCGTCCATGTGGCTAATGTGTACATGTTAGTGTCTACTCTGGCTAATGTGTACATGTTAGTGTCTACACTGGCTAATGTGTACATGTTAGTGTCTACACTGGCTAATGTGTACATGTTAGTGTCTACACTGGCTAATGTGTACATGTTCAGCACCTTGTCGCCAAATTACAACAAAAACATAAACAAAACAAACAAAAACCCTGACATGTTACAAACTGTGATCATAAGAAAAAATAGGTATAATAGAGTTTGTAGAACGAGCTGGGACACAAGGAGAACAAAACCTATTGACTACAGAAAAGAAAGACGAAAAGATAAAGGAAAAAACAAGGCGGGGGGGGGGGGGGGGGGGGGGGGGGGGGGGGGGGGGGTGCGAAAGGGGGTAGGGGCAGAGTCACAGAAAAGAGGAAGTCACTCGCACAGACTTTTAATAAGGGGGGGGGGGGGGGGGCGAGCCCCCTGTGTACCACGGGGATATATTTTCCCATTAATATCATGATTTTTTTTTAAACGAAAAGCAAATTACAAAAAGCATTCCCAAGGGTCAGTTCCTATTCCAGTATTCTATTTGAAGTAAAAAACACACACACACACCACACACAACAAAAACAAAGACAAAAACAGAAGAGAAGAAGAGAAGAAGAAAGAAGAAGAAGAAGAAGAAGAAGAAAAGAACAACAACAACAACAACAACAACAACAACAACAACAACAAAAAAATCGTTACAATGTTTATTGTTGTAGAAGCAGACTTACGGGACCGCAAAACGAGGGAACAAACGAATTACAAAGCAAACACAAACGCTTTTCGCCCGCCCGGGGGTCCTTTCAGGCGGGGGGCTCACACGAAAACACAAAAAATCAAAGGACGTACAGACAGTCTCTCATCTTTTCGACTGGGCGCAAAGTTGGTCTTTAAAACCCCATATTACGCGTTAATTTGGCCTCATTTTCTACCCCCCCCAAGACTACGAATCGGCCAAACAGTTGTCAACTAAGTACACACCACCACACACACCACCAACACACCACCAACACACACACACCACAAAACACGCCGCGCGCCGCCACCACACACACCCACACAAACCCACACACACACACACCCACCACACCCACACCACGCACGCACGCACGCACGCACGCCGGCACCCGCACGCACCCCCGCATTAGCCGCACCCAACCACCCACACACACCACAACACACACACACACACACACACACACCATGCTTTACTTTTACTTAGCGAACTAATTGATCTGTGTTTTTTGGAAAAGGGGACATTCATTCAAAAGCACATTCGGCTGCTCTGGGGGTGTGGTGTGTGTGTGTGGTGTGTGTTTGGTGTGGCGTTTTGTGCGGGTGCGTGCGCGCGCGCGTGTGTGGGGTGTGTGTGGGTGTGTTGTGTGTGTTTTTTGTGTGTGTGTGTGGTGGGGGTTTGTCTTTCTTTTGCCTCCCTGTCTTTTGTGCTTGCACACGTGCTTTCTTCTTCTTTTTTTTTCTTTTTCTTTTTCCCTTTTCCCTTTTTAAATACTTAAATTTTTTGCCCAAAAGCAACCGCAACTGCGTTTTTTAAAAAAAAGTTTCTGCCCCAACACTTCAAAAATTTAAAATTTTCCCCAAAGCCCACTTTGATGTGCACCCCCCCCCACAAAGCTCGCACGGCAATAGTCCCCGGAAGTCGAAAATGACGCTCGGGCGCAGGCCGACAAGGGCCTGTGCGCATGCCCGGGTCCCTGGCAGAAATAACGACGGTTCCGTTTGGGTATGGTGGGGGCCCCGGGCCACCCGGGCAGGGAGGGAGGGGGGGGGGGGGGGGGGGGGAGGAGGAGATGGGGAGGCCCTTTTAAAAGGGGGGGGAAGGAGGAGGGGGGGGGGGGGGGGGGGATGTGTTGCGTATTGACCGTCCGTTTTTCTTTTTAAAGCTTTCCGGTCTTTGAGGGTTTGTAATGTGTGTGTTTGGTTTTTTTAAAACGAACTTGTGCTTGTCTCCGTCATCTGCTTCTGTCTGTGGCGATTGGTGTGTGTGTGGTGTGTGTGTGTGTGGTGTTTTGGGGTGGGTGTTGTGTGCGTGGTGCGTGCGTGCGTGGGGCGTGGTGTGTTTTGTGTGTGTGTGTTTGTGTGTGTGTGTGTGTGGTGTGTGTTTATGCTCATGTAATTGTTTTTTTTTTTTAACCCAAAGTCTGTTGTCTCATTATGGCATCATCTTTTTCATCTTCTCTCTCTCTCTCTCTCCTCTCTCCCCTCCCTTTTCTCTCTCCTCTCCTTTTCTCTCTCTCGTTAATCCCCATTTCTCGTCTCTCCTTTCTCCCCACACCCCCTCTCTTTTCTCTTCCTCTCTCTTTTTCTCTCTCTCCTCGCCTCTCTCTCCCCCTCTCTTTTTCTCTTCTCTTTTCTCCTTCCTTCTCTCTCTTCTCTCTCTCCCGCTAAACTACTACTTTTTCCTGTCTCTCTCCCC
>CM031614.1:62131317-62138817 GCA_018398815.1 Conus ventricosus
AACCACAAACAAACAAATGATCAGTCCATGTTCTAATCTCTTTTCGTGACAAATGAGTTCAACCCAAGTGCACATTCCCCTTCATGATGGGTTGAGGCCTATATGAATAAATTCATCTTGAGTCTCTCTCTCTCTCTCTCTCTCTCTCTCTCTGCACGAGTTTGTCACGAGGCCTACGACGTCGACCCACCTAGGGTGGCAGAATTACTTATTTGTTTATTGTCGTTGCTGTTGTCGTGTATCCGTCCCTTAGTATGGCTTGTGTGCGGTTGCACCTTGGTGTAGTTCAGCTCAACTTCGGTTTGCTTTCTCTCTCTCTCTCTCTAATTCCACGCCCGTGCTATTATCCTGCAAGTTCACGGGTGGCCGGTACCTTTCTCTCGAACTTTCTGTCTATCGGCCTCTCGCCTGTCTTTTTACCTGTCGCACGTGCTTCATTTCTTTTAGTTTGAAGTATGCTCACTCTGTGACGTAGGGTGGCATGTTCGCCGCCATTGCTGAGGGAGGTTAGCTCTTCACTCGAGCGGAAGATGTCTCTGGGGGCGCCTGCTCCAGTCTTGGTTCTTTACCGTATCATCGAGAGTACAGTCAGTACTTTCAATTCCTGCAGTCGGCCTGTAGGAGAGGGACATCACTTCTTCTGTTTCCGCATCTTCGCCTCTGTCCTCTCGACTGGACAGAGGGTAGAGAGAGTCATCTGACCCGCCTTTTCGGGGTCACCCACGGGTAGCTGGTAAGCATCAGTTTTCGTGGTTTGTTTGTTTTGGTTTGTGTGTTAGTCGACTTAGTCTCCTCTTTTGCGCAATTTTCTTTTTCGAAATTGTAAGAGAAATATTGTGTGAGACCTTTTCTCTGGTTAATTCAATCTTTAACCTGGCCATTCTAAATTATTTCCAAAATTCTTTCTCCTGTTATGCATCTGGTGATGCGGTATAGTCGGTGGGGACGGGAGAGAACCTGGTGATTCAGGGTTGGAACTTGCTTGGTCTCGCTCGTCCGCCCCTGTCACGTTCGCCGGCTCTTATCCTTCGCCCCGTCTGTTGTGTGTGCAAGGAGAACGAGTTTTATGTTCGCGAGCGTGCGTACGCATGATTTGTCGTTCGGATGCATGGTTGGATGATTTGTGTTATGTTGAAATGTGTTTATAAAATGTGACAATTATGCCATTGAATTATTATTTGCAAATGTGGTGACAGTTATTAAGCGATGGTCGCTGTGTTGGTTTATTTTCCTAAGAGGGGAAAATGTTAAACGTGAGTGAGAGAAGGTGAAGATAATTCATATTTGTTTTAATAACTTGTTGGTTTAATGCAGTCTTTTACCTGCATCGTGTGAGAAGACCCTAGTGAATAATCCCTGATTCGATGGGTTTACTGTGTTATGCTCAGGTCTGCGTTGAGCTGGGATTGTGGGTGCATTTAATAGACTTCCCCTCGCCCATCATGCGAGTGGCCGTTAAGATTTGACAGCGTGGGTCAGACTGTACTGACGGCAGGGTTCAGTACCCTTCTTCCTTCCTCCTTCCTTCTTCTTTCCCTCCTTTTCGACTCTCCTCCCAGCTACGTCCTCCCCCCCTCCCGGGGGCTTCACCTGGAGCACGAACTGGATGGTTGCCACGTGCTGGTTGAGGCCACGTTCTGGCTGAGACTACGGACTGGATGGTGCCACGCGCTGGTCGAGGCCACGCCCTGGTCGGGACCGCGGACTGGTAGAGGAGCCCGCCGTCTTGACTGGCCGGCCCTGACCCCCGTCCAGGACCTCCAGTAGCAGCGCCTCGTTTTCCTTTCCGGAGCCCGCCGTCTTGACTGGCCGGCCCTGACCCCCGTCCAGGAACCTCCAGTAGCAGCGCCTCGTTTTCCTTTCCCCCCCCCCCCCCCCCCCCCCCCCCCCCCCCCCCCTCCGGGACGCGCTCTTCACTGCAGGCTTGTGAGTCGAGGGTGTCGGCTTTGAGCGACTCCCTGCGAGAACCGACCCGGCTGGAGCACCTAGTGCGACAGGGTGCTCCCCAGACTTGACAAGGGCAGGGGTTGGATGCACTCCATGGTTTAGACAGGATCGATGCTGGAAATATTTCTTTGAAATTGTGTATATGTTATGTGCTGGAATGCTGTAATTGTGATTGTGTACGTCGTGTGGTGAAATATTTATTTATAATCGTGCATGTTGTGGGTGTGGGGAGTGCTGATTGTGATTGTGCGTGTTGTGTGCGTTGGAGTGCTTGATTGTGTTTGTGCATGTTGTGAATGCTGGAATGCTTATTTTGCTGGTATGAATAAATGGGGTGTTGTATCGTAATCTTTATTGTGTGGTCTCTTGCGGGGCGTGTGAGGTCAGTCACTCCCTTCACTCCCACCTAGACCGATCCTGTCAGGGCAGACCTCCAGGGGTCGGTCGTGACAATTGTGGGGCTCGTCCGGGATGTGAAGGGCTCTGACTGTCTCTCTCGTTTCGCGGAGTACCTGTTTAGTTTTGTCTGTTTTGTATATGTTTAGTCAGTTTGTCGTGTTTGTTCGTGGGTGGTTGGCTGGGTGACTCTAGAGTGAAGGGAGTCTTGTTGTGGCCTGAGGGAACATCCGGTGTGACTCGGGAGTCGAGGTGAGACCGAGGGAGTCGACCGCGTCCAGACCTCCTTCCGCGGGTACCTCACGCAGGTACGGCCGTAAGTCTTGCCTTTCTGTTGCCGCTCAGTCTTCCGTTCCTGTTTTGTATTTAGCCAGTTCTTGTTTTTTTTTTTTTTTTCTCTACCGGGTTGTTGAGTACAGGGGGTTGTATCGGACGCTAGTGTCTCTTTTTTCCCTCTCTCGGATTCCGTCTGTAGTTGGTTTTTTTTTTCCGGCCAGCCCCACCGCACTGTTGCTCGTGCTGTGGAGCGCGGTGTTGCCAGAGTGGGGGCAGCCGGACATAGTTTTTTTTTTTTTTTTTTTTCGGTGAGCCCCACCGCACTGTTGCTCGTGCTGTAGAGCGCGGTGTTGCCAGAGTGGGAGCAGCCGGAACTTGTCCGCACACACGCACACACACACATACACACATATACACACGCCCTAAAATATTTGTTTTTTTTTTTCTAGTGGAATTGTCTTTCCCTGTATTTGAAAACCGTAGGATATAGTTGTCATGGCGACGTCCGGCGCTGGGGTATGGCGACGCGTGCGTCGAAGAAGAAAGGTATTCAAAATGTTACTGTAGTCCCTACTATTAGTACCAGTACTTCGACTACGGTAACTTCTAACTTATTTCCAGTGCTGTAGCAGGTAGTCCAGTGAGTACTTTTACTACCTCTTCGCTGGGGGGTCTTCCTGTCGAGACCCCGACTGGCACTTCCGCTCGGAAGCGCCAGAGCATAGCGAAGCAACTATGGGCTTCTGTTGGGTCGCGAGGACCGAAACCTTCTCCTCTCCAGGCTTCCCCTTGTAAGGAGTATGCCCCGGGGAGACTTTCCTCATGGTAAGGTCGAGACCAAGGGACGGGTCAGACGGGTCACTCCTCCCGTGTCGGGAGTGGTGAATCCTTCCCAGGACATCACGTCCGTCCTGATGTTTCTGGAGCGGCAGCGTAGAGAAGAGGCTGCTCAGTAGGGAAGAGGCCGCTAGGCAGAAGCTCAGCGTAGGAAGAGGCTGCTAGGCAGGAAACTCTGCGAAGGGAAGAGTTAGATAGGATGGAGGCTCTGCGCAGAGAGGAGACTGACAGACAGGAGATTCTGCATAGGGAAGAGGCTAGGCTGCGCAGGGAAGAGGCTGCCAGGCAGGAAGCCCTCCGTAGGGAAGAACTAGACAGGATGGAGCTCTGCGTAGGGAGGAGATGGAACAACTTCTTTCGCGGTTCTCCCGCATCTGTAAGTCAGGGAGTTAATCACCAGGCAGGTGAAGTTAGAGGCCCAAAGTTAAAGCTTCCAAGTTCAGACCTAGCGAGGACATTGATATGTTCCTAGAGCATTTTGACAAGGTTGCTAGTTCATACCAATTGTCTGAGGAACAAAAGGCTATGCACCTTTTTTCTGGGTTATCTGGTGCTGCAAGGGAGTGTGTGCTCACTCTAAAATGAAGGTGCATCTTATGCAGACATGCAATTGGCTCTGCGTAAGCGTTTCCACCTTTACCCCAGAGACGTACAGGAGGAAGTTCAGGTCCATGAAGGAGAATAACGACGAGACCTTCGTGCAGTTTGGTGATAGGCTGCGCAAAAACGCTAGGGTACTGGCGTCAGTTGGCTGAGTTGGAGCTGGAGGATCTGATCCTCATTGAACAGCTCACCAACACTGTGTCCCCAGAGTTGAGGATTCGGATAGGCGAGACAGCACCTCAGGATTTCGGCGGCTGCGATTCACACCGCTGAGGTGTTTGCTGAAGCTCGCAGGGCTTATGGGCATCGCCAGATACGGAGAGGAAGCCCTCCACAGGATTTAGTGGCAATAAGGCGCCGACAACTGCTAGCGGGTCGAATAAGGCAGGCAGTCCATCGGGGACCTCAGCACCTCGATTTTGTTTTCTTTGTGGTCGTCCTGGCCACATCAGGAAAGATTGCCCTAGAGCCGCTGGTAGTCATGGGGCTAGTCCTTTCCAGCATCCTCGTGCTCCGGCTAACGTGGGTTCCATCCCAGCTTCTGGTGATTCAGAGTGCCCAGTGTTCTCTCTGTTGTTGTTCCTCCTTGGTCGACACCATCATGGATTCGGGAGCATCAACGATCTTTGTAGATAAGAATTTGGTTTCCCCTGAGGCCCGGCGGGGCGCTAGTTATGATGTGTGCGGGTTGGAGGCTGGTTTTACTTCCACCCGTCCTTCTGTACTTATTCCTATCTCCACCCCCTACTTCTGTGGCGAAGTATGGGCCATTGCGGTGGAACGACCTCTGTATTCCCTTATCATAGGGAATACTATCACCTTCCCAGACGGACGCAGTCAGTCCGGTCTACGGATTTGCCCGTACCGGCGTGTGTGGGAGTCACCACACGCGCCAAAGCTAAGAAGCAGGAACAGGAACTGCGTCCCGTTCTTCAGCCGATCTCTAACGAGGTTCTGGCAAGGGCCGATCCTGCTAGCATTATATCCGTCTTCAGGCCAGGGACTTGGATGTCCAACGCCTACGACAACTTGTGGATCGTCCCGCTCAGTCTGCCCGACACGCCAAGGTGAGCTTCAAGCTCCACAAGGGGATCCTCTTTGGGTTTTCACTCAGGCAGATCGTGTGGCCAAACAGCTTGTTGTTCCACAAGCTTGAGAGAGTCTGTTCTCGACAGGCCCACGATTCCCCATGGCAGGTCATATGGGCTCCAAGCGGACTCTCGAGCGAGTAAGACAAGACTTCTTCTGGCCAGGGATGAACTCGCAGGTTAGGCAGTACTGCCGCAGTTGCGATACCTGCCAACGGACAACGCCTAAGGGTCGCTTGAAGCGTGTTCCCTAGGGTCAGTGCCACGGGTTGGGGAGGCATTCAGCAGGTTGGGGTCGACCTGGTGAGACCCATTAATCCTCCATCCGATCGCGGTCACCGCTACACTTCGGTAGTGGTAGAATCTGCGAGTCGATACCCAGAGGCTGTCCCGCTTAGGACTATCGATGCCCCTACTGTTGCTGAATCTCTCAGGCAGATTTGGACGCGCACTGGCGTGCCCAAGAAGAAGTACGGCCGGAAGTTTGTACTGGAGAGCGATCATCATCCTCTCCAGTGCTTGGACCGGATCGGCCAGTCAGTCATCGACTCATGAGTTAGGCAGTGGAACTGCAGAGTCATGCGTTCACTTTCCGTCATATCAAGGGTTCCTGTAATACGGTGCTGACTATCTTAGCCGAGCTCCGTAGTTAGCATATTGGAAAATCAGTCAGAGGGACACTTCCCCTCAACCAGGGTTATATCCCTTTTGGTCTCTGTATCAGGTGTAGTGGACAGTCTTCACTTCAGTGATGTTAATGGTAGTGAATCACCAGTGATTCGGATTGTTACTTTCATGGTTTGAAGGTTCGCTTAGTTGTTTGATAAATGTAGTATTATGTATTCTCGGCGTGATTCTATCGTGGATGTTTGTATTGGATTTATCGTACTCTGTCGATCACAGAGAGTTGGGTTCGGTCCCATTGTTGTGAATTTGCACATGCGTCAAGGTTCAAAGGAAGCACTGTATCCAGAGAAACAGATGCTTTTAGAAGGGGGGTTTGTCACGAGTTTGTCACGAGGCCTACGACGATTCGACCCACCTAGGGTGGCAGAATTACTTATTTGTTTATTTTCGTTGCTGTTGTCGTGTATCCGTCCCTTAGTATGGCTTGTGGTGCGGTTGCACCTTGGTGTAGTTCAGCTCAACTTCGGTTTGCTTTCTCTCTCTCTCTCTCTATATTCCACCGCCCGTGCTATTTATCCTGCAAGTTCACGGGTGGCCGGTACCTTTCTCTCGAACTTTCTGTCTATCGGCCTCTCGCCTGTCTTTTTACCTGTCGCACGTGCTTCATTTCTTTTAGTTTGAAGTATGCTCACTCTGTGACGTAGGGTGGCATGTTCGCCGCCATTGCTGAGGGAGGTTAGCTCTTCACTCGAGCGGGAAGATGTCTCTGGGGGCGCCTGCTCCAGTCTTGGTTCTTTACCGTATCATCGAGAGTACAGTCAGTACTTTCAATTCCTGCAGTCGGCCTGTAGGAGAGGGACATCACTTCTTCTGTTTCCGCATCTTCGCCTCTGTCCTCTCGACTGGACAGAGGGTAGAGAGGTCATCTGACCCGCCTTTTCGGGGTCACCCACGGGTAGCTGGTAAGCATCAGTTTCGTGGTTTGTTTGTTTTGGTTGTTGTTGTTAGTCGACTTAGTCTCCTCTTTTGCGCAATTTTCTTTTTCGAAATTGTAAGAGAAATATTGTGTGAGACCTTTTCTCTGGTTAATTCAATCTTTAACCTGGCCATTCTAAATTATTTCCAAATTCTTTCTCCTGTTTATGCATCTGGTGATGCGGTAGTCGGTGGGGACGGAGAGAACCTGGTGATTCAGGGTTGGAACTTGCTTGGTCTCGCTCGTCCGCCCCTGTCACGTTCGCCGGACTCTTATCCTTCGGCCACCGTCTGTTTGTGTGTGCAAGGAGAACCGAGTTTTATGTTCGCGAGCGTGCGTACGCATGATTTGTCGTTCGGATGCATGGTTGGAGATTTGTGTTATGTTGAAATGTGTTTATAAAATGTGACAATTATGCCATTGAATTATTATTTGCAAATGTGGTGACAGTTATTAAGCGATGGTCGCTGTGTTGGTTTATTTCCTAAGAGGGGAAAATGTTAAACGTGAGTGAGAGAAGGGTGAAGATAATTCATATTTGTTTTATAACTTGTTGGTTTAATGCAGTCTTTTACCTGCATCGTGTGAGAAGACCCTAGTGAATATCCCTGATTCGATGGGTTTACTGTGTTTATGCTCAGGTCTTGCGTTGAGCTGGATTGTGGGTGCATTTAATAGACTTCCCCTCGCCATCATGCGAGTGGCCGTTAGATTTGACAGCGTGGGTCAGACTGTACTGACGGCAGGGTT
>CM031614.1:62153817-62161317 GCA_018398815.1 Conus ventricosus
TGTTTTTTGAATGACTGATGTGTGTATAGCTGTGCACCGGAATGTGGACTCTGTTTATCACATAATCATTTAGTACGTCGGTAATCACTGGTTTTGTAATTATATGAATAATGAAGGAGTTTGCCATACCGTAAACAGTGATCACGCTATATTTGTGGCCTGCTGTAAGGCCAATTGGAGTCAGCGGTTTTCCGCACGTGCAATACGTTTTTATACGTTAACTTCTTCGTCTTTTTCTTTCTTCTTTCAACAGGCAATTCAGTAGGGGTCGACCATAGGCGCCTAAAAAGAATTAGTCTTTTGTGTTATATTGTATTCTACAGCGTTTTTGTATCTTACAGAATGTGAAGTGTAATTTAGTAGCCAGCGGTCCGGTGCCTATGCGTCATGCGTGTGTTTTGCTGTCAGCTGACATGGGCGGAAATGTGTGTGACAAAATTTTAAACAAGGGGAACAGGCACCTGCGGGTAAAAGACAATAAACTTCAAACCACTTTTGACCCACTACAGAAACGTTTTCCTGTTCGGTTAGGGAATTGTCAGTGTGGAGGAACTCGTTGTTTTATGGGTTTATTCTGGAATTTCAGAGGATTCAATCAAATAGAACTCTCAGACTTCGATTATGATGACGAAGCTCTGTCACTTCCTTTATGGATTAGTTATTCCCATCCCTCCCTCCCTTAGTAAATCGGTGGTTCGGTTTTTCTGAATGGCTCGAGAAGAATCACACTTTCCTTTCTACTTCACCAGACAAGGCACAGCACCTTACTGTTCAGGGATCTGACTGTAGGCAGTGGGACCAGGAAGAGTGCCGGGTGCTCACGACTTGGTGACTGAGTTCTGTCAGACGGGATGATGTACAGCATCTGCTGTCTGAACTGACTCGTCTTCCTATCAGCTTTGTTCAAGGGGAGTTTCCCATCATCCAGCCTCAGCACCTGTACAAGACAACACACAGTTAGACAGCCCGTTTTGTCCGGGTCCCCAGGTCCTGTGATTGCGGCCAGTAGTGAAGTAAGTGATGACCGATCAAATAGGGATGATGTCTCTGGTTTCAGTATGCACATGTCTTCAGAAGAGACTGACACTGGCACTGTAGCTAGCTCCCATGTTGACGCTCAGCCTACACAGGTCACACCCACTGGGACTGAAGGGAGTCAGCCCGTGTCAAAGGCATCCACATGACACGGCAAGGGGTTTCAAAGTAGTGCTTCACGCAAGAAGCGTAGTAAACGTCAGAGACGACGCACGCTGTGTCCGAAAAGACTGTTTGGGACAGAGCCACCAGCGACAAACTTCAGGTGTTGGAGGAAAATCAGGACACACTGGCCGCTGAACTTTCTGAATATCAGAACAAACTTATTTCACATCTAGAAGATATGAAAATAGCGGTTAAAAATGAAATTAAGCATTACATCAGTCAAAAATAGAAAACTCTCTAGAATCAATGGGTCATTTTCAGAAATGTTTCAACGCTTAGAAAGCCAGTTGAATACTAATCTGTAAGGAGAATCATTCATTAAAGACACAATTAGGAATCTCCAATCTCAGATAAATCTAGATGGAAAGGCTCGTACTACCACACTTCCACTCAGTATGACACAGAAGACATCAACTAGCGGAAGAAAACCTCTTTCCTGACATCCCCGATCTTCAACTCTAAGGGGATGAGGAACACCCCGTGACATTGCACCAGTCTGAAATGTCTACAAACAAACATCCTCCTCCGGACATCCTTGAAAGCAAAAATAGCCCTGTTAACCAAACACCATCGACACCTGTCTCTACTCACAATTCCTTTCAGGTTTTAGGCGAGGACAGTGATGACACTGTTCAACAGAAATGTGACCAAAACGATTCCAGTGTACTTGAGGGTAACCAGTTACTGAACAAAACCTTCACCTTCAATCAGTCACTCAGGACAAGTCTCCAGTGCAATTTTACGTAATAAAGATTCCTGGGTATTTTTCTTCGGTCCTCATGGGTGACTCTGTCCTGGGTATATCGATCCAAGACGTATTGGCAGGAGAAAGACAGGGTATTCAAACTGTGTTTTCCCCGGGATGACAATGAGGATTTGATGCGTGGCTAGGACAATCCCGGGAAAAAAAACTCACCACATCCAGCTGTGATTGTTCATGTAGGAGTCAATGACTGCCCCGCGGGGCCCTGTGCCCGTGACACAGTGGACAGAAACTGATCAATCTCTGCAAGATCTCCTTCCCTTCAGCTGTCATCACCTTTAGCTCCATGTCCAGCACGAGGACGTCACCCTTTTAAAACTCGATCTTTCCTCCAACAGAACCCTGCGTACAGCCTGCATTGCTGCTGAAATCAACTTGATCAACAATCATGATACATTTATTACTAAGAATGGTGCCCCAAGACTTGCATATTACAAAGTTTCCTGTTCCCCCTAGTCTTAAAGGTCTGCAAAAACTAGCCACCAATTTTATGCAGTTTTTGCCACTTTTCTCTCGTCAGCCAACAGCCACATGGTGAAGGTGCCTTTCGTCACAAGCGACAGCCCGAAAGTGATGGGCAAATGGAGCAGGGGCCAGGTGCTTTTGATAGCACCCAGCACAGGGGCAGGGTAAACTCACGCCCTGAGTTTGGTCAGTTTTCAGGACGTGGTGGTTTATGCAGCTGGCGCCCCCTCCATCTCTTTCCATGATCCACTAACCCCATGCTGCCGTCCCAGAGACGGGAGGATGGCCCGACCCCAGGCTACACCGGCTCAACCTGAGGACGCTGTCTCCGTTCGACGTGTTCCGCAGAAACCAGCGTTACGACGCCGTCGAGGCCTTTCAGCCTCCCATCAACAGAGAGCCTGGTCCCTCACAACAGCGTTACGACACCACTGAGGCCTATCAGCCTCCCTTCAACGGGGGGCCTGTTCTTTCACAGCAGCTGTTTTACCGACGTGGGGCGAGGCCTTTCAGCGTTCGATCTCCCGTCGGCCTCAGGACAACAGGACTGCCCCAGTACATGAAGCCAGCCGTGCTCCCTACCCCCTATTCCCAACCAGTCCCAGGCCTCACTCCCAAGGACCCTGGTGTCCTCCGTTTCATACCCACCTCCACTTCTCAGAATCCCTTCTAGCCACAGAGGGCACTGGAGACTGTCCCACCAAGCTGCCCCGAAGCTTCCAGAACCCAGTGGGCAGCTGTGCCTCCCCCTACCGCCTATTGTGCTGGAGGTACGTCCCAGCGAAATGGAGAATACGCCCTCCAACTGCTGAACATGGCGTCACAGCTCCTGAACCCGTCCAGACTACAGTAGTTTTCAATGCACCACCCTGATTATATGATTGTCAAAATGAGAATGGGTGGAAACTGTGTTGTTTGTGGTGTGTTTGTGTGTGTGTTGTGTGGGGGGGGGGGGGGGGTGGTGCATGCTGGGTGTCCACTCGCGCATGCGCACATGCGCGCACGTGTTTTTGTATGTATTGAGAAAAGTAAGGGGTGGGGGTTGAACGAGCGGGGACGGGGGGGAGCGGGAGCGGGAAGGGGGAGGGCGAGAGAAATGAAGGAGGAAGAATGGTGTTCTATCAAATTTTAAAATAAAGAATTGTAGTAACCATGTGGAATTCATCAACAAGTCGGATACTTCCTTGTTTCCATTGTATGATTTGGTAAATTTAAAAAAAATGATTCAAATGTCACCGAGTTAAAAACATGTTCATCGATATGTTAACAGTTAAGGATGTTCATGTATGCTATAGAGAGAGAGAGAGAGAGAGAGGAGAGGATAGAGAGGGAAAAAGAGAGAGAGGGAGGGAGCATGTGTGATGGTATGTGAGTGCGTATGTGTATGCGTGGATGTACACGTAAGTGTTAGCGCTCGCGGGAACGCGCGCAGCCCCGTGAGCGAGGTTGAATGATGTTGATACGGACCCTGGTAATCGGAATGGACAAGTGAACTCTATTCTGTTTCTGGTTGACGGCGTTGTATTTCGCCCCGGATTGCTGATACCGTTATTTCTTGCTGAGTTTTGCCGCATATTGTTGTAGCTATAAAATAATCTTTCTTGATTTGTTTTCGGCAGCTGATCTTTTCTGCCTTTTGTTTTGTTGTTGTTGTCGCTAATTTGCTACAAAACAAAGGGGTTCCTGCTGTTTGACTATTATTCTATTGTTTATTTGCATGTTGTGTAATCCGTAGTTTTTTTTTTTTTTAAATCAGTTTCATCTATAATGAATGAATGGTTTCTAAATTCGGGTTGAAAATAGGCTATTTAAACGTGTGTCATCTTTTAAACAAAATTTCTGACGTGTCCAACATTTTTATCCCAAATTTCCATAACTGTTTCCATTGTTTTTTTTTTTTCAGAATTTTCGGGCTTTCCAATATAGTACCGGATAATTTAGTTTCAATCCAAGGTTATAATACTATAAGAAGAGATCCAAAGACAAAGCTTGAAACAGGTTTAGTGACCTATATTTCAAACTCAATTAATTAAAACAGATCAACAGTATGGATAAATATACATAGAATGCATATGGATAGAAATCTATGCGAAGGGCACTAAAACCGATTTTGCTAGGTGCTTATATAGAAATCCTAACGAAACGCATTGAATGGTTCGTTTGTTTCGAACATAATGATGGGAAAATGCCTCAATGCGTTCGTCTGAGATTATAATTTTAGGAGATTTTAACATTGATCTACTTAAACCACATGATAAATGGAACGGATTTTTGAATTACGAATTTGACACAGCTTATTAACACACCGACGAAAAAATCTATCCTCCGAAACGCTAATTGTCACATATACGCAACAAACCCATCTTTAATATTATGAACATCAGTGCCTTTACGGTCTCAGTGATCACTTTCCAATTTGTCTAACATGGTCCAAAAAGGGTGTTAAAATTCCCAGAAATGTTCACAAATGTATTTTCTTTTCGAAGCTATTGAGAAAATTCGATACTAACAATTTCTTGTCCGTTTGTGTAAAAGCAAATTTTTCTGAGGTATATCAGCACAATGACCCTGATGGAGCACTGGCGCTTGGTTTGACATATTCATCTCTGTCTTTAATAAACACGTGCCTCGGGAACTAAACGTGTCAAACAAGGGGTAAGCCACCGTGGTATAATGAAAACATCGATAAGGCCATTAATTTACGAGATACTCTATTGCAAACAAATGGTAAAGATGATATTTTAAAAACAAAGAAATAAGGGAACCCCATATGAAAAGAGCCGCCAAAAAGAAAATTTCAGTGATCTTATTTTCCCCTAAGAAGATTCAAAAACGATCTGGAAAGCTATTAATGAGTCTCCCGGGAAAACCTTGTCATCTAGCGCTCCTTCTGAGAGAACCTTGTCTGTGAACTCTTAATGATCACTTCACAACTGTTGCAGAAAAGGGCGATCAAAGCTGACTGTTCAAAAGACAATGACCTATTTGAGCTAAAAGCGTACTGTGTATCGAAAAACATAAAATCTAATCTTCAAATCGAGTTTATTGGTGTACATGATGTTTATAGGAATTGTGTTCATTAAATCAGTCCAGTTCTCGAGGTTTAGATGATATAGATGGAAAAAAAATTTTTAAAATTGCTGCTCCGATTTATAGAGCATCTTACATACATTTACAATCTTTCCATTGATAAAGGTTAAATTATCCACAACCTTCAAAGATGCTAAAGTTTTACCCTTTTTTAAATCTGGTGATCCCACTGATCCTTCTAACTACAGACTATCTCTATCCCATCTATTCTATCTAAACCCCTTGAAAACACATCAAAAGTAACATCCCTAAACATTTCATGAAATACAATTTATTACATTCTAATCAAAGCGGATTTAGAGAAATCATTCTTGTCACACCTTGCTCACTATTTTAATTGAACAATGGCATTTAAACATAAACAATGATCTCTTACAGGAACAGTTTTTGTCGAAATTCGCTAAAGCATTCGACACTATAGATCCAATCTTTTGTTAAGAAAACTAAATTGTATGGTTTTCCCCTGAAGCTCTTAAACTTATTTTTTCATTTCTCAACTGTAGGCGACAAGTGGTATTAAAAATTCCGCTACTTCCTCTCTTATGCCAGTAAATTATGGCGTTCCCCAAGGGGTCAGTCCTGGGGCCTATCTTATCTCAGTTATATTAAATGATCTTCCATTACATTATGTCTTCTCCCTGTGAGCTTTTTGCTGATGACACTACTCTCCATAATAATGACAAAGATGCCGACTCAGTATGTATCAAATTTCAGAATGATCTCAATAAACTTGCAAAGTGGACTAATTTGAACCATATGGCCCTCCATCCTCAAAAGTCTAAATTTATGATGACTACAACCAGACAGAAACGTCAAAATTAGAAAGCCGATTTGTTTAAAACGTATACAAATAAAATCGTAGAAGAATTAAATCACACAATTATTAGGTCTTACAGTTGTAATAATCTTTCATGGTCTAATCATATATCTGATTTGTCTAAAAAGGTTATCTAAAAAATTAATTCTTGTTGAACCGAATCAAGAATTTCCTTGATCAACATACTAGAAAATTATATTTCTATGCATATGTACAACCATGACATTAAATATGCCTCTACATGCTGGGATTTAGCCGTAAAAATTTCTTTAAAACCACTAGAAAGCATGTACAGACGCGCTATTAAGCTGATACTCTTGAAATCTTTCTACAAGCTAGTGATTATAAAGATCTTAACATTCTTCCATTCGATCTAAAATGCTGCTTTAATAAAGCTGTCTTTATGTATAAAATCAATTTAAAAATATTGCGCCACCTTATCTTCATGACAAATTTCCAAATTTAAACAAAATTCGAGGCAAAAATACCCTATCACCCTCGACCACGAATGATCTTTTCAAGTCATCCCTTACTTACTCTGGGAGTAAATTATTTGGAGTGAAATCCCTATCATTTAAAACAGATAAATAGTTTAACATCGTTTAAAAAGCATATTTCAAATACCTAAAAGACCATTTGTAAATCATGTTTCACTTAATGTATATTCTCCTAAGTTTGATGTTCCTTTTGACACAAACAAGTTGTTGCAGCCCGGGATGGCCTTCGCAGTCGGCTGGGCTATAAGCAATATGACATGATTGGCGTACAAAATACTTATGTATACCTATGTGTTTCTTACGTATGTCCAGTTGTGTGTGTGTGTGTTTTGTGTGTGTGTGTGTGTGTGTGTGTGTGTGTGTGTGTGTGTGTGTGGTGTGAAATACGTTAAAAGGAGACTGCTTACTATTTTCTATATATATATTTTTTAAAAATGTTTTTCTTATTGTTGTGTATAATTTTGTCAAATGATGTAATTGTTCTTTATTGTTTATTGTTATTTTGAGGGCATAGTGTAAAAAGCTTCCAGCTTATCTATTCACCCTCATTAAAGATTTCGAGTTTCGAGTTTCGAGTTTTCTCTCTCTTCTCTCTCTCTCTCTCTCTCTCTCTCTCTCTCTCTCTCTCTTTTCTCTCTCTCTTACACGACAGCACAGACGCAACATGG
>CM031614.1:62166317-62171317 GCA_018398815.1 Conus ventricosus
TCGGCGCGTTCACCTCATTAATTACGCTCGTGGCGGGAGTCGTGCAAGAGCGTGGGCCATTGTGCGCGGCGCGCGCGCGCGCGATGTTCGTGACAAGAGCGCGTCAAAGGCTGCGCGACAGGCAGAGAGCGACACCATGGTTAAAAGCGATGTTGAGAAAGGGGGGAGGAGGGGGTTCAGGAGGAGGGGGGGGGGGAAGTAGAAGATAGGGGGAGGTGGGGGGCTGTTCCGTTTGTTCTGGCTGTTGTCTTCGCCAAGCACGTTTTTGGGCTGGATGGTGGGTTAATTGGCAGAACAGATAACAAAGGCTTTAAAAAAGCATTTCTTTCAAGGGCAAAAAGAATCTATTCGTGACAGTTGAGTGCACAATGTGACATATCGGGTGAACGTGTCGTGATCTAGTTTTATCTGCATGTTTCTTTGGGGGAGGGGGGGGGGGCAGTTTTTTCTTCTTTTTTTTTTAAATCTTTCTCCCCCCTCCCCTCCCCTCCTCCACCTCCACATGCATCCTTTCCCCGCTTTTTTTTTAAATTTTAAATCCCGGTAGTGCTAACCTTAACCCCAAACCATACTGATTCTCTCGAGTCCAATACTAAGACCAAATTATGAATTCATCTGATATTTACTAGTTTCTGACTCGGCGGGGATAAGGGAGGAGATGGGGAGGTAGGATCGAGAGGAGGAGGAGGAGGGAGGGGGGGGAATTGCAGAGGAATACACACGTCACATGACTTGTCCTGTATATTTTAAAATAATGCAGATGATGTACATGCCGAAGTTCACCAGCGGGTCTTGGAAATCACCCCCCCCCCCCCCCCCCCACCACCCACCCTTTCCTCCACCCGCCCGCCATCCGGATCCCATCCCTTTCCCGTGGGAAACCTTGCGCCAAAAGTTTGATACCGTTCGGGTTTTCCGGGGGAAAAGCTCAAGGCACGTCGCTACTCTAATAATCATGATCTTCCCAAAAGGCTGAGGTTGTTTGAAATGACCAATTTAACTAACTGAGTAGTTGGCTAAGTTTTAAAGCTAGACTTGTTCCACTGAAAGTTTTTAGTAGTAGTGGTAGTAGAAGTTGTAGTAGTAGGAGGACGAGGAGGAGGAAGAGGAGTAGTAGTTAGTTAGTCAGTTAGTTAGTTGATTGGTTAGTCAGTAAGTTAAGTAGTTAGTTATTGGTTGATTACGATTTCTTTTTGAAATGTAGGCCTAATCTGATGGTGACAAAGTAAGCGGAATGGGTGGAACACTCAACAAAGTCTTGTTTCTGTTACGCATAAGGACATCGAGGTTCACTTTAATGTGTCAAAACTTGTTCTACACATTGTGTTTATTCCAGTGTGTGTGTGTGTGTGTGTGTGTGTGTGTTCATGTGTGTGTGTGTGTGTGTGTGTGTGTGTGTGTGTGTGTGTGTGTGTGTGTGTGTGTGTGTGTGTGCATGCGCGCGCGCGCGCGCGAGCGAACGAGAGAGATTTCCCTGGCAAGAATAACTTCCAGGCAGCACTACAAGGCCCATGTTGGGCTACCGTGACACTGGCAACCCACTTCCTGTTCCATCCTAGAAGCCCAGTTAGTCGCAAAACCAGTTTCCTGCAGTGCCCCCCTCCCCCCCCCCCACACACACACACACCACATACTTCCCGCTCTCCTGAAAGACTGCGCCATCTTAGCAGCGTTTTACAAAGGAGAAGAGGCTCAAATATCGATTAATATGAAAATGAAAGCCATAATTCATGTATGACCGATATTGCAGCTGTCGTCGCACAGACTGATGATGTTAGATCGATTGTTCAGACGACCTCAAACATGAAAGTTGGTGTAAGTTGTGGAGTGCATGTGGGAATTCTACTTTGGATGAACTGACAATTGTTGTTGTCGTTGTTATTGGTCATTTAGCGTCATCCAGAGTGAAGAGACATTACACAATACCACTGAACTGGATTTATTCTTGAAAAGAATTTTTTTTTTCATGAATAAATAGAAATCAACAACAGTAACGACAACTCCTGCTTCGCGATCGTGCCGTATGACGTCAAAACATGAGGTTGAGAAATGCGTGGAAGAGCAACGAGGCGTGTTGGGAAAAGGGGAAAGACTAGTGGCACGAGACCCTTTTTGCCTTCTTCACCAGTGTATTGCAACGTTATGGTACTATATTATGATATATTCATTCTATCTTCTTCACCTGTGTATTGCAACGTTATGGTACTATATTATGACATATCCATTCTATCTTCTTCACCTGTGTATTGCAACGTCATGGTACTATATTATGATATATCCATTCTATCTTCTTCACCTGTGTATTGCAACGTCATGGTACTATATTATGATATATCCATTCTATCTTCTTCACTTGTGCATTCCAACGCATGGTACTATATTATGATATATTCATTCTACATCCATAGCCCATGGGGGAGAGAGGCTTACAGGGAACACAATCAAAGAGAAGGGGAGGGGGAGTTCTGGAAGAACGTATGATTATGAGGAACATACACCCGGATGGTATATCGACAGCGGAACATAATATGTCCGGATGGAACATAGACACATAGGAGAACATGTATCTAGATGGAACAAAGACATAGAAGAGCGTACATCCGGATGGTATATAGACATAGGGAACTATATCTAGATGGAACATAGACATAGGGGAACATGTATCTAGATGGAACATAGACATAGGGGAACATGTATCTAGATAGAACATAGACATAGGGGAACATGCATCTGGATGGAGCATAGACCTAGGGAACTATAGACATAGGGGAACATGAATCTAGATGGAGCATAGACATAGGGGAACATGTATCTAAATGGAGCATAGACATAGGGGAACATGTATCTAAATGGAACACAGACATAGGGGAACATGTATCTAGATGGAACAAAGACATAGAAGAGTGTACATCCGGATGGTATATAGACATAGGGAACTATATCTAGATGGAGCATAGACATAGGGGAACATGTATCTAGACGGAGCATAGATATAGGGGAACATGTATCTAAATGGAGCATAGACATAGGGGAACATGTATCTAAATGGAACATAGACATAGGGGAACATGTATCTAGATGGAACATAGACATAGGGGAACATGTATCTAGATGGAGCATAGACATAGGGAAACATGTATCTAGATGGAGCATAGACATAGGGGAACATGTATCTAGATGGAGCATAGACAAAGGGGAACATGTATCTAAATGGAACACAGACATAGGGGAACATGTAACTGGATGGAACACAGACATAGGGGAACATGTATCTGGATAGAACACAGACATAGGGGAACATGTATCTGGATGGAACACAGACATAGGGGAACATGCATCTGGATGGAACACAGACATAGGGGAACATGTATCTGGATGGAACACAGACATAGGGGAACATGCATCTGGAAGGAACACAGACATAGGGGAACATGCATCTGGATGGAACACAGACATAGGGGAACATGTATCTGGATGGAACACAGACATAGGGGAACATGTATCTAAATGGAGCATAGACATAGGAGAACATGTATCTGGATGGAACACAGACATAGGGGAACGTGCATCTGGATGGAACATAGACATAGGGGAACATGTATCTGGATGGAACATAGATACTGGGGAACATGTATCTGGATGGAACATAGACATAGGGGAACATGTATCTGGATGGAACACAGACATTGGGGAACATGTATCTGGATGGAACACAGACATAGGGGAACATGTATCTGGATGGAACACAGACATAGGGGAACATGTATCTGGATGGAACACAGACATAGGGGGAACATGTATCTGGATGGAACACAGACATAGGGGAACATGTATCTAGATAGAACACAGACATAGGGGAACATGTATCTGGATGGAACACAGACATAGGGGAACATGTATCTAGATGGAACACAGACATAGGGGAACATGTATCTGGATGGAACACAGACATAGGGGAACATGTATCTGGATGGAACATAGACACTGGGGAACATGTATCTGGATGGAACACAGACATAGGGGAACATGTATCTGGATGGAACACAGACATAGGGGAACATGTATCTGGATGGAACACAGACATAGGGGAACATGTATCTAGATGGAACACAGACATAGGGGAACATGTATCTGGATGGAACATAGACATAGGGGAACATGTATCTGGATGGAACACAGACATAGGGGAACATGTATCTGGATGGAACACAGATATAGGGGAACATGTATCTGGATGGAACACAGACATAGGGGAACTATAGACATAGGGGAACATGTATCTAGAGGGAACATAGACATAGGGGAACATGTATCTAGAGGAAACATAGGCATAGGGGAACATGTATCTAGAGGGAACATAGACATAGGGGAACATGTATCTAGAGGAAACATAGACATAGGGGAACTATAGACATAGGGGAACGTGCATCTGGATGGAACATAGACATAGGGGAACATGTATCTAGAGGAAACATAGACATAGGGGAACATGTATCTAGAGGGAACATAGACATAGGGGAACATGTATCTGGATGGAACATGGAGCCGGAATAGCTCAGTTGGTAGAGCGCCTGACTCGTAATCTTGGTGATCCTGGGGTTGCGGGTTCGAACCTCCGCCGGGGCGTTTCGGTACAGGGGGATTTTTCCCTCGGCGTTAACATTGGTTCTGATTCCACTTCCCATACAGTCCTTCGAATGAAACTATAAACCGAGGTTCCGTGTGTGAACGCATGCATAACATCTTGCACACACGTAAAATCCCATCACCAACTTTCGGAAGAGTAGGCCAGTTTGGCCGTTGGTATGGATGACACGTTACACATAGCATGCACCCTGCGTGAGAAATGGAAATAATGAAGGAAGTAAGGAAAATGAGTGATCGATATTGAACGATACTGAATGGATGACACGGGAAACGACTGAATGAAGCGCCAGCTGGCAGCTCTTCAGTCGGCACTACCCAGGTAGGCAGCCCGCTGTGTAAACTAGTGTTGATTG
>CM031614.1:62176317-62191317 GCA_018398815.1 Conus ventricosus
GGTCCCATGGTGCGTTGGTCCCATGGTGCGTTGGTCCCAAGGTGCGTTGGTCCCATGGTGCGTTGGTCCCAAGGTCCGTTGGTCCCATGGTGCGTTTGTCCATGGTGCGTTGGTCCCTAGGTGCGTTGGTCCCATGGTGTGTTGGTCCCAAGGTGCGTTGGTCCCATGGTGCGTTGGTCCCAAGGTGTGTTGGTCCCAAGGTGCGTTGGTCCCAAGGTGTGTTGGTCCCATGGTGCGTTGGTCCCAAGGTGCGTTGGTCCCATGGTGCGTTGGTCCCTAGGTGCGTTGGTCCCATGGTGCGTTGGTCCCTAGGTGCGTTGGTCCCATGGTGCGTTGGTCCCTAGGTGCGTTGGTCCCAAGGTGTGTTGGTCCCAAGGTGTGTTGGTCCCATGGTCTGTTGGTCCCATGGTCCGTTGGTCCCAAGGTGCGTTGGTCCCATGGTGCGTTGGTCCCATGGTGCGTTGGTCCCAAGATCCACTGGTCCCAAGGCGTGTTGGTCCCATGGTGCGTTGGTCCCATGGTGCGTTGGTCCAAGGTGTGTTGGTCCCATGGTGCGTTGGTCCCAAGGTCCACTGGTCCCAAGGCGCGTTGGTCCCATGGTGCGTTGGTCCCATGGTGCGTTGGTCCCATGGTGCGTTGGTCCCAAGGTCCACTGGTCCAAGGTGCGTTGGTCCCATGGTGCGTTGGTCCCAAGGTCCACTGGTCCCAAGGTCCACTGGTCCCATGGTGCGTTGGTCCCATGGTTCGTTGGTCCCATGGTCCGTTGGTCCCAAGGTGCGTTGGTCCCAAGGTGCGTTGGTCCCATGGTGCGTTGGTCCCAAGGTCCGTTGGTCCATGGTCCGTTGGTCCGAAGGTCCGTTGGTCCCATGGTGCGTTGGTCCAATGGTCCGTTGGTCCCATGGTGCGTTGGTCACAAGGTCCGTTGGTCCCATGGTCCGTTGGTCCCATGGTCCGTTGGTCCCATGGTCCGTTGGTCCCAAGGTGCGTTGGTCCCACGGTGCATTGGTCCCATGGTGCGTTGGTCCCAAGGTCCGTTGGTCCCATGGTCCGTTGGTCCCAAGGTCCGTTGGTCCCATGGTGCGTTGGTCCCATGGTCCGTTGGTCCCAAGGTCCGTTGGTCCCATGGTGCGTTGGTCCCATGGTGCGTTGGTCCCATGGTCCGTTGGTCCCATGGTCCGTTGGTCCCATGGTGCGTTGGTCCCAAGGTCCGTTGGTCCCATGGTCCGTTGGTCCCATGGTCCGTTGGTCCCATGGTCCGTTGGTCCCAAGGTGCGTTGGTCCCAAGGTCCGTTGGTCCCAAGGTCCGTTGGTCCCATGGTCCGTTGGTCCCATGGTCCGTTGGTCCCAAGGTCTGTTGATCCCAAGGTCCGTTGGTCCCATGGTCCGTTGGTCCCATGGTCCGTGGTCCGTTGGTCCCATGGTCCCATGGTCCGTTGGTCCCAAGGTGCGTTGGTCCCATGGTGCGTTGGTCCCAAGGTCCGTTGGTCCCATGGTCCGTTGGTCCCATGGTGCGTTGGTCCCAAGGTGCGTTGGTCTCATGGTCCGTTGGTCCCAAGGTCCGTTTGTCCCATGGTCCGTTGGTCCCATGGTCCGTTGGTCCCATGGTCCGTTGGTCCCAAGGTCCGTTGGTCCCAAGGTCCATTGGTCCCATGGTCCGTTGTTTCCAAGGTGCGTTGGTCCCATGGTCCGTTGGTCCCAAGGTGCGTTGGTCCCATGGTCCATTGGTCCCAAGGTGCATTGGTCCCATGGTGCGTTGGTCCCAAGGTGCGTTGGTCCCATGGTGCGTTTGTCCCATGGTGCATTGGTCCCAAGGTTCATTGGTCCCATGGTCCGTTGGTCCCAAGGTGCGTTGGTCCCATGGTCCGTTGGTCCCATGGTCCGTTGGTCCCAAGGTGCATTGGTCCCATGGTCCGTTGGTCCCATGGTCCGTTGGTCCCAAGATGCGTTGGTCCCATGGTCCGTTGGTCCCATGGTCCGTTGGTCCCATGGTCCGTTGGTCCCATGGTCCGTTGGTCCCAAGGTGCGTTGGTCCCAAGGTTCATTGGTCCCAAGGTCCACTGGTCCCAAGGTCCACTGGTCCCAAGGTTCATTGGTCCCAAGGTTCATTGGTCCAAGGTCCACTGGTCCCAAGGTTCATTGGTCCCAAGGTGCGTTGGTCCCAAGGTTCATTGGTCCCAAGGTTCATTGGTCCCAAGGTCCACTGGTCCCAAGGTTCATTGGTCCCAAGGTGCGTTGGTCCCAAGGTGCGTTGGTCCCAAGGTGCGTTGGTCCCATGGTGCGTTGGTCCCAAGGTCCGTTGGTCCCAAGGTTCATTGGTCCCAAGGTTCATTGGTCCCAAGGTCCGTTGGTCCCAAGGTTCATTGGTCCAAGGTCCGTTGGTCCCAAGGTTCACTGGTCCCGAGGTCCATCGGTCCCAAGGTGCGTTGGTCCCAAGGTTCATTGGTTCCAAGGTTCGTTGGTCCCAAGGTTCATTGGTTCCAAGGTTCGTTGGTCCCAAGGTTCATTGGTTCCAAGGTTCGTTGGTCCCAAGGTTCATTGGTTCCAAGGTTCGTTGGTCCCAAGGTTCGTTGGTCCCAAGGTCCGTTGGTCCCAAGGTTCATTGGTTCCAAGATTCGTTGGTCCCAAGGTTCGTCGGTCCCAAGGTTCATTGGTTCTATCTCCAACAAACTTTAACAAAATAAAAACAAAAACAACACAAAAAACCCAAGAATGATGCCGACAGTACTCAAAAAGACTCAGTCTTCTACCTAACTCCATTTTACTAAGCGAAATAGCTGTCGGATTTTTGCATTAAGAGGCGAGCAGTCTGGTCGTATTGCTGGATGAATTCCTTTCGTTCCAACAAGTCTTCTCTCTGTGTGTTGTATCTAGACCTCAAGCTCTAAAAAATCCGTTCTGGTGGTCACTATTTTATAGAAGAAATCGCAGTTGCTCTCATTTGATCCTTGTTCTGTCAAAACTTGAACCATGGGGTTCTTTTCTAGTAGACAGGGATATTTCACCTAAGAACTTCTGAAAAATAGGTCCAGTCTTAAAGCGTTTTGTAATTGATGTAAATAAGTTTTTGAACTATAATGAATCGATTTTGATTGTGTGTCCACCCTGATATAAACCCCACTGTCAGCTGGGCTATAAACAACGTGAGCTGGAAAGCAGAAAGATGAATCTGGTCGTTCTATTTTTTTTTTTTTTATCCTAACTCCATGGGATCCAGAATAAAGCAGCATGGCCTGTTTTGAAACCCTCTTGCGATCTTAAATTACCTCTACTTCTTCGGTCCCTTCTGGCTCTCGTTTGTACAGAGAATACATTGCAAGCTCTCCTATGTTTGTGTTCTGAATGGCTCAATCAGCAAGCTCTGTCATACTCCCCTTTAACTTCTCAACCAGTGCTCACGTTATCGTCATCGTCATTCTTCTTTTGACTCTCGCATTAACAGGATCTCTCTCTCTCTCTCTCTCTCTCTCTCTCTCTCTCTCCTCTCTCTCTCTCTCTCTCTCTCTCTCATGGAGAGGGTTAACTAAATCTAACTTATTTTCAAGTAGGGATAAGGATATGGGCGCGTGTTCTGACCCACTTACGCATAAAAACAAGGGGTCACCACTGTCATGGACTTATGTCGCACAAGGGATTCACCCAGAGGACAACTGAAGTAAATAATGTTATCCAGATACTACTTTAAGTCAACGATAAGAAATTAACCTGAGTGCTTCTGTCTCCTCAAAGACATATCTGGAAAAGAATGAAAGACAGATGATGAGCCAAAAGAGGCCCAGTGGGTTTGCTCAACACACAACTAGATGATGCAGATACCGCATAGCAAACACTGCCTGTAGTGGCAATCGTTGTCAGTATTCAACAACTGCACATTTGGCAGGTTTACGTATACTGTAATTTTCAGCCGCTGTCTTGTTGTGTGTGTGTGTGTGTTGTGTGTGTGGTGTGTTGGGTGTGTGTGTGTGTGTGTGTGTGTGTGGTGTGTGTGTGTGTGTGTGTGTGTGTGTGTGTGTGTTGTGAGAGTAGAGAGAGAGAGAGAGAGAGAGAGTGAGTGAGTGAGTGAGTGAGTGTATGTACACACACACACACACACACACACACACACACACACAACACACACAATATATATATATATATATATATATATATATATATATATATATATATATATATATATATATATATATACATGTGTGTGTGTGTGTGTGTGTGTGTGTGTGTGTGTGTGTGTGTGGAGAGAGAGAGAGAGAGAGAGAGAGAGAGGAGAGAGAGAGAGAGAAGAGAGAGAGAGTGGTGTGTGTGTGTGTGTGTGTGTGTTAAAGCACGAACATCTGTGTTACGTTCCGATTTTTTTATCTGCCATATCTGATGTCATTAGTCTACATCTTCAAGCTGCACAATTTGTATTGGAGAGAGAGAGGGGGGGGGGAGAGAGAGAGAGAGGAGGGGGGATGGGATGGTGGTGGTGAGGAGCATTCGGGCAGCTGAAAATGATAAATACTCCCCCACCCTCCCTTCCTTCTCCGCCGCCCTCCCACTGCCCCCGCACACCATTCCCAGTCCTTACAGCCTGCAAGGTTTGAAGCATGTCTTCATTTATCACCCCAGCAATAACCTCACACGTGTTGACGTCAGCTTTCAAGTCCACTGCAAAAAAGCTTCCGCCCGTCATGATCCAAAAGTGTATATGTCATTGTCGCCTGCGAAGAATATAAAAAAAGCTACTCTCCCGATTAGAGAGAAAGGTCACGCATAATTCCAGGGGACAGTGGGGGGAGAAGGGGGTACCATTTCTCTGCCAGAGCACCGGCAGCCATGAAAGTCACGGCGGGGCTCACCTGCATGCGGGACGAAGCCCCCACGCCCTCGGGCGTGCCCTGTCGACGTCACAGTAGCGGCACGTGCCGCACGTGAGGTCAGGCTCCGCGCAGACTCGGGGGGGGGGGGGGGGGGGGGGGGGGGGGGGGGGGGGCAGTTCACTAATCATCCATTTTCTGCCCGGAACACTGATGGTGAGTGGCCCAAGTGTTCGATTGGCCATCTGGGGGAGTGTGAGGGGGTCTTTTTTTTTTATTGTTGGGGGTCGGATGGACCTGCGGGAGAGATGGCAAAATGAGTTTTTATGTCTGGAAATTCATGGGGAGCGGGGGTTGGGTGGGGGTAGGGGGCTTCATCCGGATCTCAAGTTTCTTCCAGCAAGGCATTGAAGGGGGACAAAATAGTCCGACATCGTCATTTGGAAATAGATCTATGGGTTTTGAACTTCTGTTATGCGGGGATTTATATAATGCTGCGGAGAGAGGTGGGGGGGGGGGGTAGGAAAGAAGGCGGGGGTGGGGGTGGGGGTGGGAGTCGGAAAGGGGCAGAATAGAGGCTTTAGAAACCATGGAGCAACTCCTCTTTAATTAAGTCTGTTCCCGTCTGGCTTGTTTGCGAGGCTGGGGAGAGAGAGAGAGAGAGAGAGAGGAGAGAGAGGAGAGTGACAATCAACCCTTCAGAAAATGTTTACATCATTACATCATCTTCCTTTGATATTTCTTATTACCTTTCTTTAATGTTATTTGCTGCTCTTTTACGCTCATTAACGACTAACTTATTTTGTTTCCCAAGGTGTCCATGTGGTACAGCCCCAATGACTAACGGAACACTGCCTGCAGGACTGTCCCACACATAAAAAGCTAAGAGCAGAGACCTGGCCTGACAACAGACCGCCGAGGGAGAACTCTGTGGATCGCTGAAGGGCCTCCGCCGTACAGCAGCCTTCGTCAGTTCCTCTTGGGTTCCTGTCTGAGTGTAGAAAGAAGAAGAATTTTGTTTCCACAAAGGCAGTGGCTGCGTAGCCAGCGGTTAAGATAACAATTATGCTGACGGAGAGAAACCTCGTGTATTATTCAGATGCAGCTTCGTTTCATTGACTGATTATCTCCCTTGTTGTATTCGTTGACACTTTTTTCCGTCAAAAGATTGTCTTCTCTTGCCTGTGACCAGGCAGTCACCGCCTGCTTGAAAACCTTCACGCTTCTTTTTCCTCTTTACAGTTTTCAACATCTAGAATTGCCACCAGTTCGTGACATTTTTTTGTCTTCGCCATTCAGGTTCTGTTATCAGCCGCGTCTGTTCGTCAGCAAGAAGTCATTTCGATCCATGTTGTGTATAGCGAAAAGCCCAACCGAAGGCTAGGGGCCATATCACGGCTGTATCTGTCAGCAAGACTGAAGACAGTCTGTTTTCACCAGCCACTGCTCGTTTGTGAGTCAGAAAGATTACGCAAAAAGTACAGATCCTATCTGAACAAAACTTGCAAGGAACATGGAAAGGGAGGCAAGTACGAACCCAACAAATGTTGGTGCAGATCCGGAATACGGATCCGATTTTTTAAAGCGGATACAGGATCCGGTCAACATGATTATTACACAACTTTCCACTGAACATGTTTACTGTGAAGTTGCCATTGACAAACCGGTAATGGTATGATTATGAAGTCATATATTTTTCATGGAATATCAGGTCAGGTCACAAAAAAGTACATGAGAATAACCTCCGAGAACTTACAACTACTTTCCCTGTGTAAAATACAATTTTGTGTTGCTGAGCTCTTTGGAGTTCATGACGTAACTCACGGATTTTGTTTAGGCATTGGCAGTCCTCATATGGCTTTGATCTGAGCTTAAAGATAAAGCGACACAGACTGGATGTTGAGTGAAAGGTTGTGTTGCAGATGTTGCATCCGTTTTTCAGCCGTGGGAACATTCTTGGGATGGGATGGGTCGGAAAGGGCACCGCGCGTTCTCCTTATCTTAGATTTACATTTTGTTTTTTAAATTTTCAATTTACAACTATCTAAATATTCATCTTTAAACTTGATGACGACCAAACAACACACACACACACACACACACACAGACGCACACACACACACACACACACACACACACACACACACACACACACATGCGTATGCGCGCCCCCGCACACATTCATTCTCTCTCTCTCTCTCTCTCTCTCTCTCTCTCTCTCTCTTGATACATGATTTTGCTGCAAACAAATTGGATACATAGTTCATCATTCAGGACAGTCCAATACCACAGAGAAAAGTGATGTGTGTGTGTGTGTGGGGGGGGGGGGGGGGCGGGTTACGTCGCGTGCGCGTGCTTAAGGGGGGGGGGGGGGGTTCGAAGGGAAAGAAGTTGGTTGTCAATGAGTTCCCTGCCTTGAAACACGAATATTTTTTTACGTGACTTTCCTTTTCTAATAAAAGCAACAACATCTTTGAGATTTTTTGTTGAACAAACATTTGATGACTGTAGTTATACTTTTTTCTCCTTCTTGTTTCAAAGTGTTTGAAACTCCTCTTTGTGTCCATTCTTCTCTTTACTTCTGTGAACAGTCGTCGGAAAACAAACACTCAAACGAAGTTCGTTGGTCTCTTTCGTTGTATGCATGTCAATTCTCCGGTCTCAAATCTGACACAACTTGAACTAAAACTAAGGGGGGCCAGGGAGACTGCTTTCTTCACCACGCGAGCGGCCTCCGACTGCACAAACATCTCAAGAGTTCTCTCCCTTAACTCTCCCTTCAACGAACCAAAGACCCACCCGCCCCACCCGCCCGCGGACAAAAACTTGTCCAAGTCAAACCCAGCGCCCGTCGAGCCGCTGTCGATGTTATCAAGCGTGGAGGCTGATGAGGCGGTGGCGGCAACGAAAGGAGGGCCGGGGGACGGGACAGGCAGAATTGGACTGGAATGGCGGACGGACGGGCTCGCTTCTCATTATCGTCCCCGAGTTGGATCGCATTGTTCCTCCCCAACCCCCACCCCACTCTCTCTCTCTCGCCCCCCACCCCCACCCCATTCGTCGCCCACGTTCGCCAGCTTCTGTGCCTCCACCTCCTGCTGAGAATTTGTACGTTGCCTCTCTTCCAGTGTGGTACTGCAGGGACTTGCGCGACCTCCCCCCCCCCCCCCCCCCCCCCCCCCCCCCCCCCCCTACGCCCCCCTTCGTCTGAGAGTCGTCAATGTTGGCAAGAGATGACGTTCGCCTTCAGGCAGATTAGTCCTTCCCATCCACCACCAACAAGACGCGCGACCTCTGGATTTGGAGGACAACAGTTGTTGACGATTAAAGATCCGCAGACGGTAGCAGGTGGAGTGAGAGGTGGGGGCGGGGGGTGGGGGGTGGGGATGGGGGCAGGGGGGATGAGGAGGGGGGAAGGGGGATGAGGAGGGGGGGGGGTAAGTGTCGTATCCAATTTCCTTCTCAAAGATCCCGAGACTTCATTCTTCTTCCGTGGGCCTGGTGGGGGTGTCCCAGCGGCCCCGCCAGGCAAGAACCGTCACGGCGTTCTGCTGCACAGGTGGCTTAGTACTCGCCCCTCGTTATCCCGGGAGCGCGGCCATCTTGACGAGGGATGTTTTGTGGTCACGTGAGAGGCGCGCGGCCAAATCACGTGCCTATTCTTGTCAGTCTGAGGCCGACGACGTTTAAAAGGCTTTAGTACGACAGATTTTGGGGGGCACCTGCGCCGTGGTCGCTCTTACGGTAGCAGACCAGTCAAACTGTTGGGGAGGGAAGGGAGGCGGGATGGGTGGGGGTGTTAAAAAACGCTTGAGTGTCTGTGATTGTAAACTTGCCATGATTTGAACGTTGATACTGAAATTTTTCTGCCTTAGGGAAAGCTTTTTGTATATTTCATTCTACAGCACGGGTGTTCAGATGATACATGATCAGCATGTTAATTAGGTTCCCATTAAATTTTGTATATAGAATGTCTGTGTGGTACCACTTACACAGAATCAGACTCATGGTTCTTAATCTGGTGGGAAGGAAAGTTATCCAGGACAATTGCTGTTTGTTTTGGTTTGCCTTTTTCAGTGTAATAAACAGGTCACCCTGTAGACTTTTGTGAGTTATGTGCAATGGTTGCAAGTGGGGTGGGTGGGTGGGACATAGGTCTGTACTCTGTGTGTGTGTGTGTGTGTGTGTGTGTGTGTGTGTGTGTGTGTGTGTGTGCGTGCGTGCGTGCGTGCGTGCGTGCGTGCGTGCGTGCGTGCGTGTGTGTGTGTGTGTGTGCAAAAAAAAAGGTCAAAAATTGCTGGAGTATTGCCCTTATTCTCCAGGTACAAAGAAGATAGGATCCCCAACAGTGCTCTGATGACTAAATTCGGCTTCAAAGCTAACCTGAAGAGTAAAGAAGAAACACCCATAATCCAGTTTCTCCGCGTCCAACTAGAGTCCAGCCCAGTCGGCCAACAACTGAAGGTTGGAAGAGAAGGCCGTCGTAAGAAAGAAGATATTAAATACAACAAACACCGCAATGCAATGCAGTACGGTACAGTACAGTACAGTACAACACGTATGGCTGGTCAAAGCGGCATCCCCTCATGTGCACGTATATAAAATACACGACGCCAAATTATTTTTCACTCTCTACGGCAAACGAGATTCGGTGACTTCACGTGAGAACATTCTGTTCATCTCTTCAGCACAGACAAGCGCCGAAACTTCACTAAACTGGCCTTGAACGAGACCTTTCACATCAATTGTAGCCAAGCCTAGGTTCAGCCATCACAAGTAAGTCTGGCTGGGGATGTAGGCCTACTATGTGAGCAAGATAGCCAAACGACCTATGAAGAGGGTACTACGAGTTCACAACAGCTGGTCTAACAATGGAGATACAAGCCGTAAAACAAGAGCTCCGCTGTCTTTCATCTGCAGACGAACTTTAAACCCAACAGCCATGGCACCGACCGATTCGACGAACCTTCTCGAAAAGGTGCAATGGGAAGTCCAGATCAGCATGACGTCATGTGAGGACCTCCAGATGGAAAAAAAGAGTGTGTGGATGTGCTGCTTGGACATTTGAGGCGTCAGGGGGAATAAGTGAGGAGTCACATTGGCTGGCAAGGCAAGGTTAACCAATGAATTACAAGCAGACGGGTCAAACGATGTAAGAAGCCTACAGAATCACCTCAACAAAAAGATCGGAGGCACCTCGGATATCTTCTTCGATCTTGTCGAGTGACTTCGATCACACACACACACACACACACACACACACACACACACACACACACACACACACACAGATCCGCTTACACTACATGAACATAAGAACCCAGCATGTAAAGAAAACTGAAGAAGAGACTGAAGATGGCACTGCTCAGACATAGCCACGATGACAAGAAAGGCAAAAGAGGAGGAAGGAGAAGACCCGCAAAGAACGAGAAAGGGAAAGTAATGGAGAGAAGAAGAAGAAGAAGAAGAAGAGGAAGACGACGACGCCACAAGAAGTGAAAAGAAGCTGAAGGCTGACCCGAGACACACCAGCCAAGATCCACACGACGAAAAGACCATGACACAAAAACACCGGGGGGGGGGGGGGGGGGGGGGGGGGGGGGGCGGAACAGCTCAGTTGGCAGACCGCCGGACTCGTGATCCTGATGTTGCGGGTTCGAATTTCGGTACAGGGGGATTTTTCCCTCTGAGTTAACATTGGTTCTGACTCCATTCCCCATACAGTCCTTCGAATGAGACTATAAACCGAGGTTCCGTGTGTGAACGTACGCACAACATCTTGCACACACGTAAAATCCCATCACCAACTTTCGGATGAGAAGGCCAGTTTGGCCGTTGGTATGGGTGACACGTTACACATAGCATACACCTTCCCCGAAGATGGAGTATGGCTGCCTTAATGGCGGGATAAAAAACGGGTCATACACACAAAACTCTACTGCCTGTCTATACAGGCAGTGTCCGCAGGAGTATCAACCTGCGAACGCAGAAAGAAAGAAAGAAAAGACACGGAAACACGACCACCAAGCACCAACGAGCGACACACAACCAACAGCCACCACCAAGCACCACAAGTTAGGCGAGGACATTTAGTGCCCAGTTCATTTTCGATGAACGTACTGAAAAATGTCTGATTTCACTTGTGTAGAAAAACAGATTGAATATGCCATTCTGTACACCACCTCGCGGAACTGACCATAAAGAGAGGGTAGGCTGCACATCAAAACTCAGTGGAAGAGCAAGAGCAGTCCTCTAACAAACAAATATAAGTGAGTTTATGTATGTGCGCGCACGCGTGCACGTGCCTGTGCATGTGTGTATATTAGCATGCGTGCATGTACGCGAGCATGTGTGCATGTGAGTGTGTGCGAGCGCTCGCGCGCGTGCGTGCGTGTGTGTGTGTGTGTGTGTGTGTGCTAGCTTGCATGTTTTCATATTGAAAGTCATTTGGGTTCATTTTGTTTGTGTGTATAAAATGGGGGAGGTGGGGGGGGGGGGAGGATGGAGAAAAGAGATGGCCAGGGGAAATCATAATGAAGAAAGAAAAAGGTTAGTGTTGACTTTGACCAATGCAGGCGTTTCGTAGGCAAACGACCAAACAAACACGCCAACTGAGATCATAGCAACATAAGGACTCCAGCGTATGATATGAAACCCTTTGATATTCCCGTGCATGTTTATGTCGGAGAGAAGAAGGTGGGGCAGTTTTGCAGAACCCACAAATCCACACACACGCGCAACGCGCGCGCCCGCGCGCGCGCGCGCGCGCGTGTGTATGTGTGTGTGTGTTGTGTGTGCGCGTATGCGTATGTGTATGTGTGTGCGTGTGTGTGTGTGTGTGTGTGTGTGTGTCTGTGATTCTGTTTGAGATTCGTAAATGATAATGCTCTTTGTAACATGTTTCTTTGTCTTATTAATAATTCTGCAATCACAGATTCTGCTGCGAACCATTATACTACATATGTTAAAACATGGCGATGAAACCCTTGATAATCGTAGGCGGTACAAACAACATTTAATGCCATCACCAGCGCAGGCATTCAGTTGCACTGTGCTACAGCCTAGCGACACTGTGACTTTAAAATCGATTACAATTCACGTGTCGGTTGTAAAGCTTATGTATATCGCATTTATCGACCACACAGCTTTATCAGATGTGTTTCGAGCGATAAAACGGTTTGCCTTCAGATCACAAATTGACGAGCACCTTCGCAAGTAAATTGACAGCGCACTTTTGCAACTGTGTTGCTGTCATTTCATCGTCGGATGAACCGAACGCGAACAGATTCCACTACTGTAGCTTAGAAACTTTGTAGGTGTTGTGATGCTTGAAAAAAGTTTCTTTTTTTCAGTTTCAGTTCTATTACGGCTCAGGCCAAAATACGGGGCCCTTTCTAGTCTCTCAATTCAGCTGAAAGAGTTCATTCCTGTCCACACAACAACAACAAAACCGCAGAAAAAGACATACTAAAACATTATGTACAATTTCACTTTAACGTTGAAATCCTAAGGCAGATAATCCAGGCGATTGAAAAAGGTAATTTAAACACGAGCGGAGTAATTTAGGGCATGGGTGTTAGTGGGGGGGGGGGGGGGGGGGGGGGGGGGGGGGGGGGGGGGGGGTCAAATTTGCAAATACCACTCTACTTTAATGACAATAACAATAACGACAATAACAACGGCCCACATCATCCCCATCATCATCATCACCATGGAAATGAAACAAAGGGGAATCCGATCATCAAAACAATGGAGCTCCGCACCACCCCGTCCTCTCAAAGACAAAGGCAGCCAATCCTGGCAGACAGCGGAACAGAAGTCAGGCGCACTAGCAGGCTCCGAACTCTTCCTCTCCCTCTTGTTCATACACACACACACACACGCGTGCACGGGCGTGGCTCCACCCTCTCTCTCTCTCTCTCTCTCTCTCTCTCTCTCTCTCTCTCTCTCTCTCTCACACACACACACACACACACACACACACACACACACACAGAGCGAGAGAGAGAGAGAGAGTCACACACACACACACACACACACACACACACACACACACACACACACACACACAACACACACACACACACACACACACACACACACCAGAGAGAGAGGGAGAGAAGGAGAGAGAGAGAGAGAGAGAGAGAGAGAGAGAGAGAGAGGAGAGAGAGAGAGAGAGAGAGAGAGAGAGAGCAAGTTGCAGTGTGGTTGAAGAATCACAGGTGAAAAGAAGAAAGAAGAAGATGAAAAGATTGGAGATTATGTTGTGGGAAATAGAGACGGAGTGTGTCCGATACTCAGTCCCAGAATCAGTAACAGATATGGTAAGAAAAATCCATGTTGTTTATAACCTAGTCGATCGGAGTGGAAGGGAAGGCGGGGGACGGGAGGAATGTGGAAGGGGGTGGGGCATAACAGGGCTGCTGCATGTCCAAATCGATACTATATACGCGTGTCAAAGAAGATTTCATTCCAAACATGCTGAAAACTGCTTAAAAACCGGATACATTTTCCACCAAATCTTAGATTACATTAAAAAAAAATACGGCTTTCAGATGCGAGCCTGAACCTATAGAACCGTATCAGTGCCATCAGCAAAAACTTCATAGGTTGAAAGTAATTGTCAGTTATCACAGAGGCAGGAGTTTTGTACACAATATACAGGACATGCTCTAAAATGAAACCTTGCGGTACACCATTTGCTAAAATCTCAGCAGGTGACTAGACAGTGTTGTCTGACATTTTCTGAGCGCATCCATTCAGGACAGGTCTTGTCCGTCCAAGACGGAAACCGAATACCATAGAAGTGTAGCAGCCTGCTTAGAAGAATTTCAACGTCAGCTGAATCAAATGCTGCTGAGAGATCGAGAAGAGGAAGAACAGAAAATGTTATCATAATCAAGTAACGCGAGAAGATTTTTTTCTTTTCATTTCTATTTTCAGTCAACCAGCTGGGCATGGGTATAGTGAGACTGAACCAGCAGTCAATGACAGCATTTATCTTGTATGAACGGAAGATGAAGTGTGCTGTAAATACGAGGGCCAAGCAATATATAAGGTGAGCTGTCCTATACAAGGACTTCTGATACAAGTAGGTTACCTTTTTTTTTATTTACTTTTCTACGTACTCTCCCATCACTGCCACACATTTCTGCCATGGGTGTACCAGTTTGTGTATGCCTTCTTCACCAGATTTGATCATGACTGGAGTTGTCACCTCTGTAGGCCCGCCTGGCATGTCTTCATCACCAACACTGCTCCGCCCTTCTCTGAATAATTTAGCCCATTTGTAGACATTTTTTGACTTAAACATGCTGTTCCATACACAGCCGACATTCTTCTGTGAATGTCATTTGGTTTGCACTGTTCAGCTACCAAAAATTTAATTACTGATCTCTGTTCAATCCTAGAGCACGTTTCTTGGTCGGTCATTTTGTATAATCTGAAAACCGAAAACAAAACAAAAATGAAACAGAATGAAACGAACAAAAAATGAAAAGTAAGCTCTCTCTGTATTAAAAGTCCTTATATAGGACAATTCATCTTATATATTGAATGGCCCTCCTATAAAGAAGCTGATTCAAAGACTGTCTTTTAAACTTTTTTCGTCTCTGTTTTGTAGTGTGTGTGTGTGTGTGTGTGTGTGTGTGTTTAGAGAGAGAGAGGGGGGGGTAAGGAGATGCAATAGATAGATAGATAGATTACTGTGTGCGTTTATTGATAGAAGACGTGTGTTGATCTACGATTCGCTGAATTCTGTAACCTTCATGCGATTGATGTCGATGGACTGACCCCGTTTTCACTCGGCGATACCCAGATTCCATCCCGACTCTGCAGGACGACCGTCGCTGTCGAGTGCTTGATCCCTTCGAGCGCACTTGTCGGAAACGTGCGAAGTTAGCACGTGCAAAATCTCGGCTGCACTCTCACTGGGTCAGGGCGAACAAAAGGGTGCAGGCAACTCATGTTAACTGAACGTTTTGTTTTGTGTTTTTCCTCCTCAGGTAAAGTTCACATACGACGACACGCGATACATCACATCGACCGGCAGGGGGAAAGAAAAGGCTAGTGGGGGGGGGGGGGGGGGGGGGGGGGGGGGGGGGGGGGGGGGGGGGAGGGGGGAGTTATTCAGCTTTCTTTGGAAAGTGTGCGCTATAGCGTGGGTTGAACACGAAAAATCGTTTTACACTGTACAACCTGCGAGACG